>CM042415.1:19962825-20120819 GCA_023634145.1 Thymallus thymallus | reverse complement strand
GCTATGAAAAATATCTATGCTGCTATGAAGTATAATCATTATATTTACCGTCCTTCCATGTCTCTTCAGATAGCATTGAGGACTACATTCAGACCACCACATCCAATGTGGAGTCAGCCAATCAGGAGCTAGCAAAGGCCAGCCATCACCAGGTGCAGTAGTGTCCTCATTTCATTGTCCAGGTTCAGAGATGTGTGTGTGTGTGTGTGTGTGTGTGTGTGTGTGTGTGTGTGTGTGTGTGTGTGTGTGTGTGTGTGTGCGTGTGTGTACTAGCAGGCAGGTGTTTATGTCAACTAAATGAAGTTCCTGTATATTGTCTGTATATCTGTGTATTGCTGGTACTGACATTACATTTTAATAGAGATTTTCAGATGTCATGCTGACACATCTATTTACAGGATCAGTAGGACAAACATGATTTCAAATAACAGGGTTTGCTATTTCATTACTACTTTATTGCGTTTATTACGATGCCATGGAAATAACAATAAAGATCTCATTTTCATGTCACATTTTATCAGCTTTTCCCCTTAGCTAAATTAATTGGACTGATAAAAACAGTATGGACTGATAAAAACAGTAAAACGGTAGCCTGAAGTCTTATAGGAAAATCAAACAGATATACAACACTGAACTCCAATTCCATAAACAACTGTTTCTTCAACCAAGATAATGATTATGAGGTTTCAATTTCATCGTACAACTTTATTGACTAAGAACGAAAATACTGTACATTAGTAATGTGCATCAAACGGTAGACTGCAATGAAGTACTACTTTGTTCTGATTTCTTTTGAATTACTCTCGATTCCATTCGGCAGCACATTCACAAAATGCCCAAGGTTATTTTTTTGTTAATTTTTCTTGTGTATATTGACTAGCAATTTCATGCCATGCTTTTCCCGCCTGTCGCCCTTGCTTGGATTATATCACAGTAGGGCTAAGAAGTCAGTGTTTGTAGCATAGCCTATAGTGTGTAGCCCTCTGGCTATCCTAAATAATATATTGACAAAAGTGTCGTTGGGTTAATAAAAAGGTCACTTTTTCTGTTCCTGGTAGTAGATAGTTTCACAACACCTACACAGAGTGAGGGTTTATGACCCTTATACACACCCGTCATTTAGCGACTTACAGTTAGTGCATTCATCTTAAGATAGCTAGGTGGGGCAACCACACATCTCAGTCATAGAGTAGCTATCAGCAAAGTCAGTGCTAGTAGGGGGGTACATGGGAGAACTTGGGAAGGTTGAACACCAGATGGGCTGCTGCGTTCTGGATAAGTTGCATGTGGGGAGCCCAGCCAACAGCAAGTTGCAATAGTCCAAATGGGAGATGACAAGTACGTGGATTAGGACCTGCGCCACTGCCTTTTTGACGTAGGTTCGTACTCCATGGATATATTACAACTGAGCCCTGGGGGACACCAGTAGTGAGAGCACGTTGTGCAGACACAGATCCTCTTCATGTCACTTGTTAGGAGCGGCCTGCCAGGTAGCATGCAATCCAAGAGTGTGCAAAGCCTGAAATTCCCAGCCATGAGAGGGTGGAGAGCAGGATATAATGGTTCATTTTCTCGAAGGCAGCGGATAGCTCTAGGAGGAGAGAGAGCCAGCTTTGGCTGTGCGGAGAGCCTCTGACACAGAGGAGAGCAGTCTGAGTGACACGTCTTGAAGCCTGACTGGTTAAGGTCAAGTAGCGAGAGAGTTGGTCAGAGACAGCACGCTCAAGTGTTTTGGAAAGAAAATAAATAAGGGATACCGGTCTGAATCTTGACATCAGAGGGGTCAAAGGTTGGCTTCCTGAGAAGGTGACGCAGTCAGCAGTCAGGAATGAGTCTATGAGGGAAGTGAGGAATGGGAGAAGGTCTCCAGAGAGGGTCTGGAGAAGGGAGGAGGGAATGGGGTTGTGGGCAGGATTTCATCTGGAGAAAGAGGTCAAGTGAGGGTTATAGGATGTGGAAAGCAAGGAGAGTAGGTTCGAAGAGGCAGAATCAGGAGACAAGAGGGAGAAGGATTTAGCAGAATGGAGAGATGATAGGATAGAAGAGGAGAGAGAAGAGGAGAGAGAAGAGGGAGATAGAGAACAAAGATTGTGACCACACACTACCTTCTGGGTAGGGGCTGAGTGGGTAGGGTTGGAAGAAAGGGAGATAGAAAAGGAAACAAAGTACTGACTAGAGACCTGGAGGGGGGTTGCAGTAAGATTAGTAGGCGAACATCATCTAGTAAAGATGAGGTCAAGCACATTAACTGCCTTGTGAGTGGGAGGGGACTGGGAAAGAGTGAGGTCAAAAGAGGAAAGGAGTGGAAAGAAAGAGGTGGGAAAAAAAGGAATCGAAGGCAGATGTCGGGAGGTTGAAGTCGCCCAGTACACTGAGTGGCAAGCCACCATCAGGAAATTAACTTATCAAGATGTCAAGCTCGTTGAGGAACTCTAAGGGCACCTGGTGTGCGATAAATGACAACAATGTTAAGCTTGAGTGGACAAGTGACAGTGACAGCATGGAATTAAAATGAGGAGATGGTGAGTGAGGGAGAAAATAGAACATTTCCACTAAGAAAAAATTAGTAGCTCTTTGCCACCACTGCAACGACCAGATGCTCTCGGACTATGAGTCAGATGAAGTGAGAGCAGCTGGAGTAGCAGTGTTCTCTGGGGTGATCCATGTCTCCGTCAGGGCTAGCATTGGCTGAGATGAACTCGGCATTCTTGGCTGCAGATCGGCAGTTCCAAATGCTGCCGGAGACCAGGTATTCCACATGGGTTGTGCGACCAGGTTACACTAAAGGGGTGGGGAGCATCTGTAAAACATACAGTGAGAGGAGCAAACAGGTATAGAAAACACACACATATTTGACAAAGCTACAAAAGAGCAAAATGAGATCATCTAAAAATAACTAGGTAAGATACTCAAGTTACTTTACTTTATTTTATATCTATGGTATGAATATCACTGTCCTACTTAGTGATTTGTTGTCAGAAGCAGCCAACCCTCTTCCTATATGCTTATCTCTCTAATGGATTTTCTTTGACTTTTTCCTCTTTCTCATATCTACAACCTACACAGACATAGATTACCATCATCCTATGTCAGGGATTTATCCAGTTGTTTCACGAAGGTGCTTTTATATATTTATTTTAACACCTGAATAACTTGCACAGTTTCTCTGATATGGGTAGTTTGAATATTGTGTATACCAATATTTATGTATACTTATGTATACCATAAGAAATGCCCTGCTGTTCCATATTACTGTAATATAACCCAAAAGCCAATACCATAGTTGCGTAGGGTCAGGACACCATATTTCTTTCCCCCCAAAGTTTTGTGAGAGTTCTCTCCTTCCTGCAGGCTTCATTTTTTCTATCTCATGCTGCTCCTATGCTGCTCTACAAGTGAGCGAGTGAGTGAGCAAATGAGCGCGTGGCAACAGCTTTCCATTAATTGTCATTTCATTATCTCAAGGAGAGCTGAGCCGTGACCAAGCTCACGCAGAGCAATTTAGCTCTCCGCCAATCCACACGGCTGTTTCTAGTCTAGAAGAAGAGAGAGGGGAGAAGAAGAGAGAGACACTGTGAAGGGGGAGATATAAAGAGTGGTAGGGAGGAAAAGAGATTGAAGGAGAGAAACGAGAGAGCGAAAGAGAGACTGTTGAGGAGGAGGGAGAGATAGAGAGAGTGGGAGAACGAATGAGAGAGAGAAGATGAGTAAGAAATAGAAGGAGAGAGAGAGACTGTTGAGGAAAAGGGAGAGATACAGCGAGAGAGTGAGAGAAAGAGACATACACAGAGACATACAAAAGGCAAGGGCGCAGTTCCATGAACTCAGTCAAACAGGTCTTTAATGCTGGTGCACATGCACCGTTGAACATCAGCACCAATGGTCAATTTAAAGGGGATGACATTTTCGGCCGTGGCCCACCATGTCAGACGGCTTTACACTGAAAATAAATTCAATCTATAATCCATTAGCCTCAAGCAGATTACTCCTCTCACATGAAGACTCCTCAAGTTACACTGATGTTGTATCTCAGCCCCCATCCATGTCCAACAGACCGAGATTAACTGTGATTGCTCATTACTATGTAACGATACTATTATATTATACAGCCCCCATGTCGCTAGTGAAACATAGCTGTTTTATGTGTTGAATAATGTTTTAATATAGACTTCATTTAAGCCACACTTCTGTTAGTGTTGCATTTCATTTCAAATGTCTCAGTTAGCCATTAGCTTAAGTTGGTTATGGGGAATGTGTTTGTAATGTTTGTAATGACTTACGAAGTAGCAAACTCAATATGCATAATGATTTAATTGAAAGGTAATGACTCACTTGATTGGTGGTTACCATAATTACCATAAGGAGAGAGAGAGAGAGAGAGAGAGCGAGAGAGAGAGAGAGAGATGCAGACGCAGACGCAGACTATATTATGCCCGACAGATAGAAGGCAGAGAAACACGGAAAACGGGGCAGGGCCACACTAAGGTTGGGCAGTATCCAGATGTTATATTGTCATATAAAATTCTCTCACCCCAGGATATACGGCATTACCGGTACACAAGGGGGCACCAAAAGCCTGTTGAATTAGCACAAGTAATAGCAAATTTCCATGGAAGCTGCTAGCTAAATATGCTAAGTAAGTAAGATAGCAATGGCAGATGTACAAATAACTAATCCAAAGGGCTTTGACTTCTCAAACATGGCATAAAGGTAACATAATACGATGCCTGGTCACCTTATGAGTTCAGCCACTCAGGAGAAAAATATAAAATGTGTAAGAAACATCTTGCTGCGTTTTGTAAACACAGATCTAAATTCGTATTTTTGTAATTTCTGCTCGGCATCAGACTAATTCTGTGCTTCAGTTGCACCTCTAAACGGCGATGAGAATTCACAAACAGGCATTCTATTAGCAGACAGATTTGTGGCTAATATTATCTGGTACATTTCTCATTGTAGCCAGCCAGTATAATGTAAGATTAACTTTAAGCAAAACATTAGGAAATGCTGGCAAAAAATGTTCTATGATAGGTCTAAACATCGTTTTAGTTTTGTGGCTACCAGCCAAATAGCGTTGCACTTCTGTTGTCATCTGAAGAAAATTAAGCTATTTTATGCCTAATGTGTTGCACTAATGTATTTTCTTTGTAGGATCACTCTATTGACGAAAAAAAAACACTGTTGACTTTCAATATAAAACGTGACCCCTGTCAATACATAGCTGGACTCACCTGTACCTGCTCTCCTGTCATTTACAAACAAACAAGTGACGGGCTCAACTGTGCTGGGGAACTACAGTATGTAAGCTTCATAATGTAAAAAAGGTGAAATAAGAGCGTGATTGCACAAGTTGACTGCAGGTATTGACATAAAAAATAGCAACAAATATTCAAATGTATTGAAAAACTTCAAATGAATAGTTTCAACTGTATTGGCGGTATTTAAAAACCCTCCAGTGGCTATTTTCAAACACCCCGGTATACGGTATATACAACAGCTTCTAGCCTGCCTCTGCCCAGTACCCTGCCCTGAACATTAGTTACTGTCACTAGCCGGCTACCACCCAGTACTCTACCCTGCACCTTAGAGACTGCTCCCCTAGGTATATAGTCATTGAACACGGGTCACTTTAATAATGTTTCCATACTGTTTTAACCACTTCATATGTATATACTGTACACACCTTTCCTATTAATATACTGTCCATAGTGTCTATACACACCATCATATACAATACATATACACTGAGTGTACAAAACATTGACATAGACTGACCAGGTGAATCCAGTCTGAGGCGATGCAGAGACAGGGATGGGGACAGGGACAGGGACAGGGACAGGAAGGGTTTGTGGTGCAGTCTGAGGCGATGCAGGGACAGGGATGGGGAGGGCTGTCACAGTAGCTACGTCCACTGTGGGTCCCAGAACTGGCTGTGAGTGTTTTATTTGCTACTCCTTTTAAATATCATTATCAGGGTGACTGGGAAGTATATGTAAATTTCACAAAAGCCGATTACAAAGGAGGCAGCTAGTCACAGGCAGAGCCAGCATTATTTATTTTATGGACTTACAATTTTTCCTCTACCAGATGCGATAAAGGAGGAATAATATTATGTCAGTAATCATTGCATGACATTATTATTGTATTATTAAGACATTTCTCATGTCACATATAATATAAATAGCTTTTCTCTCCCGGAAACTCAATGTGAGATTGTCTTTCTGTATGAGAGAAATGGTGATGAGTTTGGAGCGTGCTGGCATACGGTCTGACATGACTTGCTGCTGCTAATACCGGGTGAGGATCATCTTGGTGTGTGAGGATGCAGTGTAGCAGCCTCATGCTTCTCATACCCTGAGGAAATACACACTGTCCCTGGCATGGTTGTGAAATGTATGAATACCTTTAGATGGTAATATGCTTTGGAAATGTACACATAACTGGTGCCACATTGTCATGTTTAGAGACATGAAACAACGTTACGGTATAGCTTGAGAAATATGTTTACATTTTGGCGTTTGTGACCGTTTCCAAACATATCCTCACCAAGAGACCATGCTTTTTTCAGCAGAGCTCTTACTCCGCTCCTCTGGCTTTGGATCTGGATAAACTGAGTGGATTCAAGGTGTCACATATTGTATAAAGCTCATTCCTCTTTCAGCCCCTCTCTATCTCATTCTAACCCAGCTGCTCCTTGTCCTTGACCAGACCTTTATGCTGACAAAGGGGATTTCTTAGGACCTTGCCATGACAATGACAACACTGAGACTGAGAGGATCAGGGATCAGAGCCAGCGGGAACGGGCGCCGATGGGCGAGAGAGAGAGAGAGAGAGAGAGAGAGAGAGAGAGAGAGAGAGAGAGAGAGAGAGAGAGAGAGAGAGAGAGAGAGAGAGAGAGAGAGAGAGAGAGAGAGAGAGAGAGAGAGAGAGAGAGAGAGAGAGAGAGAGAGAGAGAGAGAGAGAGAGAGAGAGAGAGAGAGAGAGAGAGAGAGAGACGAGAGGAGAGAGAGAGAGAGAGAGAGAGAGAGTGAGAGAGAGGAGAGAGAAGAGAGAGAGAGAGAGAGAGAGAGAGACAAATCAGGACAAATAGACAAATAGACAAATAGACAAATAGACAAATAGACAAATAGACAAATAGACAAATAGACAAATAGACAAATGACAGGAGATTGGGACAGGGGGCTATGATGAGTAATTTGAGACTATGATGAGTAATTTGACCAAATGCTTGAAGTTAATGTTTGTCCTGTTCTTGGTCATTGAGACGTAGTGGAATAGAACCGGGGAGATCTCCTCTCCTCTCCTCTCCTCTCCTCCCCCCAGGGGACTTCAGTGTACATGGTCATGAACCACAGGCCTACAGGACGCACTCTCCTGTGGATTAGGAAATTAGAGATAAGAGTGTTTCTTCCTTGTCTCAGTTTAGTCTCAGAACCTCCCCCTCTCTGCTCTCTGTGTGCCTCCCTCTCCCATCCCTCTCTCACCTCACCTCTCAGTCGGCCCTCTGCCTGAAAAATTCCAGTTAAAAAATACTACAACAGTTCCTTTGTTATAGTAAGCCACTTTTTTCCCTCTACCTTATTTATTTTTCTGTTTTCCCTAAATAACAGTGGAGTAGAGAGAGAGAGAAAGAGAGAGGGAGAGAGAGAGAGAGAGAGAGAGAGAGAGAGAGAGAGAGACACTCGGCACGGCACGGCACCGTGCGACTGCTGTGTGCAAGCAGAGGATGGGAGAGAAAGTTTATAAGGCACAGTTTAGAAGGAAATGTGAGAGAGAAGCCGGGGAATCTGTGGTGGCCAGCTGCAAGAGAGGAGATAGCGGAGAAAGGCTTTTAATTCTCAATCCCCACAGAGCCTTTGAAAATTACCAATCTTCTTATCACAGACGCAGGGCTGCTTATGCAAATTGTTGTGGAGTGGAACGTTTAAACTGAAAATTACTCGACAGCAGTTTTTTTCCCTTCCTCTCTCTCTCTCTCTCGCTCTCTCTTTCCACATAGAAAGCCTGTTTCTAGTCTCAGAAGATGAATTGCTTTGAAGCGCGTCAGGATTTAAAGACTCCAGCCCCAGCTCTGGTCTAACGCAGCCGCTCTCACTGCCTTTTGTAGCGGAAAAACGGAGAGGAAAAAAGAGAAAGAGCATTTGAAAACATTCTGGTCTCCCCTCCCTGCTCTGACAACATCACCTATCGCCTGAGGAGGCTAGGAGCCAGGGAAATATAGAAATGTCTCTAACCCCTGTTCTCCATTCTAGTTATATTCATTTCTATTTAGAGGAGGTTATTTTTCATTCATTTTTATTATTTTTGTTACTACACATTGAGAGTTATGAAGAATAGCACAGTGTTCTATGCATGGAAGTTGTTTGAAGCATTTCAAGTTTTAAATTACACCACAGGCTATATTAGACAAAAATAAGTTGATTAATGATGTTGAAACAATTCCCAGTCCATAGATATAACACCTTCTAATGAGAAAAAGGAAAGAGAGTATGTGAAGGAAAATGTTGATGTTTTTGTGTTCTGTGATCAGACACTACTGGCTCTTATTGGTTTATCTCATCATTAACCACCAAGCACTTGACCAAAATTCTAATCAAGTCTTTATGACACGTTATGTCTAAAAACACATTCTGATGTACAAACCTAAGGTAACCCAATAACCCACAATTGTGTTCCAGCCATTTCACCTGTTATTACAATGGGTGCCTGCACGGTGTCTATTTAGTAGGGAATGTTGGGAATCTCCTCTCCAGGGAGGAGATTAAATGTTTGTGTTTTTTTATGTATTGAATATGTTGCAGATTATATCGTTTTCTAATTTAATCTAATATGATCTGACCTACAGAGGCAGATTAGGAAGAGGAAGTGTTACATGCTGGTGGCGGGAGGCTTCATCCTCACCCTCCTCATCATCATCATCGCTGTGTCAGCAAGAAAATGAAACCAACCCCAAAGGTAAACCTCCTAAACCATCCAACACTACTGTCACGAACGCCGATGAAGATTCCCCTGTCGACCACCGGAGGTCTCAATCTCCCGAATAGTAACTCTACTTAGAACTCCATTTCCCAAGTACCCAAATACAGAGACTGATTACGGCACACCTGATCCTCATCACTAGACTATTTATTCCCTGCTTGTTCAGTCACTTATTGCGAAGTCTTGTTTTGCCTGTCTTTATTTCTGAGTATTCTAGATCATGGTTTCTCCTGCCTGTGGTTTGTCCACGTTTGATGCCCTTACTCTTATATTGTTATTCGCCTTGGTATATAGTCCTAAGCCTGTTTGTTCGTTAAGCTTGCGCTATTTAATAAAACTGCATATGGATCCTAACCAGCCTGAGTCTGTGTTACAACTACTGATCCCAGTTGTTAAAAAAGTTTATTTTGGATTTGGAAATTCCATGTTTTGCTGTCCAGGATCAGGTAATCCCTCTTACTTTTGTGCCGGTTTTTCAAAGCAACATTGGATTGGATCACCCTGATCCAGATACAAACTATTGAAGATGACCAAATACAAATTACCAGTGCTCTAAATGGGACTGCATATCACAATGTAGGCTACTAGCTAAGTAAAGAACAACAGGTAGAATAGCGTGGGGTCACCATAAGGGTTTTTATTTGAAGAGACAGGAAACAACAGCACAATAAAACAATACAAACGCACCGTTCTTTTAAACAGTCAGACAGCTCATCTGACCCACAACAGATAAATAAAAACAAACAAATATACATTATTCACAAATACAAAAACATGTGTTATTAAATCATAATAAGGCTAAATGTCCATTAGTTAACAAAATAAAGAACGTTCAGAGTTCTTCTTCATTTGTGGAGAGACCAGCTTTTTGAAGCCCTGCTTTTAGGAGGCGGATATCAAGTCTGGCATTGGTTTGCTGTAGTTGGGTAAGAGTGATTTGTTCCTCTGCCAGACGAATCTGTATTTCTGCTCTTTCGGTTTCTCGTTTAAGAAGTGACTTACAGGCATCATCATCTTTGTTTGGCAAAGAACGCTTCCAGACTCTTTTCTGAGCTCCTGTGGCAATAACTACTGGCTCTACCAGTGAGGATCCACCTTCTTCCTCAGTAACAGGGCTGAGATCCAGAATAAATGTTTCCTCTGCATTAGGAGGAACTTGCTCGCTTTCCTCTACAATCGTGGGCTCACCGTCACCTACAACACCTTGAATCCCGTGCAGAGCTTGCGAGTTTTCGCCTCCAATAATGTCAAGAACCACATCTGTGTAATCACCTTTCCTAAAGGGCTTGTTGCCTGTTTGGCTGTTTTTTGCTTCAGAATGGTCATTTTTTGCCCTGGCCTTCAGATTCTTCCATCTAAATTTTACTTGCTCCATTGTCCTCTTCTGGCCAGACCCCATGGCATTCACATTCTGGGTGATTTCAATCCAAATGTATTTTTTATTTTTCTTAGTCATTTCTCCACCTACTATTGAGGCATAATGGCACCTAACACCCTCCAGCAGTGCGTGGGTTTCTGCAACAGTGAAATTAGGTCCTTTTGAGTCCATGGTTCCACCTCTTTGGTGTAGTGAACATAGAGTTTATAGGCCTTGGGCATGATTAATTTAATTGAACACAAGCCAAAGCACATCAGCTAATTGATGTTTAATGGGTGTGTTTGAAAAGACCAATTACACAGCCATCTTATTCAGACTTTCTCAGAGGACTTACAGAGAGGCACTGACATGGCATGTATTGTTCATCGCCACCACCGTTTTGGTAGGGGAGGATACCGTCAAAGTGTGTACGTTGAGCGTACAAAACTACTGGAGCAATACACCACGATGGAACTGTGCTCGGTTTTGCTTTGGGAATGCTGATATTAAGTACATTGCAGACCTTGTCAGGCCAAAATTTCAACGCAGAACCTGAAGGAGACACGGTCTGTCTGTGGAAGAACAGGGCCTCATTGCTCTGCGCTTCTATGCATCTGGGACTTTCTACCAAGTTGTTGGTGACAATATAGGAGTGGACAAATCAACTGTGAGTGATGTGGTGAAAGCTGTGTCAATCAATTTGCTTCATTTTCAAAGGATGACCAGATTGCCCAATACAATTGGGGTTATCGACTGCACTCATGTGCACATACAAGCATCTCATGAGAGGGAGTGGGAGTATGTCAACCGAAAGGGGAGGCACAGCATCAACATCCAATTTGTGGGCGACGCTGACCTCATCATCACAAACTGCATCGTGAAGTGGCCTGGGTCTGTCCATGATGCGCATATCCTGAGGGAGAGCACCCTATACAGAGAGCTCCAAACCAACCGACCGGATGGCATAATATTAGGAGACCGTGCCTATCCACTCCTACCATGGCTGATGACCCCTTATCTTGCAGCAAACACACCTGAGCAGGCACGCTTCAACACTGCTCATTGCAAAACAAGATGTGCAATTGAGCGTTTAAATGGAGTTCTGAAGAGGCGCTTTGCATGCCTTAACTACTTGTGAGTGGAACCACAGGGAACGTGCAACATAATACTTGCCTGTATTGTCCTGCACAACATCTATATATATATATATATATATATATATATATATATATATATATATATATATATATATATATATATATTGTTTTACTTTACTGTACTGAAAGGCTTAATAGGTAGCCTAATGTCTACTTTATCACTGTAATGGTTAAAGAAATCAAGTGCAAAATATAAATTAATGAATATATACTACATGATACAAATGTTGTATTATTTGACCAATTTTAAGGTTTTCTTACATTTTGTTCCTGAAATCCACCCTGAATCCACCCTTCTGCTGGGATCAGGATAATCCTGATTTTTTTGGGATCAAAGGTGTCCCAAACGTACAAAAAAATACTGAAGGTTGGATCCAGATCAAAACCAAGACTGGATTACATGATCTAATCCAATTTCAGAATCCTTGTTTTCTTTTGAACAACCCATTTTCAAGATTTGATCCAATCCGATAGCCGAAATCAGATCAGATTACTTCTGAACAACTGGGCCCAGGTGTTTATAAACCATCAGCAGCCCAAAAAGTTGTACTTAAATATTGATATTGTTATACAGGTACTATATTGGCATATTGATTGCGATATTGACATTCTATTCTGATTTTAACCTACATAGAGGCCTGAGACGCAGTGCAAAACCTGAGAATATGGCACTACACATTAAAAGATAATTTTTATAGAAGGGTCCAAACACTTTTTCTTCCGATTTCACGTTGAGAAACCAGCGATTCACTTCCTCATTCTCATTGTGCAGTACGGGGGCTATGAAAAACATAAACAAATGCTCCAAACCCCCCCAAATAAGTCATTTTAGAAACGGAAAAGCTCTCAGCATAGTGATGCAGGTCTTTAGATGTCGTACACATGAAATTGTGTCATTATGAACATTATCCACAAAGTTGTATTCCATTTGGTGACTAGAGCGATACCTTTCCGTCCATTGTAGCAGTAGGCTACACAATGAATTACAAAATGTACAACATCTAAAGACCTGCATCACTATAATAAGAGTGTTTCTGTTTATAAAATGATGTATTTGGGTGTTTTTGGAACATTTGTTCCTGTTTTTTGTGCCTGTAATGCACAACGAGGATGACGAACTGAATTGCCGGTTAGGGTAAGTTTTTCAAAAACTGTCTTGACCCTTCTATAACATGCTATTTATATAAAAAGAGATTTAGTTGTAAAAAGCTAACTTCTCCTTTAAGCATGCTTTCATCGGTAATAGTTTTACATTGTGATAAGAGATTTTGGGTCAACTCAAAGAATGTATAAGGATTCTACAAAAGCACAGCTTTGTAGTTGAAGTGTCAGTAATGTGCAGGAAGGCTTCTTTCTTGAATTGGATCCATAATTGGAATCTTAGTAAGAGGACACACTATGAAAGTGACTGACATTGACTAGCAATGTTCATAGCAACAAGACCTTCAAAACAAAACAGCAAAGTTAACTTTTTTTTCTCAGCTTAACGTATTTGCTTTTATCGAAATATTGATTTTCAAGTATTTTCTGTTGAGAAAATTATTTATCTTCATATATAACTGTGACTGAAATAGACGGGTAAATCAATGTTCTCCGAACGTTCCTAATTACTTCTGTTGGTTTGATCTGAAAAGGCTTTTAACCACTTCAATTTCCTGTATGTATTTATTTATATTTTTTAACCTTTATTTTACTATTATTATTTACAATGACGGCCTAGGAACAGTGGGTTGACTGCCTTGTTCAGGGGCAGAACGACAGATTTTTACCTTGTCAGCTCAGGGATTCGATCCTGCAGTTCAGTTACGGGCAGATCCTTTCAGTTACGGGCCCAACACTCTAACAACTAGGCTACCTGCCGCCCATACCCTATAAGGTATGTTGGTTAGGCAACCACTACTTGAGTATTTCTTGCTCAATGTGTGTTTACCACAGAGCAAGCCACTGTGTACACTGAGTATAGCAAACATTAGGAACACCTTCCTAATATTGAGTTGCACCCCCCCTTTTGCCCTGAGAACAGCCTCAATTCGTCGGGGCATGGGCTCTACAAGGTGTCGAAAAGCACTACACAGGGATGCTGGCGCATGTTGACTCCAATGTTTCCCACAGGTGTGTCAACTTGGTGGAATGTCCTTTGGGTGGTGGACCATTCATGATAAACACAGAAAACCCAGCAGCATTGCAGTTCTTGACACAAATCGGTGCGCCTCACACCAACTACAATACCCTGTTCAAAGGCACTTAGATTTTTTGTCTTTCCCATTACCCCTCTGAATGGCACACATACACAATCCATGTCTCCTCCCCTTCATCTACACTGATGGATTTAAACAAGTGACATCAATAAGGGATCATATCTTTCACCCGGATTCACCTGGTCAGTCTATGTCATGGAAAGAGCAGGTGTTTTTAATGTTCTGTACACTCAGTGTAAGGCTTTCACATAATATTTTTACAGAATTGTTTTTTTCAGTTTGGACAATGAAATAGAAATGGAATTCCAACCAAAAGTAATCAGTGTATCAAATTATTAGGCCGGCATCTAGCAGCTTGAATGTCTCATGTGGTTGGCTCATTGTGTAGCTAGCATAAAAGGTTGAAGAATGTCTCTCTGCCTTTACAGGAAATTACAGATTTGTTCCAACCTGTTTTGTGACAGAAACAAAGACCCTAACCGTTAGTTTCTAATGTGGTGATGATGCTCAGCAGATAATAGAATCATTGTAGAAGACTTTGGCCACTATTCAATAATTAACAGATAAATTCATAAACGTCATTGGATGTTGATGTCACTTTCCTTGAATTATAACGTAACCAATCTGAATGAACCCACGGTCTGGTGTTTTTATCTCCCAATGATTGAATTACATTAAGGCCTCTAGTCTGATTTACACAAATACACCTAAAACCACAAGCAAACACAATCATAGTCACTGTATTGTACAGCCAATTGGTTCATGTTGAATTGGAGGTTGAGGCTGATTCTCTCAAGTCACAGGTTAGTGGGTTTGCAGGTTTGTGGAGCAAGTCGTACCAAATATTTGATGGAATTCTTAAGGTGGTGTGTGTGTGTGTGTGTGTGTGTGTGTGTGTGTGTGTGTGTGTGTGTGTGTGTGTGTGTGTGTGTGTGTGTGTGTGTGTGTGTGTGTGTGTGTGTGTGTGTGTGTGTGTGTGTGTGTGTGTGTGTGTGTGTGTACTGAGCCCTATAGAAGGGGAAGAGTACAGGCTTAGCAGAACTGCCTGGGTTCTTGCCAAAGCAGACGCAGCCATAAGCCTGGTATAGTCTGCCAGTTCTTGTACCAGAAACAGGATCCAAAAAAACAAACAGGGTTTAAACAGAATTAAGCGTTCCGAGTATGTACCAACAACAAATTCAGTTTGGCCTTCTTCCGTTCTCCTTGATGCTGTTGATTGATTTTCAAGAAAGTACCGGTACTACACTACCGTACTCTCACATAATAATAACTAATAATAATAATAATCACTAATAATAATAACTTCATTTGTACTGTATAGTGCTTTTCAGTACTCCCACATACTCTAGCTGGAGTAGACTACAGCATGTTATACAGAAACATAATGAAACACAGAGATGCAAAGAAAGAGAGAGAGAGACAGAAGGCCACAGGGTTACATAGACACAGAGAGGGGAAATACTGACAGGTACGAACTATGAACACACAGTGAGGGTTACAGAGGATATAGAAACAGAGAGAGATACAGAGACAGAAAGGCAGAGAGGACACTGTACATCAGTTTAATGAGAGTGGCGCCGACAGAAATAACTGTGGAGCCGCTTCTACTCTCGAATCAAAAGCCTGGCTCTTTATGGTTCACTAAATAACGCCATAACTAAAAAACGCCATAACTAAATAACGCCATAAGTAAATAACGCCATAAGTAAATAACGCCATAAGTAAATAACGCCATATCTAAATAACGCCATAACTGAACGACGCCATAACTAAATAACGCCATAACTAAGTAACGCCATAACTAAATAACGCCATAACTGAATGACGCCATAACTAAATAACGCCATAACTGAATGACGCCATAACTAAATAACACCATAACTGAATAACGCAATAACTGAATGACGCCATAACTAAATAACGCCATAACTGAATGACGCCATAACTAAATAACGCCATAACTAAATAACTTCATAACTAAATAACGCCATAACTAAATAACTCCATAACTAAATAACGCCATGACTAAATAACACCATAACTAAATAACGCCATAACTAAATAACGCCATAACTAAATAACGCCATAACTGAATGATGCCATAACTAAATAACGCCATAACTAAATAACTCCATAACTAAATAACGCCATGACTAAATAACGCCATAACTAAATAACACCATAACTAAATAACGCCATGACTAAATAACGCCATAACTAAATAACTCCATAACTAAATAACGCCATAACTAAATAACGCCATAACTAAATAACGCCATAACTGAATAACGCCATAACTGAATAACGCCATAACTGAATAACGCCATAACTGAATAACGCCATAACTGAATAACGCCATAACTGAATAACGCCATAGCTGCACCCCGACACTTATTTCTGCAAATTATGTTGCCGACACCGCCTTCACATCTTGTTTACAGACTCATTTGGGGAGTGAGATCTCTCAATGTGCATTTCAGCGTCGTGTGCTAACTGCTAACTGTAACTACACTAGGTCTTTGTGTGAATGGGGAAAAATGGTCGCTGAAATCAGGGGTGCTGAACAAGAGAGGTTTCAAGGGGTTTCGTTTAGTCAAGCAGTGACCATTGACACTAGAAATTAGCCTGTCCAGTATGTATCCTAACAGCTAAACTGACTTTTGGATATCATTATCTTTCCAGATATTAGGCCAGTTAATGCGATTCTCCTCACACGGGGCACCATTTACGTAATGGATGACCCCCCACACAACATACATGTTGCATGTGACAGGGCCAGTAATCGGTGTGGTGTGCACACAGTCCACATTGTCTGATTGTGACACATTAGCACATTTGCTCTAAAAACTGACAATTGTATTCCTTTCTAGTTAGGGTTGCCATTGTGACTATAAAAAGGCTTTCATCGTCATATTACACCAGTGTACCACCACAAGGCTATATCGGAATGGTTGATTTGATGGGACCTGGCTTCAAACAGGGAATCATGTGAATGGACACTCATGGGAGACCCTATACTGCATTGCATTGATCAGTAGTCAGGTAGTGTTGTACAAAAATACACACACACACACACATACGCACACACACACCGGGAGAACAAGTCAAGCGGGGCCAGGGACACAGTGCTGTCTGATCACAGAGAATCTCCAGTTTACACAAACACAATCAGAGGAGAGATTACAAGCACACCCTGGAGCACCCTCAAAACACAAAACACGTTCACATATACAGTGCTTTCAGAAAGTATTTATACCCCTTGACTTATTTCACATATTTGCTGTGTTACAGCCTGAATTCAAAATGGATTCAATATATTTTTTTTATCTCACCCATCTACACACTATAACCCATAATGACAAAGTGAAATGTTTTGAGATATTTTTTACAAATGTATTTCAAATGAAATACAGAAATATCTAAATTACAGAAATATCTAAGTATTCCCCTTTGAATCACCTTTGGCAGCGATTACTGTAAGGGCCTGACTGAGGCCAGGTCTCTGACTCCCTCTAGAGTAGTGATGTCAGATCCGATCCGCCAGCAGGTTGCATCCGGCCCGAGATGTTATGGGTAAAAAAACAAAGGCAAAACATTTGCATACAGTTATTATCAACTATGTGAGTAAAGTAATAGGTTTCTATGATATGATCATAGATTGTAAATAAATCGAATTTGATACATTAATTAAAGCTTGCACTACTATCTATCCGCAGGAAGTAGTAAAAACCGCCAGTTCTGCGCTGACAATCACGCAGCAACTGGCTTTTTATCTTAACGGTTAAGCTATCTTAGCAAAAAATGCTATCGAAAAAGAGAAAGGTTGACACGGAATGTAGGGTATTCCAAGAGAAATGGAAAGAGCAGTTTTTCTTCTGGGAGGTGCATGGCAAACCTATATGCCTTATTTGCTCACAAAAAGTTGCTGTAGTAAAGGAGTATAACATCAAACGACACTATGAGACCCACGCAGAAAAATATGACAAGTACACTGGGCAACTGCGAACCGAAAAGGTGAACCACAATCTGTATTTTCCAAATGTAGAGAGACACATGATGGAGCAGTTAAATCTAGCTATATCATTGCCAGTGAAATCGCTGCAGCATCCAAACCGTTCTCAGAGGGAGAATTTGTGAAAACCTAAAGGCAGCTGAGCTGGTGTGCCCTAAGAAACGACAAGCTTTAGCTAACATTAGCTTGTCGAGAAATACTGTGGCAGAGAGAATCGGGGAACTTGCCGGAGATTTGAATAGTCAACTAAAATACAAAGTTAAGTCATTTATTGCATTCTCTATTGCTATTTAACATTTTGGTGTTTTCACACGCAATTTCTGTAGTTCATTCTAATTGATTGGTACAGCTATTCTGATTGATTGGTACAGCTATTCTGATTGATTTGTACAGCTATTCTGATTGATTTGTACAGCTATTCTGGACCGACATTTGGCGTTTAATAACAATAATTCTTTCAAATGTATAATCAATAAATAACACAGATATTCAAACATAATATGTAATTATTAATAGTTAACATTAATAGAAAACATGCTTATAATTAATTGGCAATTTGTTGCATAGAAAAAGGCTTTCTGTTCAACCAGTATTTTTCTGATTGCTTCATGTAATACTACATAGTGTTTTTTTCATGTGCCATCAATGCATTGATTGGTATCTGTAGGCCTTCTTGAATGATTTCAAATAAATCCGCCAACAGCCTAAATAACCATGTGTAGATTCAAATTGATTTTAGCAAAACATTATCGGGCCCCCATGAGGTCCCATTTGAACAAATCCGGCCCACTACCTAATATGAGTCTGACACCCCTGCTCTAGAGGGAGTGGGATGGCCACAGTCAGCTCCTGACAATCACAGGGTTGGTGTTGGGTTTTTGGTGATCCCCAATTAGAGGCAGCTGTCTTGAGTTGTCTCTAATTGGGGATTCTATTTATGTTCACATTTTGTCCACCTGCGCCGTGTATGTGTATGCCAGACACCAAAATCACGGTATTGTGTTTGTTGTTTTGTTTTTTAGTTATAAATAAATATGTTTGCACGCACCTCTCACTCTGCGCCTCGTTCCCTCACCCGAGACCGTGACAATTACAGCTGTAAGTCTTTCCGGGTAAGTCTCTTAGAGCTTTGCCCATTAGTGAGGCCAGTCAGGAGCATTCACTGTCTCCTTGGTAAGTACTCCAGTTCAGATTTGGCCTTGTGTTTTAAGTTATTATCCTGCTGAAAGGTTCATTAATTTCCCAGTGTCTGGTGGAAAGCAGACTGAACCAGGTTTTCCTCAAGGATTTAGCCTGTGCTTAGCTCCATTCTGTTTATTTTTATCCTGAAAGTCCTTAACGATTACAAGCATACCCATAACATAATGCAGCCACCACTTAGGTTTTGCATAGGCTAGACTACACATCCACAGTAAATGTAATTTGTCACAAGTATGACCATATTTTTTCGTCCTGGTCAAAAGCTTTGTATGTTGTGCCATCGGCAAAGCACATGTTCCAAATGTTTTGAAAGTGGTCGATTTAAATCACAATTTGCAAACACTGATGCCAAAACCCCTTACTATTTCTGACATTTAAATGTCACTGATAATCGGAGAAGTTTTATCTTTGGTTGTTTGGTGTACATGCAGCTATTTGGGTGAGTTTAGCTGATACATTCTCACTATCCTCTACTGGCTCCTCATCAGCCAAGGCATCTGTTCACATCCATTTACTATATTTGATTGATTTCCTCCCTGATGAGAGCTACATTGTACACAATGACACACACATATGCACACAGGCATGCACACACACTCACACACACACATTAATTTCATTTCGCGAGAGGAGATGACAAAAACGCCTGTCTATCTGCCTTTGGGTATTTACTGTCCTCTCCGTCTAAACTTTAGGATGCCTTTCGACTTTTTCCTCACTTCCTTGGTTCCCTCATCCTGCACCAGATGCAGTCAGGCTGAACAGCTGCGTATGTTATTGGGGTAGGCAATTATAAAGTAAGCTCAGGCCATTTGTGTTGGAGGGAGGCAGAACTGAAGAGGCATGCAGGGCCTAGCTTAAGGTGGACCATCGGGTAGGATGGGTGAAGGTGAACGCTCAGTTTAATAGCGCTTCATTAAGGCAGGAGTGTAGTCCCAGCATCCATCCATATCTGATTCTCAGGTAACATTTGATTTGAGATAGTCCATCTGGAGACACTCAACAAACTATGAGTAGACTATCATTAACATGTTTGCAACATGTTACTGATAGCTACCCCTTCAAATGCCACTACAGTGATTCATACAGTCGCCTCGAGGCAAGCAACACTGAGGCATGCATAAGAGCATCAGCTGTTCCGGGCGACTGTGTGATCACGCTCTCCGTAGCCGACGTGAGTAAGAGCTTTAAACAGGTCAACATTCACAAGGCCGCTGGGCCAGACGGATTACCAGGACGTGTACTCCGAGCATGAGCTGATCAACTGGCAAGTGTCTTCACTGACATTTTCAAAATGTCCCTGATTGAGTCTGTAATACCAACATGTTTCAAGCAGACCACCATAGTCCCTGTGCCCAAGAACACTAAGGTAACCTGCCTAAATGACTACCGACCCGTAGCCCTCACGTCTGTAGCCATGAAGTGATTTGAAAGGCTCACATTAACCCTAGACCCACTCCAATTTGCATACCACTCAAACAGATCCACAGATCTCTACTGCACTCCACACTGCCCTTTCCCACATGGACAAAAGGAACACCTATGTGAGAATGCTATTCATTGGCTACAGCTCAACGTTAAACACCATAGTGCCCTCAAAGCTCATCACTAAGCTAAGGATCCTGGGGCTGCAACTGGATTCTGGACTTCCTGACGGGCCGTCCCCAGGTGTTAAGGGTAGGACACAACACATCTGCCACTCTGATCCTCATCACTGGGGCCTCTCAGGGGTGCGTGCTCAGACCCCTCCTGTACTCCCTGTTCACCTATGACTGCATGGCCAGGTACGACTCCAACACCATCATTAAGTTTGCGGATGACACAACAGTGGTAGGCCTGATCACCGAGACATGAGACAGCCTATAGGGAGGAGGTCTGAGACCTGGCAGTGTGGTGCCAGGACAAAAACCAACGTAATCAAAACGAAGGAGATTATTATGGACTACAGGAAAAGGAGGAGGACCGAGCACGCCCCCATTCTCATCGATGGGGCTGCAGTGGAGCAGGTTGAGAGCTTCAAGTTCCTTGGTGTCCACATCACCAACAAAGTAGAATGGTCCAAACACACCAAGGCAGTCGTGAAGAGGGCACGACAAAGCCTATTCCACCTCAGCAGACTGAAAAGATTTGGCATGGGTCCTCAGATCCTCAAAAGGTTCTACAGCTGCAACATCGAGAGTAACCTGACTGGTATGTCAACTGCTCGGCCTCCGACCACAAGACACTACAGAGGGTAGTGCGTACTGCCCAGTACATCACTGGGGCCAAGCTTCCGGCCATCCAGGAACTCTATTACAGGCAGTGTCGGAAGAAGGCCCTAAAAATGTATTTTAGTCCTTGGATGAGGCTGTGAGAACCCATACCTCCAGTCCATATCTTTCGTATCCCAGAAACCACTAGTGAACTACTATGATATGAAAGTACCAGACAGACTGTGACTTCCTCTAGCTAGCTGTCATTGTTGCCTCAGTAACAGGCTAGATGGTGGGTGACATAGCTAGCGTCACTGTTTTCAAACACTGTCCCTTATTCAGCCATAACTAGTCTAGTCTAGTGAGTGGAGATAAGAGAAGAGGAACTGAGCAGCTGCCAATGTGTTTTTATGTATCTTTTGTGCTCATCCTTGTCTGAATAGTACATCACTGACAGTCTCTTTACTTTCTCAAGGGAACAATGTGTTACTTTGATATGTTTTTGCAACTTTTTTGCAAGGTTCCTAATGCAGCCTTTATTTAGTTTAGTGCTGATTCTCAAATATTCACTGTCATTTTGAATTTATTCTACAGTGTGCTATAGTTCACAATGCCAATAATTGGTATTTTTGAATATACAAAATATTGAAATATTTCCCAGTGCTGCAGGAGAAATGTGTATTTCAATACCATACAGTTTCAGGGATAAAATGAGGTGTCACAGCTTGTTTATAACTTAGGTGTTCACACAGCGTTCTTGCTGAATTTCTAACACGATTGAAGCCACATTTCAAGCACCTTCTTCTGCTGATAAATATTAAAGAATTAATGCAGCGGATCCATGTTAAATTTAGCATCCAAAGCTGCTTTACTCACTATATGAAACACTGCAGACAGGCTCGTACTGAAAGAGGCTTATTCAAATGATTTGAAAAGCTAAGTTGACAACACAGAACAGGGATGCAGCAACAACGAGACATTGCAAAGATGAGACAAGAAAATATCCCAAAATTATAAAATATCATATTTATAAAATAGTGACTTATGAAAGGTCTTACCACCCAGAATGGTATAAGTACTCTGAAGTGGGGAGTTATTACTTAATTTAGATCCCTTATGTTCAGACAGGTGGAAAAATATTACTTAATGGCACCCTCAGACAGGAAAGATGACCCATGAAACTACTGTTTTCAAGCAAAACATTGAACCAGAAAAAAAAAGTCTTACATAGGGGCGATTCCACGCCAAGCTTTCCCGGAAATATTTTTGGTATCTCTGATTGTTCTGGCAATTTTCACATAGAAACTTAATTGGGAGGAAGGAAGATTGATATGGTTTTTACATTTGTAATAATTGTTTTTTGGGAGAAAATCATGATGTAAGTGGCAATTTTAGGCCCTTTTTAAGAATTATACATGCCTCCTGTACTGTAAAATATGGAGTATGTATAGATTCTGAAATATAATTTTTCACATTCATTTATTCCATTTATTCAATCTTTTTTTTTTAAATTTTTTTGTCATATTGTTTTAAACAATTATATTCAGGGTTGAAAGTAAGCCGGCACAGTGCAGTGCTATGTCCCGGCAAAATAAATAATGGGGGTACACGTTACTGGTCAAACGTGAGCCTATCACAATTAACACAATATGCCAAAAAACTATAGACTATTAAACCATTATTGAACATTACTGCATGTTAGCCGGAGAGATGACGGTGGAGATGAGTGGCCGAGACATGCAGGGACAAGGTGGAGATGAGTGGCCGAGACATGCAGGGACAAGGCGGAGATGATTGGCCGAGACATGCAGGGACAAGGCGGAGATGAGTGTCCGAGACATGCAGGGACAAGGCGGAGATGAGTGTCCGAGACATGCAGGGACAAGGCGGAGATGAGTGGCCGAGACATGCAGGGACAAGGCGGAGATGAGTGTCCGAGACATGCAGGGACAAGGCGGAGATGAGTGTCCGAGACATGCAGGGACAAGGCGGAGATGAGTGGCCGAGACATGCAGGGACAAGGCGGAGATGATTGGCCGAGACATGCAGGGACAAGGCGGAGATGAGTGGCCGAGACAGAGGCGCATGTGGACAACAGTGGATGCATCAATTCAGGCTACAAATGTAGGCCTAATGACAGCCGCCGAATGTCATTACAATTCATGTAGGTGTTTTGTAACAGATGTCACTTTCCATTCATCAAATTGCGGGTGAACTGTGCACTGTTGGAGTTTGGATGCTTGAATTATTTCGTGAGTGGATGATCGTGCGCAGGTAGCCTACAGGAGCTTATTTTTTAAGTGATTGTTTGACAATCAGATGAAAACATCATGACTGTTTGCGTTTATGCCACATTAAAAGCCATAGGCGGCGCGTCCCTAAGGCTAGGGGAAGCATTCTCTAAAGTATATTAAATTGCCCAAATTATATTGCCTAATTAGCTTACTCTTGTCTATACATAAACACATGTAATCATTCAAAATAGGCTACTACACCAGAAAGCATGATTTGGCCACAGAGGATCATTTGCTTATTAAACAAATAAAGCTGGGTATGGTTTTAAATGGCATAGCCTATTCGGAAGGGCCCGAAATTTGGGAAGCACGCGCTGGAAATACCAAATAGATTGTTCAGTTGCGACTAGAGAGACACTAGGCAGGCATATCGCAATGTAAAAAAAAAAAATTGTGGAAAAACTGTTTGGGAAGCAAATGTATATTGCTGTAAAGAAATGACGATGAAAATACTTTTAGTTATAAAAATTCTCAACTTAATTGAGCGAACAGTAAGTAGCCTATCTTATCACACCAGTGGAGAACATCGGCCATATCCCAGGTGAGTGTTCATATTCACTGTATTTATCATTGGGTCAGTGCCACTTTTGTAAATTTTTTGACAATAATTCCCTCCTCCAGGTTAGACAGACGTCATATTGTATTTGTGTGTCCCCTTTCCGTAGGCCTACTATATGGATCAGGACACATAGTTTTTATTGATCTGTTTGTCAGTGTCAGCAGAGTAGGCTACCCTGTATTTTTTTTGTCATATAAAAAAATATGTCTACAGTCATGTAAAGTGTAGTAGAATAGCAAGAAATGTGTTTAGAAAATGCCAATAAGAAATGTATGTGATAGGCCTATAGCCTAGTTCTACTCTATACCACTATGCCCGCAGAGCTCATATGTGATATTAATAGAGATTCTGTGGTTACACTTAGGCTATAAAAAAACGAATGTAGGAACTCTGGAGCTCAGTCAGAGTGACAATCGGGTTCTTGGTCACCTCCCTGACCAAGACTCTTCTCCCCCGATTGCTCAGTTTGGCCGGGCAGCCAGCTCTAGGAAGAGTCTTGGTGGTTCCAGACTTCTTCCATTTATGAATGATGGAGGCCACTGTGTTCTTGATACCCTTCCCTAGATCTGTGCCTCGACACCATCCTGTCTCAGAGCTCTACAGACAATTCCTTTGACCTCATGGCTTGGTTTTTGCTCTGACATGCACTGTCAACTGTGGGACCGTATATAGACAGGTATGTTCCTTTCCAAATCATATCCAATCAATTGAATTTACCACAGGTGAACTCCAATCAAGTTGTAGAAACATCTCAAGGATGATCAATGTAAACATGATGCACCTGAGCTCAATTTCAGTATTTCTGTTTTTTATTTTTGATAGATTAGAGTGTTGTGTGTAGATTTTATTTAATCCAATTTAGAACAAACTGTAACGTAATAAAATGTGGAAAAAGGGGAGGGGTCTGAATCCTTTCCGAATGCCCTGTATTTGCACATTATTCTTGTTAAAGTTTTTCAAGCTCTGTCAAGTTTGTTGTTGATCATTTCTAGACAGCCATTTTCATGTCTTGCCATAGATTGTCAAGCAGATTTAAGTCACAACTGTAACTAGGCCATTTAATGTCGTCTAGGCCATTTAAAGTTCATTTCTTTACCACATTTTTAGCAGTTTTACTTTATTGCCATATTGCAAACAGGATGCATGTTTGGTGTTTCCATCAACTATCATCAAGTATTCTCATGGCTTGCTAGAGCATTGTGAACTGCGGTGGCGCAGGGGTCTAAGCAGCCCTATCCAGCTCCGAGCATCCACGTTGGCGCCCAGTGCTGGGCAATCGTTTTTCTTTTTTTTGTGAGTGCTGAGGAAGGCATATATCGACGTTCTCAGGACCTTTTCAAACGCTTTGTCTAAATCTATTTGTAGTGATCAGGCTGCTGACAAGAGGCTAAAAAGGGCTTAAAAGCGTCAGGTAAACATCATTCTACCCAATTAAGTTTCTATTGTAACCTCCATACACAAGACTGGGAGGGTTAAACTCTGGAGGTTGAAGGAAATCATTCACTGGGCAGCATGTCGGTGGAGCAAAACTTAAATTTCTTTATTTTCCATAAAGCAGGGGAAAGGGGGAAGGGAGAGAACGGTAACTTAGGTAATTCCTCTTTCTCAGGTTGCTCCTTGATGCCTCAGTCTACTTCTGGAAGGGAGGCAAGAAGAGGTGTAGGATTAGTTTAGGTGATCCATTTTACTCACGTTGTCAACTAGGCCTCTATCTTCAAGAGGGTGGTCAGGTTATGACTGGTCCAATGCCTGGGCTGGGGTGGGGTTGGCTGGGGTGGGGTGGGGTGGGGTGGGGTGGGGTGGGGTACTTCCAACTCCCTGTGCCTTCTCTCTTCTCCTGCTGCTCTCCCTACTGTGGCTTCCTTGTTCTCTTTTTAAGTGGCTGCTAATTGGGTCCAACAGCCTGCAGCTGAGGCACCCTGTCAGAGGGAAAATGGTGCACACCTGTGTTAGAGCTGTCCTTGGTCCTGAACACTGTTTAGCCCAGACCTTGTGTCCTCCTCTGATGGTGCTCTCCATGGTGCTGCAGGTGACCGTGCTGTGTTGTGGAGGACTGTGTTTCCTTCTGGCCACCACACTGTGAGAATTGCCAGAACAATCTGAGATACACAAAATACTGTTTTTTCAGGCCTTCCTGGCGTCCATAAGCACATGATTTTGAAACTGAAGTCAAAAAGGCAAGTAAGTACTCATGTGAAATGAAAGGAAATAAAGAGAACAGAGTAGCTATTAATTCATACAAGTCACAGCAGTAACTGCTGCATTGTAATTTGCCGTATTTTCGCCCCTGAAAGAAAGATCTCTTCACTAGCAGTGCAGTGAGGGGGAACTTGTGGGCCTTGCCATAAAGTTAGTGCAGTCCTTTTGGAGTCTACTACCGTTAATCCGTGTCTATGAACAAGTGTGACAATAAGCTTTCTGTCTGAACTGCAATCCTCTTAGGCAAGGCTTTGTGGGTAAACTCGCCTCATGCAAATTCTAAACCCCATTAGCTTTGAGGGACTAGTCAGCTGGATTGAGATTAATGGTCGAGTGACTACTTGATTTAATAGGGTTATTTCACTGCTTCCGGGGGAAAATAAACAACAAAGTTAATGCAAGACATTCGTCACTGACGTCCTCAATCTATCCTCTCCTCTACTAGGGAAGGGAAGAAGAAAGTTTTATTTTTGCTTTCAGAATGTTTCACTCTGAATGTCACTTTACTTTTTGTTAATTTAAGATGTTTGGGAGACAGTTTTTATTATTGAGAGAATTACTATATTTGGTTAAATGATAGGAGTCAATTTAAATAAAAGTGTTCTGTTTGTGGTTTGGGAAAAATAGCCAATTCAGATTGTTTTGTGTATTCAGGCCTAGTTGCTCAACCTATTTCTGCTTCTGATATCTTCCCTAAAGTAAGAAGGAAAAATCTAACTAAAATGGAGGAAAGAAAAGAAAGTGCAAAGTGTTAGAAAGTATATTTATTGTGTAGAAATGATTGCGGTAAATTAGAGTGTATGTATTTTTTAAACTATATTAGAGATAAATGCTGTGGAGAGAAAGTGCTGTGCAATTTTCCATTATGGGGTGAAAAATGAAAAATGACAATCCTTGTTTATCTCTTTCCATGCCGTCAACTTACTCCCAACTTTGCTGCAGGGGATTACTGTGACTCGGTGGGTGAGGGACTGTCACTGACATTTCTCTTTCTGTGTGACAACACAACACTATGTGACACAGGTGATCTGAGACTAGCAGTAACACATTTCACAAACTAGTAGCTATGGTCAAAATTATTAACACAACTTACAAATACATGTTTTAATTACTGTACATTTACTGTAAATCCTATCAGTTCAGAATTATACACCCCACACACATAAATATACAGACCCTCCACATTAAAACACACACACACACACACATACAGTGGGGAGAACAAGTATTTGATACACTGCCGATTTTGCAGGTTTTCCCACTTACAAAGCATGTAGAAGTCTGTAATTTTTATCATAGGTACTCTTCAACTGTGAGTGACGGAATCTAAAACAAAAATCCAGAAAATCACATTGTATGATTTTTAAGTAATTAATTTGCATTTTATTGCATGACATAAGTATTTGATACATCAGAAAAGCAGAACTTAATATTTGTTACAGAAACCTTTGTTTGCAATTACAGAGATCATACGTTTCCTGTAGTTCTTGACCAGGTTAGCATACACTGCAGCAGGGATTTTGGCCCAGACCTTCTCCAGAACCTTCAGCTCCCTCAAAAGACTTTCTAATGGGTTCAGGTCTGGAGACTGGCTAGGCCACTCCAGGACCTTGAGATGCTTCTTACGGAGCCACTCCTTAGTTGCCCTGGCTGTGTGTTTCGGGTCGTTGTCATGCTGGAAGACCCAGCCACGACCCATCTTCAATGCTCTTACTGAGGGAAGGAGGTTGTTGGCCAAGATCTTGCGATACATTGCCCCATCCATCCTCCCCTCAATACGGTGCAGTCGACCTGTCTCCTTTGCAGAAAAGCATCCCCAAAGAATGATGTTTCCACCTCCATGCTTCACGGTTGGGATGGTGTTCTTGGGGTTGTACTCATCCTTCTTTTTCCTCCAAACACGGCGAGTGGAGTTTAGACCAAAAAGCTCTATTTTTGTCTCATCAGACCACATGACCTTCTTCCATTCCTCCTCTGGATCATCCAGATGGTCATTGGCAAACTTCAGACGGGCCAGGACATGCGCTGGCTTGAGCAGGGGGACCTTGCGTGCGCTGCAGGATTTTAATCCATGACGGCGTAGTGTGTTACTAATGGTTTTCTTTGAGACTGTGGTCCCAGCTCTCTTCAGGTCATTGACCAGGTCCTGCCGTGTAGTTCTGTAGCATGGTGCCCCAGACCGAGGGAGATTGACCGTCATCTTGAACTTCTTCCATTATCTAATAATTGCGCCAACAGTTGTTGCCTTCTCACCAAGCTGCTTGCCTATTGTCCTGTAGCCCATCCCAGCCTTGTACAGGTCTACAATTTTATCCCTATGTCCTTACACAGCTCTCTGGTCTTGGCCATTGTGGAGAGGTTGGAGTCTGTTTGATTGAGTGTGTGGACAGGTGTCTTTTATACAGGTAACGAGTTCAAACAGGTGCAGTTAATACAGGTAATGAGTGGAGAACAGGAGGGCTTCTTAAAGGAAAACTAACAGGTCTGTGAGAGCCGGAATTCTTACTGGTTGGTAGGTGATCAAATACTTATGTCATGCAATAAAATGCAAATTAATTATTTAAAAATCATACAATGTGATTTTCTGGATTTTTGTTTTAGATTCCGTCTCTCACAGTTGAAGTGTACCTATGATAAAAATTACAGACCTCTACATGCTTTGTAAGTAGGAAAACCTGCAAAATCGGCAGTGTATCAAATACTTGTTCTCCCCACTGTACATATCCCCAGCTGCCCAAACTGCCTGTCTGTCTCCCAGCCTGCTCAGCACAGCCAGCGTTCTCCAGGAAGTAGAACTGAGATTACCTAAAGCTGATTGGCCAGCGCCTTAATGTGTGAGACCTTCCAGTGGACGGCTTAGGCTGTCATTACACAAGCCTTATCAACACAGAGCTCCTCACACAGACAGATGACATTTTGGAGAGAGCCAATAGAGGGATAGAGGGAAGGATGGATGATGTGTAGCAGCTTAAGTATGGAGGCACCTCACATGAAGGGGTTAAAGAGGCAGCATAAATCCACAATGTCATTGTGTTCACCAGGGTATTTGAGTGGATAGACTGTATGTCTGATATGCAGTACAATGAGTGAGCTAGGTTCGTACTGGATGTACTGTTGTACACGACGGTGTAGCCATCGAATGTGTTGAGATAGAGAGACTAAGTAATTATAGACAATTGAACGTGGGTGGTCAAACTAGGCTGTCATGTGAGATATCTGCTTGTCCTCTTATCTCTTTCCCCCCATAATCACACACACACCACCCGGTCAGCCTGTTGGCTCTGAGTCTACGCCGGTACAGAGGTGCCATTCAGCCTGTGACTGACAATCGATTGCTGTGATAGCTGTGCTGGGGAGACAGTTTGGGCTGTGATTGATACAGCCTATCAGCTCCATGCATCTGGACACTGGCTCTGCTGGAAATGGGGCGTGACGGACAGAATGGGAGCATTCAAAACACAACCCCACCCCAGCTGCTCACATTTGATCCCATCCACCCTGGATTTCAGTTTGACTTCTAAATCTTCCTTCACTTTGGCTGGGTGATTGTAAACACTTCCACCAACTCACTCAGTACAAAGGAGATTTGACATGTCTTTTTTGTAGTGCAGGCAAGTGAAGGGAAGCTGGATCATTGTAATGGATGAAGGTATCAAATGTGATTTAATGTGACAGCAGCCTGTTGTCTGTCTTGTCTGTGTTATGTACAATACAGTACCTTGACACTTTCATCAAGATAGTTTCTTTTTTTCATTCAGTTTATCTCCTACCTTTCTCTCATTAGACTGCCTGTCTGGATTTTTTTATATTGTTTGATAGCAAGAATATGGATCTACTGGACACACTACCAGATGTCTAAACTGCTGCAGTGCTATTTCCCTCAGCTTGTCACTCCAGCATCCATCTTGGGGACTGTCTGTGTTTATTGGCTTCCATACCCTCCCTCCTTCCCTCCCTCCTTCCCTCCCTCCCTCCTTTCCTCCGTCTTTTCCCCCACGTCTTTCAATGACAAGGTGGAGTTATATTCAAATAGCTTTCTAGCGCCCCCTTGCTTTACCCAAGATACAGTGCTAAAGATTAAGCTCTGTGCGTGTGTGTGTGCGTGCATGCATACATGCATGTGTGTGTCTCCCAAACTCTTCTGGAAGGAGAAGAGGGTCTCCGTTGTGGTGGCACAGAGACAGAGCTTTGAAGTGGGTGATACTGGCAGAGCTCTCTCTCTCTCCCTCTGTGTGTGTGTGTGTGTGTGTGTGTGCCAGGGAGACGCCAGGGAAACGGGGTAGCCTCATGCCCCTTGATCTCTTCAAAGTACCATATCTCCCTACCGTTACTCTCTATCTCACTCTCTCTCCTTCTCTCTTTTCTTTCGTTTTCTCTCAATCTCTCTTGATCTCTGTCTCTCTTTCTGTTTCTCTCTCTTGTTCTCTCTCTCTTTTACTCCCTCTCTCATTCTCGATTACTCTCTCTCTTTGTCTTTGCTTGTCCTCTTCTCTGTCTCATTCATTTTATCCACAATGCTCCCCATTTTTATCCATAATTCTCCCAATTTTTTGTCCCCTATTTCTCCCTGAAATGGTTTCGTTCTCTCATTCCATCTGTTCATCTGTGCCTCTCTCTCTTCTCTTCCCCCTCTTTCCTGGCATCATTCCAACCTGTCTGGATCAGGACATCGTTCAGATGGGTATAAAATCACCAATCTGACGGAAGCCTGGGGTCTTTTCATAGACAGAGGTCTGCAGCATAGTCATCTTCATTCCCCTGTCAAACATCATACTCTTAACCTCCTCTCCCCCTCCACCTCTTTAAGATCCGAATGAATGGTGGATTGGCCACTGTGGTTGAAAATCCAGCACTTGCAGAAAGAGGAAATAAAAAATATATACACCCCCGGTCAAAAGTTTGGAATATTACTCATTCAAGGGTTTTTCTTTATTTGCACTATTTTTTACGTTGTAGAATAACAGTGAAGACATCAAAACTATGACATAACACACCAAAAAAACACCTAAAAAGTGTTAAACAAATCAAAATATATTTGAGAATCTTCAAATAGCCATCCTTTGCTTTGATGACAGCTTTGCACACTCTTGGCATTCTCTTAACCAGCTTCACCTGGAATGCTTTTCCATCAGTCTTGAAGGAGTTCCCACATATGCTGAGCACTTGTTGGCTGCTTTTCCTTCACTGAGGTCCGACTCATCCCAAACCATCTAAATTTGGTTGAAGTTGGAACCAAAAATCTCAAATATGGACCAAAGGACACATTTCCACCGGTCTAATGTCTATTGCTTGTGTTTCTTGGCCCAAGCAAGTCTCTTCTTCTTATTGGTGTCTTTTAGTAGTGGTTTCTTTGCAGCAATTCGACCACTAAGGCCTGTGCAAAGCTGTCAACAAGGGAAAGGGTGGCTACTTAGAAAAATCTAACTTTTTTGGTTTTCTATATGATTCCATTTGTGTTATGTCATAGTTTTGATATCTTTTATTCTACAATGTAAAACATTGTGCAAATAAAGAAAAACCCTTGAATGAGTAATATTCCAAACTTTTGACCGGGGGTGTATGTATAATTAGCAGTGCTAGCTAGATGTAGCTTATGCTTTCAGTACTAAATTCATTCTCTGATCCTTTGATTGGGTGGACAACATGTCAGTTTATGCTGCAAGAGCTCTGATAGGTTGAACTTCCTCCGGAAGTTGTCATAATTACTGTGTAAGTCTATGGAAGGGGGTTAGAACCACGAGCCTTGTAGGTTTTGTATAGAAGTCAATGTACCCAGAGGAGGATGGAAGCTAGCTGTGCTCCGGCAACACCATGGTGCTACCCTATAGAGTGCTGCTGAGACTACTGTAGACCTTCATTGCAAAACAGTGTTTTTTCGTCAATTATTTGGTGACGTGAATATATATTTTTATCAAAAAAGGATAACTTTTTTTAATGTTTCACTATTTTTATTTTGATGAAATTCACTGAGTAGGAAGGTCCTCCACTTCCTCCTCTGAGGAGCCTCTACTTCTCCTGAACCTCTATATTTGTAACATTTCTACTGATATTGTCCTAAAAATAAATACTTTACCCAAGAGTATAATGATATACAAGCAGGTCTGAGTTGTACATTTTACATTTCCTAGCTTTGTGTGTCGCAGGAACTTGGAATAATGTAAAGCTGCTGGTTGCCCTTGCTTGTCTTTCTTACACTAGGATCTCTGTAGACAGAAAATAGATGGTGTCTGAATTAGACAGACCTACATGGATGAGAGTTGAATGAAAAAGAAAACACAACAGTGGTATGGGTCTTTTCTCTTCTAGACTCTTACCCAAACAGGCATGCCTGGCTTGGGGCAGTCTAAGCCAATGGTCATCAGTACCTCAGAAAGGAACGCAGGAACTCTGCCCCCATTTCACGGACTGTGGCCTCTCTCAATCCCTCTCCTCTCTCTTTTTTGTTCTCTCTCCCTCTCTTTCTTTCTCCCTCCCTCTTTCTCTCTCTCTTTGAAATAAGATGGTGTGAGTTTTAATCAGAGATTGGCTGTTCAGGTCCTGAGTAGCAGTAGATAGAGAGGAGAGAAAGAAAGAGGGAGAGATCTGCTTTGGTGATTAGCCCCCTCTGACATGACCTCGAGACCCCTCCAATGGACCTATTTGGAAAGGTAGTTATGGACTGACTGAAGATGAGAGGAGAAGTGGAGAAAGATGGACTGAGTGACAGACAGCTTGGAAGAATGAACTTTGCAATGACAGGGGTGAGGCAGAGGTTGCTGGAGGAAGAAGCCATTGTTTGCCTTGTGGGTGCAATACAAAGCCAATCTCAGCAATCGGTCTATGTGACTAACCACAGATGTCTATTGATGTACACCTTCAATTATGACATGGAATGATAACGGTTGAACAGTTCAACCTAACATAAACACTTAATCTAAAGCACAGACAGTATTGTCTCAGCCCAACATAGAATATAACCCAGAAATCATCTTGAAGTTGAATAGTTCGACATATAACATGCACATTACATGAACTTCTAAAGCACAATACTGTATATTCTCTTCAGTCCAACATATGGTGTACTGCATAACTATTAAATCATCTTAGCTACACATTGTAATTAACTTATGAGTTTTCTGTTGGCCAACTCCTGAGTATAATTTGAAATAAAAGTGATGCACTGTGGCCTTTTGTGGTTCTACTATATGCCCGGCACAGTGCACTGCTGATTAATGAACCATTTGGATCTCCAACTGGCTGAACTCTGGCCCAGACTTAATTAAAACTCCTACACTGACCACCAATCATAAATGACTTCCCACAACCCTGTGGCACTTGCAGAATAAAAAGTACAAATTGGTTCCTTACCAATTAATAATTTAAAAAAATAAAGGGAAAATAAAATAAGCCCAAGGTGGTTTAGTAGTGGATGTACGTAAAGGTATATGTACATGAATATTACGCCTGTGGCTTTGGTTTAGACTTGGTTAAGAAAGCTTAGCTTTGTGAGTAGCCTACATTAGTGGTTGTCGCCTATTGTTAGCTTGCCTATACAGCGCTGGTTGATGATTGATGCATGTTGACTGGTGTGCTTGTGTTTCCCAGGTAGCTGCTGTCATAGTGCTGTGACCTTGCTGCTTCTGCCCCACCTGACAACCTGACCCCTGACCTGTACCAGCTGTCTCAGAACAGGAGGGGCCGGCCCCACACCAACACCTCTACTTCATTATGGCTGTCCTTCCTTGGTTATGTAGTTAGACATTTGGTGTGTGTGTGTGTGTGTGTGTGTGTGTGTGTGTGTGTGTGTGTGTGTGTGTGTGTGTGTGTGTGTGTGTGTGTGTGTGTGTGTGTGTGTGTGTGTGTGTGTGTGTGTGTGTGTGTGTGTGTGTGTGTGTGTGTGAGCGTGTGTGCGTGTGTGCGTGTGTGCGTGTGTGCGTGCGTGCGTCGGGCAATGGTGGGAGGATAGCTGGTACTTCTATTACCATCTTCAAGTTAATGGCATACTAGTCTACTGTGGTTAATTTATACTGTACCTAACTGTGGTAGCTGTGGCAGCCAACCAGCCAATCAGAGCTTTAGATGTAACCACTTACTTTACCCTTTTTCCTTTGTTTACTTGTTTTTGTTTTTTTAAGCACTGGATCATATTTATCTGATGCTACTGTATCTATGAAGTATGATATTAAAATGTTGTGCAGTACTTATTATTATATGAATATACAAAAGATAATTAGACAAACATGTATCAAATGGTATGATAAAAACCAACAGCTTTTTTTCATAGTCCACTTTTACTATAATTTTACTATTCTCTCTCTCTCTCTCTCTCTCTCTCTCTCTCATCCCTATCTGCCATGATCTGAGTGTAAATAGTGGAACATGTGACATAAATTACAGGTTTGCTGACCGCCTGAAGCGCTCACCCTCTGGCCAATCAATAGGCAGTGGAGTCAACCACTTTCCCTCCATTCCCTCCAAATGTCTCTTCCTCTCAGATATTTTCCGGAAGGCTTATTTAGAGATAGTAATAGGCTTCATTTGATATCTCAAAGGGGCGATTATCATCTCAGATTTCTCCTCTGGGCTGTACGTGTGGTGTGTGCTATCACTGAGCTCTCTGAAAAGATGGGTGAGTCTCTTCGCTGTGCAGCTTCAGTTTCAGCTCCTAGCCTTTCCTGCTTCCGACAACATGCATCCTTTATCATCCCTCTTCCCTCACAATCCACTAGCATCAGTGGGCTCTAACTCTTAACTCATCGCATGCATACACAAATCTGAAGTGTTTCATCATTGTTATTTTCTCTTAGCCTTGCTGAGTTATTGTACCCAGCTTTTTTTTTTTCATTTGTACCTTGCAGAGAAAAGGAACAAAATGAACCAAAAGCATCAAATTGTTTGTGAACCTGTCACAGGAGGTTGGTGGCACTTTAATTGGGGAGGTCAGGCTCGTGGCAATGGCTGGAGTGGAATAGGTGGAATGGTATCAAATACATGGTTTCCATGTGTTTGATGCCATTCCATTCACCGTTTCAGACATTATTATGAGCCGTCCTATGCATTCGTTTAACTTAGCTTCTCATATCCCTGTAAAGCTTAACGTTTCTTGAATTGTGGTGTGGGCGATGAGAAGATAAATGATAGCTGTGGATACCTGTGAAGGTTTTTCTGCTTTAATGAAGTTGTGCTTTTATTGCTGTTATATGTTCCTTCACTGCTTGTAAAAGATCTCAGCATCGCAAAATCTGATTATTCACAATGAGACGTTGATGTTCATAAAGGAATTCGTTGAACATTATATTACTCCTCAGCTCTTTATTTTGCCATTGAGATATTTACTTGCATTGTGTCTTTTTGAAAAATAAAATCTCCTAAATACTAGAAGTGAATACGGTGTGATGATGTTACTCTTTCAAAATAGCAGTACTGTTGTGTTTTGTCTACTGTACAGGAATGACCATTGTTTATGAGACCTACAGTATGTTAGTGGTTCAATATCTCCTCTTAAACATGGTCACTTTGGTACATAAATCTAAACCTCTACCACGTGTTCCTTTGTCGGGGCACTATTGTACCCTGTTTGATGGACAAGCTTATCCCAGAAGATGGGGTCAATTTTTCACAATGGTTGACTCAGATAGCATGCCCCTCTCTGTAAATAGGACATGGACAAGCTGATAAATCCCCTGGAGAATGTGTGCTGAGGGGAATTTCAATTTTTAGGAGAGCGGTTATAATTTTTTGGTCAACGTCGGCTAGAATGTTAATATTGTTTTGCAGAGGGAAAGGCTGTGATGACGGGGTTTGAAGTGCTGTTGAAGTGAAATGCTTCACTTCTATATTGGAAAGGCTTCTCTCCAGTACCTATGCCTCTAAACTAAAGAGCCCTTCTTTTAATGTACTGTACTTGAGAGCACAAGAGTCGCAATAAAGGTCTTTGCTCCAGTGATACAACTAGTCCAAGGATCCTCCATTGTTTGAGATTGCAGACAACTGACAAGGAGGGGTGGGAAAAACTGGACTATTTTGTCCACCGATCCATGACCCATTACAACAAGGAACCATTATTAAACATGTGCAATAATATGTTCCACTGAAACAAAGTAGGCCAATGAAGTACCTATTTGTCTTCCTGTTAGGTACCTCAGATCCAGCCACACAATGCTTTTCCAAACACAATACCTTTACTTGCCTTGGTATTATCAAAGCTCTCTCTAACCTTCAAGTGCCTAAAAATACAAATCAAACGCAAACTCCAAAGAGGGATATGACATGTCTTGTACAAATCATATAACTCCATTGCCAAAGCTTCTAGGATCGCATCATTTGACAAACCCTCTTCTTGAGCAAGGACATATGTTCTGTCAGTACTCTACAGCTACGGTCAGAAATTCAGGGACTCATCCTGTAAGGCATCCTTGATGAGAGGAATAAAGAAGAGATAGAATAGGTTTTATTCTCCCTCTCCAGACACTCAGGGGATGTATGTTTTTTTTTAACCATCCAAGAATTGCTCTGATAATTTGCTCCCGCTGTTCCAACCTCTTAATCATGCGATGCTCCGTTCGCTGCACTCAGACACGATTAGTTTGTCCTGATGCCAGACCAGCGAGCTACAGCTCCAACCGACCAGTAGGACAACACAGCACAGGGTTTTAAATAGATTACATTCATATAAAACCTTTTCTGTGTCTGTACAACATGTTTCTGTTGTTCTGTGAGCATCCAAGTCATTTAGATTTTAGGGCAATTTGTAATTACCTTTAGTGCGGTTTGAGACGTGGGTTTGAAGTCAAGTAATTTCTCTCTATTTAACCCTTAGAACCCATAGTGGCCGTCGACTGCCTTTCTTTAAATTACTATAGCAGTGGCGAACAGCCTTGTTTAAATAAAATAAGTACATTCTAACAACCTGTTGTATTCGTGTGGCTTTTGTCATCAACCAGAAACAACGTTTTTTCAAAGTTTTTTAAACTTTATTACTCGAAATGACAGCGCAGACACAACTTTTCACTATGTTGGTTGATGATAGCGATTCATACACGTCCTTGCACTTTGAAAAGCGCTAATGTCGAGGTGAATGAAATAAGTAAACAGCAGATATACCGTATGTTTGGTGTTGTTGAGGTTTGATGCTGTGAAACTTGGGGAATAGCTCTCAGATAGCAAATCATGTCATGATAATTTGGTTGGTACAGGTGAGCACATCAGCGGTAGAACTGATATTCATAGGCTATACATGAACTTGTTTTCCTATTGTTTGACAGCTTAGCTGTCGTGTTAGGGTAGTAGATGCCCTCACAGTGGAGCTCATATGATGAGTTGGATATTTGTTTACATAGCCAGCTAACAAGTTACTTGTTTTGTCCTGTTTCTACAGATGCAATTCATTTGGAAACTGTCCCAGTTTCGTAACTAATCAGCTAACATTGGTGAACTGTACTTAGTCTGTCAGGCAATAAAACAAGAGTTGATTGGAGGAGAGAGAGAGAGAGAGTGTGTGTGCGGGGGGGCGCATGTAACTGTATCACACAATTTATTATGGAAACCCCTTATTAGGAAGAAAGTATGTGTATGGTTGAGAAAAAGAAAGAGGAAGGAAGAGAGACAGTGTGAGAGGGAGAGAGAGATTATTTTCCAGACCACAATTGTATCCTATTTGTTGCTCCTCTCCTGTTGCTCCCTCTGTTCCTCTAGGTCAGTGAAAGTGAGGGAAGTGAGGTAGAGAGTCAGCATCAAAAGGCAGGGAGGAAGAGTAGTTAGAGATGATTGGAGGGATAGAGATGTGGAGCAAGGAGGGAGGAGTGGAACGAGAAGAGATTGGAGGGACAGTACGAAGCAGAGGGAGAGGAGGAAGAGGGAGAGCACATCCGAGTCCCACCATGTCTGCCCCAAGTCCCACCATTCACCCTTGTATCACACAGCCTGGGCCTAAATTGACAGTGGCATGGGGTTTTGGAGTTGTTTTTAAATGTAGTAGGAATTTATATCTGTTCCAGTGCTTGTAATGGATTACAACAAGAAAATGGGTGGGGTTGACCATCTTGACCAACTGAGAAGCTATTACAATGTTGGATGCACAGGCAGAAAATGGTGGAAGTGTTTTAGGGGATGCTCAAGATTTCCATCATAAAGGCGTACATTGTGTGGGGGAACATGCAAAGACCCCTTCCCAGAAGCCGGAGGCGCTGGTCCCTGAAGGCATTCAAAATACAGCTTGTGCATTCACTTTGTGATTTGTCTACAGTGGCAGGAAGAGAGGAGCCAATAGTGTGGCACCAGGGCGTGTGGACCGAGTTGTAACTCATTTAAAAGCAGTTGAAGTTTGAAGGGCGCAACAGAGGGTGTGTGGTGTGCATCCGGAGTGGATGCAGGGCAAAGAGGGGGCGACGTGTAGAAACCTCCTTTGGGTACTCTACGTGTTCTGTGCCACTTTGCATCATGGGGCAGTGCTTTCAGAAGTCCCATGACATGTTGTAGGCTAAATGCAAACACTAAAGTGACAGTAGGAACTGTGAATTTGTCCTACAAATCTTTTATTGTCTCTGAACAGTTGTTTTGTTTTGTCTTCTCTCTTTACCTAATACTTGTTGCATTCACTGAATTGTTGTCAAAGTAGTCTACTATTTCGACATTTAGTGTCAGGACTGGTCTGTACTGAATCTTATTGAGAGAGGTTCTCTAAATGTTGATATAGTCTCTGAATAGTTGTTTGCATTTTTACATTGTTACAGAACTAAGAATCGTTGTCAATCAAATACTTTCTGAGTAGTATCCTATACATTTTTTTTATTTATATGTAAAAAATATTCATAAGTATAATGTATTATACTTGGTACATTTTGAGTGAGTAATTTAGTCAAATTCACTACAATTTAAATGATCTAGGGTTTTTGGTTGTTTTGAGTGTTAATGATTTTTTATTAGTGAGTGTCTTTAAAAAATTAGTGTTATTCCTATTGACATGAATGAGACCAACACTTTACATGTTGCATTTATATTTTTGTTCAGTGTACTTATGTCAAAGTAATTACACATAGCGCTATACTCAGCATGCATCCCAAAGTATTATAACTTAAGTCCTGACTTATAACCCAGCTAGCACATTTGGTACCTTGGAAGTTGTGGGAACATACTGTATTTTTTTGGTTTCACATTGGTTGTGGAAACGAAGCCATACGTTTTCTGACCGGTAAAACTAAACTTTCTGAGTTCTGAGAACATAAGAGAACATTTAGACTGCTCTGGGAACGTTTATTTTTTGGGTGCAGGGAGGTTCTGAGAACTTTTAACTCTGATTCCTTAACAGTTTTCCTGGGAAGTTTTATTAACACTCTGCGAATGGAAATGAGGTTTTCGAATAACTTCATTAAAACTTTCACAGAATGTTTCAATAAGTCTTTTAATAACACTGCTATATTATGTCGTGTTAACATTTTTGAACTCCAAGTGCAGATAGGACACATGAAAATGAATTTCCTTAGGCATTAATTATGCAAACACATTTATTTTTTATTGTGACACGCATCAGTGAGATTCCAGCCTTTAATCTTCTGTTCTGGATGGAGCCATCATGCCATGTATTTTTATGCATTCCAAGCTGTTAATTTTAGTCTATTCAAACAGACCCCATTTAAAAAAAAAAAAGCACTCATTACATCCGGTGTGGCCAATTACTGGGCAGGGCCAACACACATGAACTTAATTAAGAAGATAGAGGACAAAGAGAGTTTTTTTTACGTTCTTTGAACAATTTGAGAACATCACTTTTAATAGAACCATGAGGAAACCTTTTAGGAAATGTTATGCTGAAGTACTGAAATTTCCACAGAAGGAAGAATGTTGTTTCTTAACATTCTCTGAACTATTTGAGAACATTCCCAATGTCAAAAACGTTGGAGAACGTTCCTAGAACATAACCATGTTTTGTCAAGTTCCTTAAATGTGCTATGAATATTCCAAAGCTAAGCAACTATCCTGCACCATTGCCAGAAAATTGTGGGAAGGTTGTATGCAAAATAACCATACGACAACCATGCTCTCACCAAGCTCTAAGAAACATATGATTCTCAGAACATAATGTGCTAGCTGGGAAGGCTCCTATAGTCCAGTGTTTCCAAAAACTTGGTCCTGGGGACCCCAAGTGGTGCACGTTTTGGTTTTTGCCCTAGCACTACACAGCTGATTTAAATAATCAACTCATCATTATGCTTTGATTATTTGAATCAGCTGTGTAGTGCTAGGGCAAAAACTATGCTATTGTCCGGCCTCACCTTGCTTGAGTCCATACAACTGGGGCCAGAGAAAGTGAGCAGATTGCTAATCCTCGGCACTAAATTCTCACTCCCGCTACTGTCTGGATTAATGATGACAGCGTAGAATCATATAGCTACTTAAAACAAAGATGCTGACTATGTCTTCCCTACCCATCTTTATCTCCGTATTAAAACATTGGCTAAGTGGCAGAAATAGTACATCATTATCTCCTCTCTCCTCTCTGTGTCCGTGGCTCTGGTAGAAGGATATAAACCAATGGTTTATGGCTCCTAGGGGCCCCGTGAATCACCCAGGCCTCTGTGGTGAGATGTTAAAGGCTTTCTAACAGGCTTTAGGCTGCTGCAAAAACATATTGCTGATTTTTTGTGAACACAATGGCTTACCCTTTACACGTCCTTACATCAGGGTGCTCGATCTCCATCTCTACTAAGCCAATGGATGCCCTCCATCTATATCCTCAGCCAATGGAAAACAGTTTGCATCCTGGTGAAGACAAGGGCACCAACTGTTTTCTGTCTGCTGCGGGAACGAGGGCTGGGATTAAAAATAGAAAATACAATAAAAATATAGGATAAAACACACATCACGACAACAGAGACACCACAACACTACATACAGAGAGACCTAAGTTAACAACATAGCATGGCAACACATGACAACACAACATGGTAGCAACACAACATGGCAGCAGCACAACATGGTAGCAGCACAAAACATGGTACAAACATTATTGGGTACAGACAACAGCACAAAGGGCAAGAAGGTAGAGACGACAATTCATCACACAAAGCAGCCACAACTGTCAGTAAGAGTGTCCGTGATTGAGTCTTTGAATGAAGAGATGTAGATAAAACTGTCCAGTTTGAGTGTTTTTTGCTGTTTTTTGCAGCTCGTTCGAGTTGCTAGCTGCAGCAAGCTGAAAAGACGAGCGACCCAGGGATGTGTGTACTTTGGGGACCTTTAACAGAATGTGACTGGCAGAACGGGCGTAGGTATCTCAGATAGTGAGTGAGGCCTAAGAGGGTTTTTATAAATAAGCATCAACCAGTGGGTCTTGCAATGGGTATACAGAGATGACCAGTTTACAGAGGAGTATAGTGATGTGTCCTATAAGGAGCATTGGTGGCAAATCTGATGGCTTAATGATGAAGAACATCTAGCTGCTCAAGAGCACTCTTACCTGCCGATCTATAAATTATGTCTCCGTAATCTAGCATGGGTAGGATGGTCATCTGAATCAGGGTTAGTTTGGCAGCTGGGGTGAAAGAGGAGCGATTACGATAGAGGAAACCAAGTCTAGATTTAACTTTAGCCTGCAGCATTGATATGTGCTGAGAGAAGGACAGTGTATCGTCTAGCCATACTCCCAAGTATTTGTATAAGGTGACTAAACCCTCAGAGGTAGTAATCACACCGGTGGGGAGAGGGGCATTCTTCTTACCAAACCACATGACCTTTGTTTTGGAGGTGTTCAGAACAAGGTTAAGGGTAGAGAAAGATGGTTTGGCACTAAGAAATTATCTCTCCTTCCTCCCAAAGTGTGTACTTTTTCACTTCCCTTTACTGATTTGAAAGGAAATTACTGGTATAAGAAATAAAGTGGAAACTTAGAAACTCCCACTATCCCATACCTCCACCAATCCAATTTCTTTAGATGTGTAGGAAGTAGTGATGCACACTTCAGCAGAAAGGAGATATTATTGGGACACCACTGTAGAGAAGGGGGAGTGAATCTGGGCAGAACTGAGGGAACAACTTTCTGGAATGACACACAACCTGGAAGATTTAGCCCAGTATCCTTTGTGAGGCGCCAACATCTGTGAGGGCTTGGTTGTGGTAAGGCCTCTTACTCCCACCAGGGGGGGTGGAAGGCACACAATCAAGTCCTCACACCCTAACTGGGGAACTTAATCCCCAATCAGAGACAGCTGTCTAGCATTGTCTCTATTTGGGGATAGTATTTAGGCCCCACACACATCCACCTGTGTGTGGATCATTGCTTGTGTTCAGTGTTCATGTGTGTTCAACACAACGCCACGGTCGTGAGCACGTTTATTGTTTTGTTTGTATTATATTATTATAATAAAATATGTTTGTATCGTCCTCTCGCTCTGCGCCTCGTTCCCTCTACACTCACCGTGACAGAATGATCCACCACCCAGGGAACCCGCAGCGAGAGGAAGAGGAGGAGGATTATCGGTGTTTCGATACTACGGGCGTCACGGAGGAGCATGGACGGCATCGGCGTCGGCATCGGAGACGTTGAGGAGCGAGGACTGTGGAGGTAACACAGCCACTGGTGGTGAGGAGCATCTGGGGCTCATCGACACCAATGGGAGAAGATGAGCTCGTGACTGGACCAGCGTGGGGGCTTGGGACAGAGCCCTTACCTACGGAGCATGAGGAGAGGAAGGACCGACAGTGGACAGCCCCGAATGTCCCCCATATTAACGGTGGGGAGGGGGGGGGGGTTGTGGGGTCCTTGGGACGCGAGGGACAAGGAGGAGGAGAAGCGGCTGAGGAGGTATTTCAGGTGGGCCGAGGAGGACGACGAGAAGAAGTGTTCGGTCTCTGGCCCCAGTAACAGATCTCCAGCGTGCTCCCGGCCTGCCCAACCCACCCGCCTCCTCAGCCCGGTAGATCCAGCGACAGATCTCTGCACCGGAAATCCAGTGCGTGTTCCCGGCCCATGGACCTCAGTACCAGTACCACGCGATCCACCGTCGGTTAGCCACCCCAGATTGGAAGAAAAGCTCCCACCACTTCCGCCTCCGACGGCCGAAAACAGGAAGACTCCGGAGGGTTTCTTCAATCGATCGAAGGAGGAACAAGCGAAGTGGTGGAGACTCTGGGTGGCCCTTCCTCCCGATACCAAGCCCAACCCTCACGTTTGGGAGATCGAGGAGGCGGATAGTTTTGAGGCTAGATTGACGATCTGGAAGAAGCGTCTGGCTCACCTTTTTCCCGAGGGAAAGAAAGAGGAAGGGTCGGAGCTCCTCGCCAGGCCGGTGCCCAGTTCGGGACAGGCAGACAGGTCGATTAAACACCCGGAGCTGTCATCTACAGCTCCGGGTGTTGGGCTGGGCACGGCAACTGGGCTGGGCACGGCAACTGATCTAGCTTCAAAACTTGATTCGTCTCCCGGTCGAGGGTCCAGCTCTACATCTCCCGTGCCTGCTCCTCACCCCAGACCACCGGTTCACCGCCACAGTCAGGTACAGCCGACGGCCCACAGCCCGGAGCCTCCAGTGACGGCCCACAGCCCGGAGCCTCCAGTGACGGCCCACAGCCCGGAGCCTCCAGTGACGGCCCAGAGCCCGGAGCCTCGAGTGACGGCCCACAACCCGGAGCCTCCAGTGACGGCCCACAGCCCGGAGCCTCCAGTGACGGCCCACAGCCCGGAGCCTCCAGTGACGGCCCACAGCCCGGAGCCTCCAGTGACGGCCCACAGCCCGGAGCCTCCAGTGACGGCCCACAGCCCGGAGCCTCCAGTGACGGCCCACAGCCCGGAGCCTCCAGTGACGGCCCACAGCCCGGAGCCTCCAGTGACGGCCCTCAGCCCGGAGCTTCCAGTGACGGCCCACAGCCCGGAGCCTCCAACGACGGCCCACAGCCCGGAGCCTCCAGTGACGGCCCACAGCCTGGAACCTCCAGAGGCCTGCACAGCTCTGTGGCTGGAACCCTTCTCTGCGTCGGTGCCCATGCCGGGCACGACGTACAGCCCCGCTTTGGAGCAGGAGTTCATTAGCGTGCCGATGCCCAGTCTGGGGCCGGCAGCCAGCCCAACCACGCGGCTGGAATCCTCCTCTGCGTCGGTGCCCAGGCTGGGCACGACGTTCAGTCCTGCCCCAGGGATGGGGATGGAGAAGGGTCAGGAAGTCTGCTCCGCTCCTGTGCAGGGGCAGTCCGCTCCACCGGTGCCTGGTCTGGGTCCGGCCGTCTGCTCCGCTCCAGTGAGGGAGCAGTCCGCTCCACCGATGCCCAGTCCAGTTCCAGTCATCTGCTCCGCTCGAGTGAGGGAGCAGTTCGCTCCACCGGTGCCCAGTCCGGGACCAAAGATCTACTCCACCCCCATGCCAGAGCAGTCTACTCCACCGGTCAGCTACTCCACTCCAGTGTCAAATCTAAATTTAAAGGGAAATCTGTCCTCTCCGTTGAAATAGAAGGCGTTGCCTTCTAGGATTTTCACTCTGTCTTAATTTAGTCTTTGTCTGTCCTTATCTCTTCTTTCATCTTGAATTGGTTTCATCTTCCTTATGGTCACACTCTCTAACATCCCTCCTTGTATGTCTATATATAAATCCATCTAAAAATAACTATGGTATGGTATATTGTATATTTACTGAGTACCTTTATTAGGGAATCAGGGCAGCCTGCATATTTTAGGACATAAGTTAAATTGTGTTTGTCTGTGTTTTTGTTACTGTATGTGTACATCTCTTTACGACTATATATGCGGTCACAGCAGTCACATTACGGCTTTCACATGGCATCGCAAACAGGAGAGTGCAGGCTGGGGATCAGTAATAAGCAGCTATTTACCCTGATGTCTGCCTGTCTGCCTGTCTCCTCTTCTCAGCCACAGGCCTCTTTACAGCACAACACAACACAGCACAGCCCTGCAAATCAACTCCTGACAGATACAAAAAGAAATATGAAAGAGGAGCGGGCCTTGCTTATTATCCATGATTTCTCCAGCATTGATTGCTGCACGTGAACTGTCGGGCACACAGTTGACGGAGGATGTTTATGTGTCAGGGTGTAAGGCGGGCCACTCTGCACTGACAGGATGCCTCTTATCACTGACATATGGATAAATGTCTCTGCTCTCCTCAAGAAGCTTCCTGACTCCTCTCCGGCCGCCTTCCCCTGTCTCTTTCCATCTCTCAAACCCACCCATCCCTTGCTTCTTAAAGAGCAACAAAATGTCACATATCCAAATCCATAAACAGTGATGTATGAGCCCACTAACGGTGTGTGTGTGTGTGTGTGTGTGTGTGTGTGTGTGTGTGTGTGTGTGTGTGTGTGTGTGTGTGTGTGTGTGTGTGTGTGTGTGTGTGTGTGTGTGTGTGTGTGTGTGTGTGTGTGTGTGTGTGTGTACTATGCTGACGAATGGGATTCAGATCCTAAGGCATGTGATCAAGACAGACATGTACTAGTTGAATGGTAGGGAACACTCATTAAAACCACACATCTTTATCCTCCCTCCTATGAGAAAGACAACTACTGTCTCCTACACTGATGATACTGGAGGAGAAGGTGTACCAGTAGCCTCAGTACAGCCCTTCCTGCAGTCAGTGTGTCTATAAAAAGACTGATTAAAGTTCCAGCCTATACTCTCGGGTAGTATGTACTTATCAGTGGTGTCAGCTTATACAGTGGTGTCCCATCATATACACCATGTCTGTGCCTGAGCACCCATCCCTCCCCTCCATCTCCACCTCCACCCCCACCCCGGGAGCCAGCCTGTCCACAGAAACCCCCATCACACAACTTAACGACATGAAAGATTCATGGCCCGGACTAAAATAGGCCATTATCTAACTGGCAATAGACACATTTTGGAACCCGGGCACTCCGTCATGAAACGACGATAACACTCTGGACGCTTCCCAGAATTGCGAGCCCTGAGGTCCTGCGTCCCTACGATCTGTCAGAGGAGAATTATGAATATTTTAGGAAATTAGATTAAATGAGATCAGTTGAAAATCAACAGGAGGATGAACAATGAAGGCAGATATTGCAGATGATCAACTCCGCAAAACCACTATAGTGAATACTGCAGTATTTCACTGTAGTATAATGTAGTATTTGCAGTTAACTATAGTATAAATACTGTATTAAAATAACATTTTAGTATATACTATAGTAATGAATGTAGTGTTTTTGCAGACTGTACTATACTGTTGTATTTACTGTAGTGATTTTGCAGACTGTAGTATACTGTCAGTATTTACTGTAGTGTTTTTGCAGACTGTAGTATACTGTCAGTATTTACTGTAGTGTTTTTGCAGACATTACTATAGTATTTACTATAGTTTTTTTGTTTCATTATCTTTGACATAGACGTGGAGGATTTCTCCTTCAGGAAACCTACAGGAGAAATACCACACTGAACAGAAATATAAACGCAACATGTAAAGTGCTGGTCCCATGTTTCACGAGCTGATCCCAGAATTGATGTTCCAGAAGCACATAATTATTCTCACATTTTGTTCACAAATCTGTTTACATTCCTGCTAATGAGCATTTTATCCTTTGTAAAAAATAATGCTGTGGAGTATTTCTGTCTGTAATAAAGCCCTTTTGTGGGAAAAAAAAAACTAATTCTGATTGGCTGGGCCTGGTTCCCCAGTGCGCCCCTGCCCAGTCATGTGAAATCCATAGATTAGGGCCTAATTAATTGATTGATTAAACTGTAAATCAACAAAATCTTTGAAATAGTTGCATGTTGCGTCGTAGGTAGGTAGAATAGGGGTCTGAACGGAGAGTTCAGAGTTTCTGTTCTTTTCATTAACCTGTAGGGAATACAATATATGCTCTATATGTGTAGGTTTGTAGGTTTCTCACTTATGGGTGTCACAATTTGTGTTATGGGGAGAGGAATGGACAGGGTATATGCAAATTAAATACTGTAATATTTACTATAGTTAAAAAAGTGTTGTGTTTTTGAGGACATTACTGTAGTATTTACTACAGTGTCTTTTTTGCGGATAATACTGTAGTATTTTAGAGTATACTACAACATTCTATAGTAACTATGACACATGATCGAGGGATACTGCAGTGGTAAGTATAGTATTCTACAGTATACTACAGTTTACTACAGAATTCTGAACGTTTTTTCATGTGGGTTTATATAAGGTCAGAGATGGCGGTTTGCTCTCTGGGGATTCTCTTTTGTCCTGGTTGTTGCTCCTGTCGTCTGCGCTGAGTCGGTGAAGCCACACGGCTAACTAAAATTGTCTGACAGGGCCACAATAAAGCATCAGTCACAGTGATGTCCACAGACCTAAGACGGCCTCAGTGGGAGGGAGTGAGACTGACCACCAGGCACCAGGGGGACTGCGACACTGACCTGATCATATATGACTTGAAGGTGTCAGATGGTGTGTTTGGAAAGCCTGTGTATGTGTGTGTCTGTGTGTTCATGCGTGCATGTTTACACATACACACACAAACGGACCCTGTTAGACATCCATGCTGCCTGTTGATTTGCATAGCTCTTTAAGTTGTGTCAGTGTCATTAGGGAGTGTGTCCTTTGGCATTTGAGGCTTGTCCTAACTTTAACACACGCACACACACACACACACACACAGCACAGGGGCTGAGGGAGTGTGTAATGTGTCAGATGGATCTGTAGAACGAGAGGAGCAGGGGTGTGTAGGGGTGTGTACTGGTGTGTACTGGTGTGTACTGGTGTGTAGTGTGTAGCAGCTTTACTTGTGAAACACAGGTTTCTCATGCATAATAGATCTGGATCTTACCGTCTCTTTAAAAGAGCTAGCTGTCGCTGCCACTTAAAGGCCCCGGCCCACACCCTATTACCCCCGCATTCTGCCCAGCCTGTGCCTCCGCTCTGAACATTAACACGTCTGTTTTCATCATCCGTGTCTGTGGATCCACGCTTCCAGCAGGAGTAAGGGAAAAGAACATGTTTGATATGCTAAGACAACGCAGGACAGGCAGGGAGGAGGAGGGACATGAGAGGCAGCTAGATAAGACGTGTCCCCACACTACAGTGTTAAGACTGCAGTCCACACAAGCTCAGTATGTGTTGGTTCATTTGAATGAACCATACTATCTATCTATCTATCTATCTATCTATCTATCTATCTATCTATCTATCTATCTATCTATCTATCTATCTATCTATCTATCTATCTATCTATCTATCTATCTATCTATCTATCTATCTATCTATCTATATAGTAGCACTATTAACTATGATGGAGTTTGGTTGAAGATCACTGAACTGTGTTGTTGTGTTATTGTGTTATTGCCAATGAAGTAATGCAGGAATTACACGTTCAAACTCCCTGATCTCTTCCTCTGAAGTACACCTGCAATACTGAAATACACCTGTTAAATGATCTATAACAGGATGTTCATTTAGCCTGAAAACTCTGGTCTACCTGTTTTTCTCACCATCAGCTAGCAATGACTGCCTCCAACTCAAAATGCCTTCAAATGCCAAGAAAAGGATCTTCAGTTCAATTCTCTCGTTCTCTCACATTTATATATTTTTTGAACAGCCGTCAGGGTGGTACAGATTCTGGTTGTTACACATAAACCTGGTTGCCTCCTGGTTTCTGTTTTGGAACGAGGAAAGGTAGATGACATGCTGTCAGTGCTGGGTGCTAGGGGCGAGATGATGCCAGTGGACACATGATGAGTACTAGGCTGTCACTGTAAGCAGTCAGGCGCGTCTTTGTGAAATGGAATTACATTCTGACAATGGCTCCGCTCGCTGCTTGCTTTTGAAGCCGCCTGTCTTTTTTTTCAGAACTGTAAATCCTTTGGCTGTTCACACACACACATGCACGCTCTTACGAAAGCTTGTACGCCACTACGTCTGCAGGAGTGTGATTGCAAAAAGTCAGCCCTTCATTCCTGCACAAAAAGAGCAGGGTTTCTCTCCTTCTTCAACAATTCCTAGAGTCAAACAGATTTGACGACAATTTAAGTTAAGTCAAGTTTTAAGTCAGGTTTCAACGTTTATTCACGACGTGCACAGGACGCAACAGGTGTAAAGCAGCACAGTGAAATTCTTTCCAACAATGCAGTGATAATAATAATAATACTAATAGATAATAATAGAAAATAGAATACAACATTTAAGTAAGAATAAAAACCACACAAGAACTACGAGGAGAGTTAAAGAACTACGAGGAGAGTTAAAGAACTACGAGGAGAGTTAAAGAACTACGAGGAGAGTTAAAGAACTACGAGGAGAGTTAAAGAACTACGAGGAGAGTTAAAGAACTACGAGGAGAGTTAAAGAACTATGAGGAGAGTTAAAGAACTACGAGGAGAGTTAAAGAAACACGAGGAGAGTTAAAGAACAACGAGGAGAGTTAAAGAACTACGAGGAGAGTTAAAGAACTACGAGGAGAGTTAAAGAACTACGAGGAGATTTAAAGAACTACGAGGAGAGTTAAAGAACTACGAGGAGAGTTAAAGAACTACGAGGAGAGTTAAAGAAACACGAGGAGAGTTAAAGAACTACGAGGAGAGTTAAAGAAACACGAGGAGAGTTAAAGAAACACGAGGAGAGTTAAAGAACTACGAGGAGAGTTAAAGAACTACGAGGAGAGTTAAAGAAACACGAGGAGAGTTAAAGAACTACGAGGAGAGTTAAAGAACTACGAGGAGAGTTAAAGAACTACGAGGAGAGTTAAAGAACTACGAGGAGAGTTAAAGAAACACGATAATTTTATGGATATTCAGGTCAGTACATTCTGATTCGTTGATACACTTTCTTGATGCTGCATGTAATTAACACACGTCGTTGTTTTCACATTTTGTCTTTGCCCAGTAGCTTTACGAGTTTTATCTACTGTTTGATGTATACCCCACATGCTATATGCTGCATGCCACACCACGTTATTGCATTCCACTGTTGACATTCATATCGTTATGTTGTTGCTGTATTTGCATAGTTTAATACTTCAATAGTTTATTTCTATGTTTAATAGTTGTATTAATATTATGGCATTTAATTACCTAATTATACATTCATGTTCTGTTATTATTTGCTATTTCTCTGTCTCCCAGCAGAAAAACATACATACATACTACGTTACCCACCTGCTGGCCAATCCTAACCTCAGCCAATAAAGACCAGGATCACAGTTTTTTTTTTTTACCTTTATTTAAACTGGTAGGTCAGTTGAGAACAAGTTCTCATTTGCAACTGCGACCTGGCCAAGACCAAGCAAAGCAGCGCGACAAAAAAACAACAACACAGAGTTACACATGGGAAATAAACAATCGTACAGTCAATAACACAATAGAAAAATCTATATACAGAGTGCAAATGTAGTGCAAAATGCAGTAAGGTTAGGAAGACAATAAATAGGCATAATCACTGGAATGATGGAATGTGCAAATGATGATGTGCAAATAGAGATACTGGAGTGCAAATTTGAGCGGAAGTTAAAAAAATAAATATGGGTATGAGGTAGTAGGATGGGCTATTTACAGAAGGGTTATATACAGGTGCAGTGATCGATAAGCAGCTTTGACAGCTGATGCTTAAAGTTAGTGAGGGAGATAGGAACCTCTAGCTTCAAGGATTTTTGCAATTCGTTACAGTCATTGGCAGCAGAGAACTGGAAGGAATGGCGGCCAAAGGAGGTGTTGGCTTTGGGGGTGACCAGTGAAATATACCTGCTGGAGCACATGCTATGGGTAGGTGTTGCTATGGTGACCAGCGAGCTGAGATAAGGCAGGGATTTACCTAATAAAGACTTATAGATGACCTGGAGCCAGTGGGTTTGGCGACGAATATGTAGTGAGGGCCAGCCGACGAGAGAATACAGGTCGCAGTGGTGGGTAGTATATGGGGCTTTGGTAACAAAACGGATGGCACTGTGATAGACTACATCCAATTTGCTGAGTAGAGTGTTGGAGGCTTTTTTGTAAATGGTAAGTTTTACAAGGGCATGTTTGGCAGCATGAGTGAAGGAGGCTTTGTTGCGAAATAGGAAGCCGATTCTAGATTTAATTTTGGATTGGAGATGGTTAATATGAGTCTGGAAGTTGAGTTTACAGTCTAACCAGACACCTAGGTATTTGTAATTGTCCACAAATTCTAAGTCAGACCCGTCGAGGTTAGTGATGATAGTCCGGTGGGCGGGTGCGGGCAACGTTCTATTGAAGAGCATGCATTTAGTCTTACTAACATTTAAGAGCAGTTGGAGGCCACGGAAGGAGTGTTGTATGGCATTGAAGCTTGTTTGAAGGTTAGTTAACACAGTGTCCAATGAGGGGCCAGATGTATACAGAATGGTGTAGTCTGCGTAGAGATGGATCAGAGAGTCACCAGCAGCGAGAGCGACATCGTTGATGTATATAGAGAATAGGGTTGGCCCAAGAATTGAACCCTGTGGCACCCCCATAGAGACTGCCAGGGGACCGGACAGCAAGCCCTCCGATTTTACGCACTGAACTCTGTCTGAGAAGTAGTTGGAGAACCAGGCGAGGCAGTCACTTGAGAAACCAAGGCTGTTGAGTCTGCCAATAAGAATGCGGTGATTGACAGAGTCGAAAGCCTTGGCCAGGTCGATGAAGACGGCTGCACAGTACTGTCTTCTATCGATGGCGGTTATGATATCGTTAAGTACCTTGAGCGTAGCTGAGATGCACCCATGACCAGCTCGGAAATCAGATTGCATAGCAGAGAAGATCCGGTGGGATTCGAAGAAATCAGTGATCTGTTTATTAACTTGGCTTTCGAATACTTTAGAGAGGCAGGGCAGGATGGATATAGGTCTGTAACAGTTTGGGTCTAGAGTGTCTCCCCCTTTGAAGAGGAGGATGACCGCGGCAGCTTTCCAATCTCTAGGGATCTCAGACGATACAAAAGAGAGGTTGAACAGGCTGGTAATAGGGGTTCTTTTAGGAAGAAAGGGTCCAGATTGTCTAGCCCAGCAGATTTGTTGGGGTCCAGATTTAGCAGCTCTTTCAGAACATCAGCTGTCTGGATTTGGGTCAAGAAGAAGCGGGGGGGGGGGTTTGGGCAGGTTGCTGCGGGGGGTACAGAGCTGTTGGCTGGGGTAGAGGTAGCCAGGTGGAATTTATTGTGAATTTATTGTGAATTTATCGGTGGTGACAGTGTTTCCTAGCCTCAATCTAGTGGGCAACTGGGAGGAGATGCTCTTATTCTCCATAGACTTTACAGTGTCCCAGAACTTTTTGGAATTAGTACTACAGGATGCAAATTTCTGTTTGAAAAAGCTGGCCTTTGCTTTTCTAACTGACTGTGTATATTTGAACAACCAGGCATCATCTACTGACGGGATGAGGTCAATATCCTTCCAGGATACCTGGGCCAGATCGATTAGAAAGGCCTGCTTGCAGAAGTGTTTTAGGGAGCGTTTGACAGTGATAAGGGGTGGTCGCTTGACCGCGGACCCATTACGAACGCAGGCAATGAGGCAGTGATCGCTGAGATCCTGGTTGAAAACAGAGGAGGTGTATTTGGAGGGCAAGTTGGTCAGAATGATGTCTATGATAGTACCAATTTTTACGGATTTAGGGTTGTACCTGGTGGGTTCCTTGATCATTTGTGTGAGATTGAGGGCATCTATCTTAGATTGAAGAACAGCCGGGGCGTTAAGCATATCCCAGTTTAAATCACCTAACAGTACAAACTCTGAAGATAGAAAGGGGGCAATCAATTCACATATGGTGTCCATGGCACAGCTGGGGGCTGAGGGGGGTCTGTAACAGGCAGCAACAGTGAGAGACTTTTTTTAAGAGTAGAAGCTCAAACTGTTTGGGCACAGACCTGGACAGTATGACAGAACTCTGCAGGTTGTCTCTGCAAAAGATTGCAACTCCACCTCCTTTGGCAGTTCTATCTTGACGGGAAATATTGTAGTTGGGGATGGAAATTTCAGAATTTTTGGTGGCCTTCCTGAGCCAGGATTCAGACACAGCTAGGACATCCGGGTTGGCGGAATGTGCTAAAGCAGTGAATAAATCAAACTTAGGGAGGAGGCTTCTGATATTAACATGCAAGAAACCAAGGCTCTTACGGTTACAGAAATCAATAATGCCTACTGAACTGTCAACTGTCAATCATATCATCTAACTCAACTGTACCGTTATTGAATTCATCTCAACGACCTTCCATGTCATTTACCATCATCTGAGTATAGACTCAGGTCAAGACGTTAGCATAATGGATGACTGGTGGATCGCATTGAGCCCTGGCCTGAAGGTTTTCATTTACACGTTTTGTATGAGTGCTACTGCTAACATTAGCAGTCATTGCCTTTTTTAATGAATGTGAAATATAATGCCACATTTCTGTTGAAGAATATGATAAATACTTTACAGATCTTTGAACTGTCTTTATCAATGTAAAAATGTCTTGAAAAGTAATTTTGTACTCATGAATTATTATCCTTGACAAATGTATTAATTTGTATTTTTACACCCAAAAACATTTCTTGTGTCCTTTGTTTGAGAGTAATACTTTACATGTTATCTTTTGGAATTACAGATGAGGAGTTTACAAACACAACACATAAGATCAAGGAATATACAATAAGAGGAGGGACTTCCATTTACAGTATTTGGAAACTCCAGAAGAAGGGATCTAATTCTGTGCTAGACAGGACTCGAATCACCATCATAGTGTTTAGGAGCTTCAGAGACAGGAAACAACACCAAAAGAGAAGAGATGTAAGTCTGCACTACACAGGACTCAAAACACCATAGTAGTGTTTTCACGCTTTTCCGGGTTAGACCTCCCAGTCTCTGGCAAGGTGTTATGTTACAACACACCATGTCATGTTTCAGAACACCTCAGGATGAATACTGTGTTTCAATACTCCAGCAATACTTAAGGTTTCATCTCCTTTAAGGTGGTAGCAGCTCAGTTGCCACTACTTTTAGTGTTACAAAGCACTTCATTTTTGACAGTGTACATGTAAACAGCAGTAATAGTGACCAGTAGCAGGATAAATAGATAAATACTAATGGTAATGGCAATCAATAATCAATGGACAGCAGCGTAATGGAGTAATACATCTGTGTCTGAGTGGGTAGAGACCTGTGGATGGGCATAGAGTCAGTGTGGATAGTCTGTGGGAGAGAAGTAGTTGTTAGCCATTTAACAGTCTTATGACCAGGGGATAGAAGCTGTTTAGGACTCTGTTGGTCTGATCCTGCATCATTACCGCCTGCCAGAGGGGAGCATGGAGAACAGGATGGCTTGGAGCTAGCCCCCACTGATGAGTTGGGCTGTCCGCACAACCCTTTGTAGGGCCTTCCTGTCGCGGCGGTGTAGATGCCATACCAGACCGTGATACAACCAGTCAGGATGCTCTCAATGGTGCAGCTGTAAAAATGACTGAGGACATGCCAAATCGTTTCAGCCTCCTGAGGGAGAAGAGGCGTTGCCGTGCCTTCTTCACAACAGTTCTGGTGTGAGAGGACTATGTTAAGTTAAAATGTATTGCAATTTCAAATTCATGTTTAAATTGAATTCAGTCAGGTAATGTAATGTTTTGCTCAAGCCTTACCACCAGTCAAACAGTAGGAGAGCAAAGACAAGGTCACATCAGACCTAACGCTGTAAATGTATAGTACAGTAGCCAGGTGTCATATGATAACTTGCTATTCCAACAAGTTACTGTAGTTCCCTCCTTTGTACAAGTCTCCTTGCAGCGATCATTGTAGCATGGCAAATAATTAGTGAGCAGATTTTAAATCAGAAAAATGTATTTCATGCATTTGAATATATCGATTTATAAATCAAATTGATGAGTGTTGTGAAGACAGCCACTTTCAACAGTGTAACGCTGTTTAATATATGCTCTCTGAAATGCCTTTTGTGTGATGAAATATTTATTGTGTGCTTGTCAGACACCACAGTTCTACAAAAATAGTGGGAGTAGTCCTACACTAGACAATGACATCATCTCTACGAGCCCTAGAGATCAAAACGTGTCCTCCCTCTCCTGTCAGTTTCTACCCTCGCCTTCTAAAGAGAAATAACATAACTGTAATTACCATAATATCTCTTTCGGCAAGATGATTTCACCCCCTGTGAAAATCATTTGGTACACTGTCAAAATGTCAACCATTTCTGAAGTTGAGATGTCATATTTGTCAGAGGTAATATATAAAAAAACTGCCTCACACGTTCGTGACTTCATGAACTTAATAATATTTGTACACTACTTTGCGTTAACAATGCATTTTGGCCCTAGGGCGAGATGTGGGTGAAAGTATGACACAATTACTGTCTTTTCCTCCTGCGATGGAGATTTGAAACCAAACCAGATGGCTATATTCATTAGCGTGGATGGAGTCATCGGCCTCCCACTGTGTCTCTTCACAGCGCTTCCATTCAGAGAATCCATCCCACTGGCACTGGTAAAATGGTTTCATTTCTCTCTACAGCGTGTTGCTTTGATAAAAATGATCAAAGTAGGCACAAAGCGAGGTGAGGGGCAGGAAACCAGACAGAGAACCAAACATCAATTTGTATGAATCAAACAGCCAATTCTCCAGAGGTCAGAAGAGTCGGTCCCTTTATGCTTCAGAGGGAGAACTAATAAAGGTAGAAGTCACAGCACCTTCTGGGAGACACGTAGCACAGGGTTTATTATCGTGACCTAAAGCCTCCAGTAAGCAATTAGAGACCTGGAACTGACTCAGATATACTGCTGATCAGAACTACACATACACATATTTTGCAGATGTTATCGCAGGTGCAGCGGACTGCTTGTGTTCCTAGCTCCAACAGTGCAGCAATACCTAACAATACAAAACAATACACACAAATCCCCAAAATGTAAAGCAAGGAATTAAGAAATATCTTAAAAATGCAATATCTTATAAAGCATTAGTAGCTGGACACCTAATGTAAACTAATTAGCTAATTAGTTAGGCTACCAAATTGACAGTCCATGCATATGTGTGTGTGTGTATGCACAGCTGTATCCTCTCCCCTGGTCCACTCTGTTCTACTCAGACCACTCCATCCCCAGCTCCTTTTCTGGTATGGATGCCCCTCCACCCTCCCCCTCCTAGCATGCTGTCCCTTCCTACCTGTGACTTGTGACATGGGCCAGAGTCCTCGTCACAGCAGGCTATTACTCAGCCTAATTACTAGACAGCCACACATCAAGTCAACAGCCGCTGGGAATAAGCAGCTATCACCCATCGCAAGACAGAGAGACTCATACCCCTGAACCAACACTGCCATCTATTTTAATAAAGATTTATGTCTCTGACACCGACCGAAAGGAGATGGAGAGGAGGAGAGGAAGAGAGGAGGAGGGAGAAAGAGAGGGAATAAACTATAGGGGGAAGAGAGATAGAGATAGCGATAAAGAGGTGGGAAGAGAGAGAGAGAGAGAGAGAGAGCGAGAGAGAGAGAGAGAGAGAGAGATAGAGAGAGAGAGAGAGAGAGAGAGAGAGAGAGAGAGAGAGAGAGAGAGAGAGAGAGAGAGATCATAAAATGTCACAAGAGCATCAATGTGTGGAGACGAGAGTTGCATGTAATTGGTTGGTAGCTTTCACTCGTAAAGAAGATGATGTCGGTTTTCCACTCCCAAACAGAAACAACCCCCTCCAGTGTGAGTGCTGATGGGGGATGGACAGACATCCTACAGATTAATAATATGAGCCACATTAAATATGCAATAATAATTCCGATGTCATTTTTAATGAGATTTCCTGCCTCTGTAGCAGAAACATGATGGGACCTTCATTCACAGTCCATCCCTGTGATACTGACAGCATATCAGGGCTACTTCCACTATGATCATCAGACCTCAAGCACCATGTGTAGTCCATCATCAACTGATATTACCCATCCAAGCAGGCCGTACTATCCACTGTGTGTGTGTGTGTGTGTGTGTGTGTGTGTGTGTGTGTGTGTGTGTGTGTGTGTGTGTGTGTGTGTGTGTGTGTGTGTGTGTGTGTGTGTGTGTGTGTGTGTGTGCGTGCGTGCGTGCGTGCGTGCGTGCGTGCGTGCGTGCGTGCGTGCGTGCGTGTGTGTGTGTCATCAACCCTCTTCTGAGGTCTCCAGTCTCCTGCCTACATTATCTAATTACAATGTTGTAGGAAAGTGAACGGCAAGCCACTGAATATAATAGTCACCAAGCCACCCATTGGATAAATCCACTTAATTAAACAGTGTTATTAATGAATGTAGTGTTTGAAGAAACAGCAGTCATTTATGACAGTGCTGGGTAATCATATCAAGAACCCATAGAAACATGGCAAACAGGAGCCTCATACTGATAATAACATCTTACCTAGAATCTGTGTGTGTGTTTCACTCTTCAAGAACTCTACTGTTCCATTGTATGCAATGCAATCGATACAATGACACTGGATATTATGCTGTGATGTGCTGCATGGACTATAGCATGGTACAGTATACACTTTGTAGTGCATGGGGGTGATAGTGTTTAAAAACACATAATTTACAGTATATGTCTGATATTTCTCAGAGGATTATGCCTCTCAAAAAACAAAGTGCAACACTAAAATATAAATCATTGTTTCAGGGAGAGAACTTTTATGAAATATGGTTTTCACCACGACTACAATTTTCCTGTGTGTTATATGAGATGATTTATTCCTATAAAAACCACATCAGGCTGCAACAAAGACAAACAGGCTGTGCAGACAAAGTGTACGATTCATTATTGTGTGTGTGATTCAATTATGAACAGGGCCAACGTCTGTACATCCTCACTGTAACAAATTGCCTTCCAGAACATCATTAATGCTCAACATAAATCACTTGTCGTATTTCATTACGGCACAAATCAGAAAGGGATGTGCTCCGATTTTCCCCCAGAACATCCCACTTCCCACGTTGGCCTTGCAGCCTGCTTGGAGTGTGATGATTGTATGTGTGTTTTGTAGTGTGTTGCGATAATGTAGCGTTGTTTATTTGTCGTGACAGGCAGAAAGAAGACATACATTTACTTCAGTAATATTAACATAACACTTTCCATTTAATCAATTTACAGACATGTGCCTCCTCATCACTGCTTGCCTCACTCGCTACTTACAGTAGCCTACAACATATCTCTACCTACACTGTTACCCTGACAGTACCAGGTCTGTGCCATTCAATGGCTCGTTGCAATACCATGTTTTCACCAGGGTGAAATAGGACCTACTGTACCTAACTCTTAACCTTAGCTGTTTGCATACCAACCAACCATCCAACCATCCAACCATATGTGTAGTGTACATGAAAAAAACCTCATAGGGTCTCACCTCATTACTGCCTAACTTACTTTGGAGATCACAGCTATGGTCAATTGAGCTCTCAACCATCCGGTAAATCTCTATTCAGCAGTGAGGGATAATGGTCGCCACAGGGTTCAGTGCCTCTGAGCACCAAGATCTTTCTCTATTATTCTATTTCTTGTTCTTTCTATTTCTCTCTAGCTCCTCCAGTTTAGAATATCACCAGTGACCTCCATTCAAGATCAATGAGGTTTTCACTTCAGCATTTAATCCAATGAGGGTGTTTGAGATGAGAGACCAAATGCAATGGGCTCACAGAACAGAAATAGGCTTTATGTACAGTACAATGCTTCCATATATATATATATATATATATATATATATATATATATATATATACAGCGGGTAAAATAAGTATTGAACACGTCACCATTTTTCTCAGTAAATATATTGTGCTATTGACATGACATTTTCACCAGATGTTGGTAACAACCCAAGTAATCCATACATACAAAGAAACCAAAACAAATAAGTTCAGAAATTAAGTTATGTGTAATAATGTGAAATGACACAGGGAAAAAGTATTGAACACACTTACTGATATTTATTTAATACTTTGTACAAAAGCCTTTGTTGGTAATGACAGTATGGAGAAACTAGTCGCATGCATTGCTCTGGTGTGATTTTGGCCCATTCTTCCACACAAACAGTCTTTAAATCTTGAAGGTTCCGTGGGCCTCTTCTATGAATCTTGATCTTCAGTTCTTTCCATAGATTTTCAATGGGATTTAAGTCAGGTGATTGAAACCAATTGTTTCCTTGGCTGTGTGTTTGGGATCATTATCTTGCTGAAATGTCCACCCTCGTTTCATCTTCATCATCCTGGTAGATGGCAGCAGATTTTTGTAAAGAATGTCTCGGTAAATTTGCCCATTCATCCTTCCTTCAATTATGTGAAGTTTGCCAGTACCATTTGCTGAAAAGCAGCCCCACACCATGATGTTCCCACCTCCAAACTTCACTGTTGGTATGGTGTTTTTAGGGTGATGTGCAGTGCCATTTCTCCTCCAAACATGGTGTGTATTATGACATCCAAACAGTTCAATTTTGCCCTCATCTGACCACACTATATTCTCCCAGTATTTCACTGGCTTTTCCAAATGTTGTGCAGCAAACTTTAAACGAGCTTCAACATGCTTTTTTTTCAGCAATGGAGTCTTGCATGGTGAGCGTGCATACAGGCCATGGCCGTGGAGTGCATTACTTACTGTTTTCTGACAACAGTACCTGCTAATTGCAGGTCTTTTTGAAGCTCTCCACAAGTGGTCCTTGGCTCTTGGACTACTCTTCTGATTATTATTTTCACTCCTCTGTCAGAAGTCTTGCGAGGAGCACCTGGTCAAGGCAAATTTATGGTGAAATGATTGTCTTTCCACTTCCGTATTATGGCCCCAACAGTGCTCACTGGAACATTCAGAAGCTTAGAAATGCGCCTATAACCAATGCCATCATTATGTTTTGCAACAATTAGGTTGCGAAGGTCTTGAGACAGCTCTTTGCTTTTACCCATCATGAGATGTGTCTTGTGTGACACCTTGACAATGAGACCTTTTTGTAGGCCATCAGTTGGGACTGAACCAGCTGATATTAATTTGCACTGACAGGGGGCTGGATTGCTTTTTAATTACTGATAGTTTTCAGCTGTTGTCTTGGCTTTCCATGCCTTTTTGCACCTCCCTTTCTTCATGTGTTCAATACTTTTTCCCTGTGTCATTTCACATTATTACACATAACTTAATTTCTGAACTTATTTGTTTTGGTTTATTTGTATGTATGGATTACTTGGGTTGTTACCAACATCTGGTGAAAATGTCATGTCAATAGCACCTTTGGAAATATATTTACTGAGAAAAATGGTGACGTGTTCAATACTTATTTCACCCGCTGTATATATATACACTGCTCCAAAAAATAAAGGGAACACTAAAATAACACATCCTAGATCTGAATGAATGAAATAATCTTATTAAATACTTTTTTCTTTGCATAGTTGAATGTGCTGACAACAAAATCACACAAAAATGATCAATGGAAATCAAATTTATCAACCCATGGAGGTCTGGATTTGGAGTCACACTCAAAATTAAAGTGGAAAACCACACTACAGGCTGATCCAACTTTGATGTAATGTCCTTAAAACAAGTCAAAATGAGGCTCAGTAGTGTGTGTGGCCTCCACGTGCCTGTATGACCTCCCTACAACGCCTGGGCATGCTAATGATGAGGTGGCAGATGGTCTCCTGAGGGATCTCCTCCCAGACCTGGACTAAAGCATCCGCCAACTCCTGGACAGTCTGTGGTGCAACGTGGCATTGGTGGATGGAGCGAGACATGATGTCCCAGATGTGCTCAATTGGATTCAGGTCTGGGGAACGGGCGGGCCAGTCCATAGCATCAATGCCTTCCTCTTGCAGGAACTGCTGACACACTCCAGCCATATGAGGTCTAGCATTGTCTTGCATTAGGAGGAACCCAGGGCCAACCGCACCAGCATATGGTCTCACAAGGGGTCTGAGGATCTCATCTCGGTACCTAATGGCAGTCAGGCTACCTCTGGCGAGCACATGGAGGGCTGTGCGGCCCCCAAAATAAATGTCACCCCACACCATGACTGACCCACCGCCAAACCGGTCATGCTGGAGGATGTTGCAGGCAGCAGAACGTTCTCCACGGCGTCTCCAGACTCGTCTGTCACATGTGCTCAGCGTGAACCTGCTTTCATCTGTGAAGAGCACAGGGCGCCAGTGGCGAATTTTCCAATCTTGGTGTTCTCTGGAAAATGGCAAACGTCCTGCACGGTGTTGGGCTGTAAGCACAACCCCTACCTGTGGACGTCGGGCCCTCATACCACCCTCATGGAGTCTGTTTCTGACCGTTTGAGAAGACACATGCACATTTGTGGCCTGCTGGAGGTCATTTTGCAGGGCTCTGGCAGTGCTCCTCCTGCTCCTCCTGGCACAAAGGCGGAGGTAGCGGTCCCTCCTACGGCCTCCTCCACGTCTCCTGATGTACTGGCCTGTCTCCTGATAGCGCCTCCATGCTCTGGACACTACGCTGACAGACACAGCAAACCTTCTTGCCACAGCTCGCATTGATGTGCCATCCTGGATGAGCTGCACTACCAACCCCTGTGTGGGTTGTAGACTCCGTCTCATGCTACCACTAGAGTGAAAGCACCGCCAGCATTCAAAAGTGACCAAAACATCAGCCAGGAAGCATAGGAACTGAGAAGTGGTCTGTGGTCACCACCTGCAGAACCACTCCTTTATTGGGGGTGTCTTGCTTATTGCCTATAATTTCCACCTGTTGTCTATTCCATTTGCACAACAGCATGTGAAATTTATTGTCAATCAGTGTTGCTTCCTAAGTGGACAGTTTGATTTCACAGAAGTGTGATTGACTTGGAGTTACATTGTGTTGTTTAAGTGTTCCCTTAATTTTTTTAGTAGTGTATATATATATATATATATATATATATATATATATATATATATATATATTTAAAAATATATATATATATATATATATATAAATATATATATATAATCAGAAAAAAAAGAAGTCTTTCAAAGATAATTCGTAAAAATCCAAATAACTTCACAGATCTTCATTGCAAAGGGGTTAAACACTGTTTCCCATGCTTGTTCAATGAACCATAAACAATTAATGAACATGCACATCTGGAACGGTCATTAAGACACTAACAGCTTACAGACGGTAGGCAATTAAGGTCACAGTTATGAAAACTTAGGACACTAAAGAGGCCTTTCTACTGACTCTGAAAAACACCAAAAGAAAGACGCCCAGGGTCCCTGCTCATCTACATGAACATGCCTTAGGCATGCTCCAAGGAGGCATGAGGACTGCAGATGTGGCCAGGGCAATAAATTGCAATGTCCGTACTGTGAGACGCATAAGACAGCGCTACAGGCAGACAGGACGGACAGCTGATCGTCCTCGCAGTGGCACACCACGTGTAACAACACCTGCACAGGATGGGTACATTCGAACATCACACCTGCGGGACTGGTACATGATGGCAACAAAAACTGCCCGAGTTACACCAGGAACGCACAATCCCTCCATCAGTGCTGACAGCAAGAACGGGCAAATCTGGTGCAGTCCATGAGGAGGAGATGCACTGCAGTACTTAATGCAGCTGGTGGCCACACCAGATACTGACTGATACTTTTGATTTTGACCCCCCCCCCCCCCCCCCTTGTTCAGTTTATGTCTCAGTTGTTGAATCTTGTTATGTTCATACAAATATTTCCACATGTTACGTTTGCTGAAAAATAAGTTGACAGTGAGAGGATGTTTCTTTTTTTGCTGAGTGTATACAGTGGGGAGAACAAGTATTTGATACACTGCCGATTTTGCAGGTTTTCCTACTTACAAAGCATGTAGAGGTCTGTAATTTTTATCATAGGTACACTTCAACTGTGAGAGACGGAATATAAAACAAAAATCCAGAAAATCACATTGTATGATTTTTAAATAATTAATTTGCATTTTATTGCATGACATAAGTATTTGATCACCTACCAACCAGTAAGAATTCCGGCTCTCACAGACCTGTTAGTTTTTCTTTAAGAAGCCCTCCTGTTCTCCACTCATTACCTGTATTAACTGCACCTGTTTGAACTCGTTACCTGTATAAAAGACACCTGTCCACACACTCAATCAAACAGACTCCAACCTCTCCACAATGGCCAAGACCAGAGAGCTGTGTAAGGACATCAGGGATAAAATTGTAGACCTGCACAAGGCTGGGATGGGCTACAGGACAATAGGCAAGCAGCTTGGTGAGAAGGCAACAACTGCTGGCGCAATTATTAGAAAATGGAAGAAGTTCAAGATGATAGTCAATCTCCCTCGGTCTGGGGCACCATGCAAGATCTCACCTCGTGGGGCATCAATGATCATGAGGAAGGTGAGGGATCAGCCCAGAACTACACGGCAGGACCTGGTCAATGACCTGAAGAGAGCTAGGACCACAGTCTCAAAGAAAACCATTAGTAACACACTACGCCGTCATGGATTAAAATCCTGCAGCGCACGCAAGGTCCCCCTGCTCAAGCCAGCGCATGTCCAGGCCCGTCTGAAGTTTGCCAATGACCATCTGGATGATCCAGAAGAGGAATGGGAGAAGGTCATGTGGTCTGATGAGACAAAAATAGAGCTTTTTGGTCTAAACTCCACTCGCCGTGTTTGGAGGAAGAAGAAGGATGAGTACAACCCCAAGAACACCATCCCAACCGTGAAGCATGGAGGTGGAAACATCATTCTTTGGGGATGCTTTTCTGCAAAGGGGACAGGACGACACCGTATTGAGGGGAGGATGGATGGGGCCATGTATCGCAAGATCTTGGCCAACATCCTCCTTCCCTCAGTGAGAGCATTGAAGATGGGTCGTGGCTGGGTCTTCCAGCATGACAACGACCCGAAACACACAGCCAGGGAAACTAAGGAGTGGCTCCGTAAGAAGCATCTCAAGGTCCTGGAGTGGCCTAGCCAGTCTCCAGACCTGAACCCAATAGAAAATCTTTGGAGGGAGCTGAAAGTCCGTATTGCCCAGCGACAGCCCCGAAACCTGAAGGATCTGGATGGAGGAGTGGGCCAAAATCCCTGCTGCAGTGTGTGCAAACCTGGTCAAGAACTACAGGAAACGTATGATCTCTGTAATTGCAAACAAAGGTTTCTGTACCAAATATTAAGTTCTGCTTTTCTGATGTATCAAATACTTATGTCATGCAATAAAATGCAAATTAATTACTTAAAAATCATACAATGTTATATTCTGGATTTTTGTTTTAGATTCCGTCACTCACAGTTGAAGAGTACCTATGATAAAAATTACAGACTTCTACATACTTTGTAAGTGGGAAAACCTGCAAAATCGGCAGTGTATCAAATACTTGTTCTCCCCACTGTATATATATATATTACATACAGTGCCTTCGGAAAGTATTCTGACTCCTTGAATTTTTTCACATTTAGTTACGTTACATTCTAAAATGTATTATATTCAACAATTGATTAAATCGGCAGGTAGCCTAGTGGTTAGAGTGTTGGGCCTGTAACTGAAAGGTTGCTGGATCGAATACCCGAGCTGACAAGGTAAAAATCTATCGTTCTGCCCCTGAACAAGGCAGTTAACCCACTGTTCCTAGGCCGTCATTGTAAATAAGAATTTGTTCTTAACTGACTTGCCTAGTAAAATAAAGGTAAAAAAAAAAAAAAAAAAGTTTTTAGACATTTTTGCTCATTTATATATTTTTAAAAAACTAAATCACATTTTAGTATATTGAGTTTTCTTGGGTATGACGCTACAAGCTTCGCACACCTGTATTTGGGGAGTTTCTCCAATTCATCTCTGCAGATGCTCTCAAGCTCTGTCAGGTTGGATGGGGAGCTTTTTTATTTTTATTTTCAGGTCTCTCCAGAGATGTTAGATCAGGTTCAAGTCCGTGCTCTGGCTGGGCCATTCAGAGACTTGTCCCGAAACCACTACTGCATTGTCTTGGATGTGTGCTTAGGGTCGTTGTCCTGTTGGAAGGTAAACCTTCGACCCAGTCTGAGATCCTGAGTGCTCTGTAGCGGGTTCTCATCAAGGATCTCTCTGTACTTTGCTCCGTTTATCTTTCCCTCGATCCTGACTAGTCTCCCAGTCCCTGCCACTGAAAAACCTCCCCACAGCATGATGCTGTCACCACCATGCTTCAGTGTAAGGATGGTGCCAGGTTTCCTCCAGACGTGACACTTGGCATTCAGGCCAAAGGGTTCAATCTTGGTTTCATCAGACCAGAGAATCTTGTTTCTCATGGTCTGAGAGTCTTAAGGTGCCTTTTGGTAAACTCCAAGCGGCCTTTCATGTGCCTTTTACTGGCCCCTCTACCATAAAGGCCTGATTGGTGGAGTGCTGTAGAGATGGTTGTCCTTCTGGAAGGTTCTCTCATCTTGGTGGGCCACAAACGTCTTCCATTTAAGAATGATGGAGGCCATTGTTTTCTTGGGGACCTTCAATGCTGCAAAAATTGTTTCATACCCTTTCCCAGATCAGTGCTTCAACACAATCCTGTCTCGGAGCTCTACAGACAATTCCTTCGACAGAATGGCTTGGTTTTTGCTCTGACATGCACTGTCAACTGTGGGACCTTATATAGACAGGTGTGTGTCTTTCCACATCATGTCCAATCAATTGAATTTACCACAGGTGGACTCCAATCAAGTTGTAGAATAATCAATTGAAACAGGATGCACCTGAGCTCAACTTCGAGTCTCTTAGCAAAGGGTCTGAATAGTTATGTAAATAAGGTATTTCTGTTTTTTTATTTTTAATACATTTGCAAAATTTCTAACAACCTGTTTTCGCTTTGTCATTATGGGGCATTGTGTGTAGATTTGTATTTATTTAATCCATTTTAGAATAAGGCTGTAACGTCACAAAATGTGGAAAAATTCAAGGGGTCTGATTACTTTCTTAAGGCACTGTATATTACTGGAGGCAGTATAGATATTTGTATTTGACATTCATGTTGTTAGAATTGTTAATCACTATAGATAATAGATATATAGCTTTTTCATTCTTAATATATACAATATATACCATAAATATGTAGTGTGTGTCCCAAATGGGACCCTATTCCTTATGTAGTGCGCTATTTTTGACAAAGACCCAAAGGGGATTTGGGACACAAACATATTATTTTGATAATACATAGAGGCCATTAAGTCATTTTGAAATTACATTCCCTTTAAACAGAACAGGCATTCTCTATGATTTGTCATGGTCTAATTATGCAGTCATGTTGTGGGCCTTGCCAAAATAAACCCAGGCCAGGGTCATTAAAACAGTCTATTAAGAAACTGGTCATAATTACATCCTGGAAATTGACCCTTCTCTATTTTGAAAGTAGCATAACAATTAATGTCCTAAGTAAGACGTGTTACAGTTAACAGAATTGTAAGCTAGGAAAGAGTAATAAGAGAAATGTAAAGCAGCATACAATGGCTAGACATCTCAACAGCCTCTCAATCCGTTAGGTCACTTACATAATGAAAACTCCTCGTCAGGGTTGCCATATCTCAGTAGCCGGTGAAGCTTTTCCATACCTATATAAAAATCTCAATAAGGATTTACACCAGCAACGATACATCAATAAAATCTTAATTATGTCATTTTTCACTCATCATGTCGCAGATGTGATCTTTTGACTAATAGTGATGACAAAATATCTATGAGGGTAGTTGAAATTCATCTAAATAACCATAAATCAGGAATACAACACTGCGCCGGGGCAACAATACCGATAAGACAGATCCACATTGATCTGGGAAGCGGTTCTTCTATGAGGTTCTAAACAGAGGATATAAGGGTCAAAGGTTAGGAGTCATGGGGGTCATCCTGATTCTCCAGGGGACCAGACACATTTTTTGAACTCTATATCATGGGAAGTCTATGCAGGAAACGTGAGTGAAATCCAATTAATGAATTCAAATGTCTTGAAGGAGGACCCATATCACCTCGCTCCTTAGCTACACTCTCTCTCTCCAACCTGGTCTCATAACATTTCTTATTGTTCTGTATGTAAATCCGAGACACTGCATTAAGTATGATACGTTACGTTTGGTATGGTTACATAACACAGATGGTAACTTAAGGCAAAAACTAAAGGAGGTTGGTTGGTCAGGGTGGATGGGTCTTGTATAAAGTAAAAAAGTCTAGCAACCCAAATGTTGCGAGTTTGAGTCTCACCACAGACAACTTTAGCATTTCAAATTCATAACATATTGTACATTTTGCTAATTCGTAACATATAATACGAATTGTAATTTGTAACATATCATACGAAATGGGTAATGGACCACCACAAATTAATACATACGTACAGAATAATACGAACTGCTCTGAGACCAGGTTGCTCTCTCAGCCCAGAAGATGGGAACAGGGAAGATTTGGGAGGAGCAAATAAAACAAGATCTAAAAAGAATCGATAAATGTTTCATCAGACTTAAAAGACGGCGTTAGCCTGAGCTTTATGGAGGCTGAGACACACTTTCAGGGTGGCCAAGTCCTTGGATTTAAAATAAAGGTTTATGGTGCTGTAAACACGGCCCAATTCTCTTTTCCATTTCGACCACATAAAGATCCGACACATCAGTAAATCTACAATGGAGATTGGAGTCCCCTCTTTGCCCTCTTCTCTCCACCTTTATTCTTCTATTTCTCTCCATTTTCTCTATTCTCTTCTCAGGGCTGGATCTTATGTGGGGTGAATCTAGAGATCAGGTTCTGGTATATTCCAAAGGGGAATACAGACCTATTGGGTCCTGTGATGCAACCAATTATATATCGTGTTGGTGGGTAGTTGACTTGACTTACAGTATTTACCTCTCCCTTAAGCTTCATGTTATTAATAGGCAATGTAGCAGTCTGCAGCGCTATGTTTTTTTGCATGACGCACTAGGCTGCGCTGCGTTCTGTGTACCGCACGGGTTCAATATTTTCAACTTGTGCATTGCATTATCGTGCCGTGGTACAAACAGAAGTTCCTAAAAGTTCCCATAGCAGGGGTGGCACCATACAGAGGTGATGATGACTATTGTGTAGTTAGAGAAGAGAAGATACCATCTGAAGGACTGGAAATATGTCTCAGGTAAGAATGACACAGAGACAATTCATCATAGTGCGCTCTGTTGGCCGGCCAACAGAATGGTGTGCAAAATTAATATGCCCAGAACTGTGCTGTGGTAATTTAGCATGACATTATGCAGGGCAAGCTAGTGATTTGAAACCAGTACTCTATATGGGAACAACCAGTTCAATGTATTGATGTTGCTAGTGATGAGTAGAAACCAACTAGATTCATTGTTGTAATGCGTCCTTGTGATAGCCAGTCTGTTGGTAGCTCTGCCAGCCTATGAAACCAGTAGGTTGATAGGAGAATAACTTTCATCTGATTGAACAGGGCAAAAATGATCTTCTCCATACTGCAAACCGTTCTACAGCTTTGCAAAGCACATGTGCATCAAGTACATAAAATGTGGGCTAGACATCTGGCAAAAACAAACACATGTCTGGTGGACATATGGCATTAGCCTCCTCTGGCCACTGTGCACATTGGTGGTTAAAAGGTCAAACCTATAGTTCTGTACACATTCTCAGGTGTGTCCACAACATTTTAGATGGGACCCCATATGACTAACAACCAAAAAAGTGTCCTAAATCATAAAATACATTTTTAACATTTTGGAGATATTAGTCATTTGTGTTGATATGTGTATGAGGCATTTGTATCTGAGACTGAATGTATAATACCTAAATAATGTAGGAAATTATACTAATAAAATCCATTAGAATAATAATAAGCCAACTGATTCGTCCACCATTAGGAATAGGCTTCCTCATACCTATAACCATAAATACAGTTCTGCCTATTTCAGATACAGTATATACAGACACATACTGTACAGTAAACCCATCTAAACAGCCATGATTGACCTATAAACGGCAGAAAATTTGGGTCAGGACTTCTGTAACAGATGCCTTGGTGCTCAGTCGGGCTACCATGGGGTGGGGGAATTGCATTTGCGGTTTGGCTCTGCACTGACAGAATGGCAGACAGTTATGATAAGAGAGCGGCAGAGCGGAATCCATTTAGCCCCAGTCAGACCTCCACAGACGGGAAGAGGAGAGGGGAGACCCAGTCAGGAGAGTGGGAGTCTCACTGTTGGAGGCGGAGGGAGAGGCAGGGGGAGGGAACAGGTGGTATGGGGGAGAGAAGATAGGGGAGACCCATCCAGGCTAGTGGGAGTCTCACTGGGCCTGCAGTATGAGAGGAAGGTGGGGGAGGCAGAGGGAGATGGAGGAGGCAGGGGGAGGCGGACAAGTGATATGTGGGAGAGAGGGGGAAGAGGGATCTCAGGGAGAGCCATTTGTACACACCACCTCAACCTTCCAATTCCTACATCCTTAACCATGGAGTCGGAGTCAGAGATGACTCCACTGATGACGTATACATGCAGGATTGGGATTTTGATCAGTCAATATACATGTGATCAGTCAATCTTAAAATGTAAGATTGACTGACCACATCTAAATTGACTGATCAAAATCCCAATCCTGCATGTATACGTCATCTCTTATTTATTTATTTATTTTATTTTTATTTAACCTTTATTTAACTAGGCAAGTCAGTTCGTATTTACAATGACGGCCTACCCTGGCCAAACCCGGACGTCGCTGAGCCAATTCTGTGTGTATTTTTATTGACTTACATCAAAACAGTAAAAGCTAAAAGATGGCCGGCTGTGAGGATGAGCAGTGTGAAGGATTTGATCTCCTTGGTGTTGTGTTGCTGCTAAACTAAACTGGTGTTATTCATCTCTCCTGGACCCCAGTGTTCCTGCCAGTATAGTATTCATGCCACCAGCTGGATCCACCAGATCATAAACACAGCCATTGACTGCTGGTTGACTGCTGCTCATATCCCTATAGAGGAGGGATTATCTGGTGACTCAAAATGCTAACCAGGGCGATTGACTGCTGCTTGGAATCATAAGCGCCGTGATTGACTGCTGTTGACACAATTACTACCACCGGAGTCGGTGGCGGCTGACAAACGACGGTGGGAGCGGCAGAGGCGGGCAGCGAGGGAAATTACCTATCTGAGGCCGCTGGTAATCATTCCACATGCATTCTACATCTTTCTCAGTGCCTTTTTACTGCCACGCTCAATCATAGGGCTAGAGATAATACTACAGAACAATTACAGCAGAGGACATTATGTGGGCTCCCTGCGTGTGAGCGTGAGTTTATTACACATTACTTGTCGTGTTACATAGACAATATACAGAGACAGAGACATTTCAATTGGAGAGGAGAGAGAGACCGTCGCTGCCTGGTGCTGTCTGTAGAGGGCTCCCTGTGGCCTGCAGGGGCACGCTCAACCAACACCTCTCAAACCATAGAAGAAGAAATACAAAAAAACCATCTGTAGTTATAGCAACAAGCTAAACACAATTAAGCGTGAGGACATGTATTCGACTGCTGTATGAGGCAGCGAAAAACTGTTGTCTCCTGAATTACCGCTGTCTCTTTTCTCTTTGGCACCTAATTGTTCTTTGCTTGGGAAAAAAATAACTCATCACAGAGAGAGAAAGCGCTGGCTGCTTAACTCAATTTGTATTATGTTTTAATTGATGGTACGGTGGCTGGGCGTTTGGCACGATGCAATTATGAAGAGTGGGCGAGGAACACACCACATTACAGTGCATTAAAGTCAATTAATTGGAAACGCCGTCCTCCGTGAGGCATTGTGTTCCTCCAGTGACAGTCAACTTCCCTCGTAAGTATTTTACACACTTGCAGTTGCGCAGTGTCCTCCAATATAAATGTTTTATAATGGCAAGCCAGGCCCAGGACCCAAGGCTTCTCATGCTGGAGAGAGAGGAGAGGGATGGTGTGCATGTATGCAGGCAGAATCACTAATCTGTTATCATTGAGGGGCTGTTGAATGCCTTTTGTACAGGAATCTTTGAATGTTCATGTCACTCTGTCAGCATCTGAAGAGTCTTCTTTGTTAATTCAATATAATAAGAAGCAATATGTTCATGGTTGGTCTTCGTGTTTTTCTACAGAAGCAGTTGTTGTCGTGTATAGAAGCGCTGCCAACAGGTTGTGAAATAATTAGTTACGTTGAGTGTTTTTTCCTGCCTTGCTTTTGCAGGGTTATGTTCAGAAACGTTGGCGTTTTTAAATAGGCCATGGTTTCTTTGCTCCATTGATGTGCTCTCTATTGATGACATCTCTATAACCCCTGACTTTGAGAACATACATTATGACCCACAGAGCTCAGTACAAGTGAAGGCTATGAGGCAGGGGGTAGCTGGGAGCTAGGAGGGGGCTAGGACGGAGCTAGGACGGGGCCAGGAGGGGGCCAGGAGGGGGCCAGATAACAACGGTGAATGAGGCATCGCCAGCTGTGAACTCGGTAGCACGCGTCAGATAACAACGGTGAATGAGGCATCGACAGCTGTGAACTCGGTAGCACGCATCAGATAACAAATGTGAATGAGGCATCACCAGCTGTGAACTCGGTAGCACGCGCCAGATAACAATGGTGAATGAAGCATCGCCAGCTGTGAACTCGGTAGCAGGCGTCAGATAACAACGGTGAATGAGGCATCGCCAGCAGTGAACTCGGTAGCACGCGTCAGACAACAACGGTGAATGAAGCATCACCAGCTGTGAACTCGGTAGCACGCGTCAGATAACGTCGGTGAAGGAGGCATCGCCAGCAGTGAACTTGTAACAGGTGTAAAATATACTTTATGTTATTTACATTTATTATTTTAAGGTTATTTTGAGATGTATTACACTACTTTCAAGAGTGAACTATTTGATTGTATTTATTTTCTAAATTGTGTTAATGCTGTGATGTCATCAACGGGAGCCATGCTTTTACTCCTCAGTTTGCTCAGAGCGTGATGAGGAGAGGTATGTGTTATGTATGCTCCGGTCTTTGGAATGCACATGTTCGCAAATGTTCACAAATGCACAAGAAAAGATAAGCAAAAATTATATTGTCACTGATTTAGTGTTGCATTACGTTTATAGAAATATATATTAATGTGAATGGGGATAATGTTCGAATGCAACTTTGATTGCAACTTTGAAAGGCTAGCCCAGCTGTCGTTAGCTTGGTGGCGGGAGAGGGTCTCCTTCAGGTGTAGACAGCGCGAGTTTTCTGACGATTTTCTCACGGGCATTCTTTTGTCTTTTATCAGGCAAATATACTCGTATGGAGTCCAGACGGCAGCATTAACTTTTGCCTTGTATTTGTATCCATTCCATGCAGTCATTAAAAGAGAGACAGCCGGCAGAATTGTGTGCAGAGCCTTGCCTTCCACCTACACCTTACCAGAACACAACGCAGAACGTTACCGGTACAGAACCGGTTACACACGTCAGATAACAATGGTGAATGTGACTGTATATCAAATGTTGCAATGTTAAAGCATTTGATATAATTTTTTGCCTGACACGATCACTTCGTCTACTCTTAATTCTTGCGTAACCTTTTTACCCAATTATGATATTTTGAATAATAATAATTTATTTTAATTTATTTTATAGTATTACAGTTACAGTGGGGAGAACAAATATTTGATACATTGCCGATTTTGCAGGTTTTCCTACTTACAAAGCATGTAGAGGTCTGTAATTTTTATCATAGGTACAAAACAAAACAAAACAAAAATCTAGAAAATCACATTGTATGATTTTTAAATAATTAATTTGCATTTTATTGCATGACATAAGTATTTGATCACCTACCAACCAGTAAGAATTCCGGCTCTCACAGACTTGTTAGTTTTTCTTTAAGAAGCCCTCCTGTTCTCCACTCATTACCTGTATTAACTGCACCTGTTTGAACTCGTTACCTGTATAAAAGACACCTGTCCACACACTCAATCAAACAGACTCCAACCTCTCCACAATGGCCAAGGCCAGAGAGCTGTGTAAGGACATCAGGGATACAATTGTAGACCTGCACAAGGCTGGGATGGGCTACAGGACAATAGGCAAGCAGCTTGGTGAGAAGGCAACAACTGCTTGGTGAGAAGGCAACAACGGTCTGGGGCACCATGCAAGATCTCACCTCGTGGGGCATCAATGATCATGAGGAAGGTGAGGGATCAGCCCAGAACTACACGGCAGGACCTGGTCAATGACCTGAAGAGAGCTGGGACCACAGTCTCAAAGAAACCCTTAGTAACACACTACGCCGTCATGGATTAAAATCCTGCAGCGCACGCAAGGTCCCCCTGCTCAAGCCAGCGCATGTCCAGGCCCGTCTGAAGTTTGCCAATGACCATCTGGATGATCCAGAGGAGGAATGGGAGAAGGTCATGTGGTCTGATGAGACAAAAATTGAGCTTTTTGGTCTAAACTCCACTCGCCGTGTTTGGAGGAAGAAGAAGGATGAGTACAACCCCAAGAACACCATCCCAACCGTGAAGCATGGAGGTGGAAACATCATTCTTTGGGGATGCTTTTCTGCAAAGGGGACAGGACGACTGCACCGTATTGAGGGGAGGATGGATGGGGCCATGTATCGCGAGATCTTGGCCAACAACCTCCTTCCCTCAGTAAGAGCATTGAAGATGGGTTGTGGCTGGGTCTTCCAGCATGACAACGACCCGAAACACACAGCCAGGGCAACTAAGGAGTGGCTCCGTAAGAAGCATCTCAAGGTCCTGGAGTGGCCTAGCCAGTCTCCAGACCTGAACCCAATAGAAAATCTTTGGAGGGAGCTGAAAGTCCCTATTGCCCAGCGACAGCCCCGAAACCTGAAGGATCTGTATGGAGGAGTGGGCCAAAATCCCTGCTGCAGTGTGTGCAAACCTGGTCAAGAACTACAGGAAACGTATGATCTCTGTAATTGCAAACAAAGGTTTCTGTACCAAATATTAAGTTCTGCTTTTCTGATGTATCAAATACTTATGTCATGCAATAAAATGCAAATTAATTACTTAAAAATCATACATTGTGATTTTCTGGATTTACAGACTTCTACATGCTTTGTAAGTGGGAAAACCTGCAAAATCGGCAGTGTATCAAATACTTGTTCTCCCCACTGTATATCAACACACTCGTCACTCCCGTTCAACAACTTTAAATCGCTTTGGCACCATAGGCATTGTCTCTTGCCGAATAATGTTGCATATAACGTTTGAAAGGTCTATCATTTTTACCGAACACAATCAAAGTTAACATAGGCCTTTCAATTACAAAATGTAGGCATATTTTTAAACAATGTGATATTGCGCTCCAAAGTGATAACTTAAAATAACATGATGTAGGTTAATGAAATAATCTAAATGTAAATATGTGATTATTTATTAGCCTAGTGGTGCCTAAATATTTAGGCATACCATGTGAAATAGGCCTCGTGTGAAATCATTGTCAAAAGCCCAAGAGGGACTGTTGAATGTAAGTCTAGATTATTTATGTATGATCATATAGAAACATCAAAACATTCTTTCAACTCCAAAGCAGTTGTCCGTCTATTGTGCAGGAAGTGACTTGCTGCCTTTTTTCTATTATCAAGACACCTGCTGGTAACTCTTAACTGGTTAAGACAGCTAGGGTCTCCTAAATATCTGTCGACTAGGTGGTACTCTTATGACTAAAGATGCTTCATGCATAGCTTTTATTTTTACCCATATGAGTAGGAGTAAAATGTCTCTCCTCAGCACTTTCTACCAATTGTCTACTCTGAGACACTTTGTGGATACGGGTCCTTACACCCTCCTACTACCACAGACCTATATCTGCTTAGCATAGTCTTGTGATGCCAGTCACACAAGTAGCTGTACTAGCTAGAAATGTAAAGTGATATAAAGTGGTGCTCTTGGGAGATATAAACCCAGTGAGTTTGTGTTTATACAGGACATCCCGCCCCCACCTACGGTCAACCAATCATGTCAATATGGAGCTATACAGAGCCCTCCACATTTTTACAAAACTTGAGAGGCGCATGGCTTGGAGCTTGATTTGACCTCTGCGTGCCTCTGAAGGCTCCGCAATTGCATCACACTCCATATAAAGCCACTGACCACATTTTCGGAACAAGCCTAAATTGTCTTTTGCTGTAACTATACAGTAGCTGAACAATTGACTGCAATCCCCACATCACCTCATGAATTAAATGTGTAGTTACATTTGAGTAATTTAGCAATTTAGACAGCCTTATCTAGAGCGACTTACAGTTTCTCCATACTTTTTCATACTGGAGCCATGCTCTACCAACTGAGCTTCAAGTTGAACTGGGTACTTTAACCTCTGGCATGGTAGTGTTGTGTGAGTGTGTGTGTGTGTGTGTGCATGCATGCGTTTGTGCATGTGTGCATACAAGTACATCTTTGCATGTGTGTATGTGCTTGGGAGTGAGATCTTCTTTGCATGTGTCCGAGCACATGTTCAACCGCCACTGTGTCGAGATGAGTAGCTTTGTTAAGCTGTGATGTCGCTACAAAAGTAGATGCATTTTTAATGAGCCAGCGGGTGTTTAAATGCGCCCGGGCCACTGTGGAGAATGTTGCTGTCACTTCCAATCTCACATGATCTCTTTCTCCGCTCCCCAAGCTTCTAATGGGGAATTGTTCGAATAAAACTCTTTAATTATGGAGGTGGCTTTGGGTTTTAATGGACTAGGTGTGAGCTAGTGGTGGACTCTCCCATTCTCTTCTCTCCACTGGTTTAGAAGAGGTTAGAGCTTGGTCAGTCCTTTAAGAATCTACGGGGATGTTTTTATCTTCTAGTGAAATCTTTGAAAGGGTGCTATATGGCTCTAGGGAATGAGGGGATGAGGGGGGAGGAGGAGGGTAGACAGAAGGAGAATGAGGAAGGGATGTCATGATCAGAAAACTATGTTTGTGATGGGAGGGCAGGAGATGAACGCCCAAAGCAAACAGGACTATTCTTTAGGACTCCCAGCTCACAGGAGGTTCCATTTTCTCCTCTTCACAAACTGCAGCTCACTAAATATACATTATAGTGTGGAGCCATAAAGCCAAGCAAACACAGGCCAGAGCTGCCAGAGCCTCTCAGGCTGTAAAATAATCTGTATGTCCTCTATTTCACAGTGAGACTGTCATCAGGCAGTAGGGAGTCCTTCACACTGGGAGATGGTTGTGGTAGATAGCATAGGACCTCAGGCACAGACTGATAATGAGCCCAGATGACAGAAACGCAAGAAGTTTAAGTACAAATAATGGTGTTGTATTGTAGTGCATTGTATTGTGTTCTATTGTAGTGTATTGTATTGTATAGGTCTTTATCCATACAATGTCACAATGCGGTGCAGAGTGTTTCGATTTGGCTGCTGGGGAGGCAAGGAGACCACCAGCTCCACTAAAGCCATTGACAACTACATGCCCTTTTCAAGGGGTTGTTAAATAAATGTTATAACTATCTGGTTTAATTACAGTATCATCACCATGAAGAGCATAGTCAGAACAACACATTTCAGATTATTCCACATTTAGCTCTATCATCAGTCATACAGCAAGTAACTGCATGCTTTTCATGATCAGTAAAGATCAATTGATCATGTATTTTCAGATATGAGGGTAGCCGATCCATTTGGCATGTAGCTAGCTAAGTAAACAATATGTGTCATTTAGCTTACTTCATCAGAGGTTAGGCTTTTGGAAAGAGCTTGACATTGGCAAGTCCTCGTCAAGATGTCATTCGGACTACTGTCATCACCACTTTAGATGGCAAGCAAATTAAACAATATTTGGATGTAGCCATCTAGTTTATCCCCTGAAAGTTAGCTTGTTAACTAGCCATATTAATGTAATCTGTCATTAGCTAACATTAGCTAGCCAATTTGACATGATCCATCAATCAAGTCTATCATCAGCACATTTTTTATTTAACCTTTATTTATAACTAGGCAAGTCAGTTAAGAACAAATTCTTATTTACAATGGCGGCCTACACCGGCCAAACTCAGACGACGCTGGGCCAATTGTGCGCCACCCTATGGGACTCCCAATCTCGGCCGGTTGTGATACAGTCTGGATTCAAACCAGTTTGTCTGTAGTGATGCCTCTAGCACTGAGATGCAGTGTCTTAGACCACTGTGCCACTTGGGAGGGTAAGGCTCACTCAAAAGGAGGGTAAGGCTCACTCTAGTCCTCAACTCAATGTTGTAAAACACAGAGCCGAGTAGACCCTCTCCAAAACATAATGTGAGGCATTATGCTTGATTAATCAAATATTACATGTGAATTATTTAAGCTAATGTGGCCATTAGGAGAATCCCGACAATACTCTCTCTCTTTCTCTCTCTCTCTTTCTCTTTCTCACTATTTCTCTCTCTCTCTCAATCTTTATCTCTCTCTCTCTTTATATTGCAACCCGAACCAGGATTTTCAAAAGAACCATGATGGCTGCAAGGATTTATTCTGCTGTCATAAGATGCTCTAATATTTACCTGAACCAATCATCTGCTCATCATGCAACAGATCACAGGATAATTCATTCCTTCTGTTAATTTGGCCAACACTTGAACTTGTGACATATCATTCATTTTCAGGTCACCAACAGGAAATTACATCAGGAGATGGAGAGCAGGTGTGGACGAATAAATCAATTAGTACACCAAACCAATCAAATGCTATAGTTTAGTTAAGCACCATCATTAATCATCTCTAATGATGGTGATCTCTCTCTCTCCCTCTCTCTCCATCGCTCTCTCTCTCTCTTTCTCTCTCTTCCCCCCCCCACCTCTCGCTCTTCTCATCTCTCTCTCTGACGGGAGAGATCCTCCTCTCTAATCGGGTTGGGCTGGGGACAGTGACAGGGACAGACAGACATACAGACAGACTGGGCATTCCTATTAAAGCCTCCAACAGAGGACCTATCCTCCTGCCATGGCATGGTTCTCTGTATCCTCTGTCTCAGTTTGGCTGTCCTCTATGTGTCATCAGTACACATGGAGGGGAGGGGAGGTGGTATGAGCTATATGGTTAACAGGTAGGATGATGGTGAGCCTGGTGCACAATGAGAATATAAGACCTGGTCACAATAATATACACTGACACACACTGGAAAACACACACACACACACACACACGCACACAAGCATACACACATACAGTACACGCACATACACACACAGATTGGCTAACACACACACACAAACACGTCATAACCCCACGACTGCTGAACCAAACATAACAGTGCATCTTCCACCAATATCCTCTCCATGCTCTGATGCACCATCTTTGCTCACTTTCTTTGAGTTGTTCTGAGGCACAAAAACAAACAACCAAGAAATCAAAATGCTGAAGAAATGGAACATGCTGACTTTTGAGCAAGAAACAATTGCTTTCTACACGGCACAAGCTCCTACCAGGCAATCACCAGCCTTATTGGTGAGGCATAGCCAAGAGGAATGACAGGTTATCTGTCTGGATAGAATACTTATTCCAAAAGGATAAACCAGCCTCCCTGATGGCAATTGACATTCCTTTTTGTTATAACTGTGGTGCATTTGTAAAACAGATCTCGGTGGAAACGCGGTAGCAATTTTGTCCGACAAGGTGGAAGAGATGAGGAGGAATAGACTCAGCTGCTGCCAGCTTATTTCTCAGCATCTCTAAGCCCAACAAAAGGATAGAGCCAATCTTACACAAGTCAAACACGGCCATTCTGTTACGGTTAGAAACACACTGACATGTGCAGTCAGTAGGATTGCTTCCACAGGACAATAGAAACACTTGAATCTCAAGTCATCCTTGAATGCCAATACCCTTTTGAAGCCAAGATGGTGAACAGAGCGAATACGTGTTCTTTCTCTCAGCATCAAGATGAGAAAGAGGGTAATTTCATATTAGAGATTATCATCATGTGTAGGGATAAAAGTCTGATATTCTTTTGGTTGAAAGAGAAAAAAAAAAAGAAAGAGAGAGAGCAAAGTCTATCACTCCCTTTTGAAGAGGCATGAAGTACTTCAAAAGAAACGTTATTTTCAATTTTTTCTGGGTTTATGTAACGCATCAGTACAGCAACGACGTAGAGCTACTATTAGAAAAAAGGCACTATCTAGAACCTAAAAGGGTTCTTCGGCTGTTCCGCCCATTGTGATTGAGTTAACAGCAGAGCTAATTGTGCCCTAACGTCTTACAAAAAAGGGTTCCAAAAGGGTTCTTCAGCTGTCTCCATATGAGAACCCTTTTAGGGGGAAACACTCTAGACCCAAACTGTTACAGACCTATATCCATCCAGCCCTGCCTTTCTAAAGCCTAGTTAACAAACAGATCACTGACCACTTCGAATCCCACCGTACCTTCTCTGGTTCCAGGTAGAACCCTTTCCACAGATGGACGGGTCTCTTTCTCTCACACACGCACACAGGCACACACACACACACTCACACATGCGCACACACACACAAGATCCAGACCTTATTATATCAGCCATTTTCTAATAAAAAATAACTGGGGGAGAAATCAACTTGAGATCAGAAGAAGTCTGGGGCGTCAGCCAGCATTGTATGATTTTGCATTTCCTGATTGTGACGGCCATAATGGCGAGTGGTGATGGTAGGTAGAGGTGTTTCTGGAACTCAAAGGTCTGTGTGTGCCTGTGTGCCTGAGATAGGAGAGAGGAGCTGAAAACCCATCTCACTACTATCTCTGCTCAGACACACACAGACACATGCACACACACACGCGCACAAACACACACACATAAAGGATGTGCTAGTGGGTAGGCAGCATATGGAAGCCTGCTTGCCCGCCTGCCTGCCTGCCCTGGACTTCCAGAGAGATTGGGCGGAGCTGGGACGATAAAAACTCAGCAGGGCAGAAGAAGATGGATAAGGAGAAATATAAAGGGAAGGGGACAGGAGCGAGGGAGATGTGTGTTATGTGTGATAAGAGCAGGGAGGTTTGTAAAGGTTTTTGTATGTTTTATTTTTTTTATCTCACCTTTATTTAACCAGGTAGGCCAGTTGAGAACAAGTTCTCATTTACAACTGTGACCTGGCCAAGACAAAACAAAGCAGTGCGACAAAAACAACAACACAGAGTTACACATGGGATAAACAAACGTAGAGTCAATAATACAATAGACAATCTATGTAGTGTGTGCAAATGTAGTAAGATTAGGAAGGTAAGGCAATAAATAGGCCATAGTGGCGAAATAATTACAATTTAGCATTAACACTGGAATGATAGATGTGCAGATGATGATGTGCAAATAGAGATACTGGGGTGCAAATGAGCAAAAATAATAAATATAGGGATGAGGTAGTAGGGTGGGCTATTTACAGATGGGCTGTGTACAGGTGCAATGATCGGTAAGCTGCTCTGACAGCTGATGCTTAAAGTTATTCAGGGAGATGGTAGTCTCCAGCTTCAATGATTTTTGCAATTTGTTCCAGTCATTGGCAGCAGAGAACTGGAAGGAATGGCGGCCAAAGGAGGTGTTGGCTTTGGGGATGACCAGTGAAATATACCTGCTGGAGCACATGCTACGGTGGGTGTTACTATGGTGACCAGCGAGCTGAGATAAGGCGTGGATTTACCTATCAAAGACATATAGATGACCTGGAGCCAGTGTGTTTGGCGACAAATATGTAGTGAGGGCCAGCCAACGAGAGCGTACTGGTCGCAGTGGTGGATTGTATATGGGGCTTTGGTAACAAAACGGATGGCACTGTGATAGAGTACATACAATTTGCTGAGTAGTGTGTTGGAGGCTATTTTGTAAATGACATCGCCTAAGTCAAGGATCGGTAGGATAGTCCATTTTACGAGGGCATGTTTGGCAGCATGAGTGAAGGAGGCTTTGTTGTGAAATAGGAAGCCGATTCTAGATTTAATTTTGGATTGGAGATGCTTGATGTGAGTCTGGAAGGAGAGTTTACAGTCTAACCAGACACCTAGGTATTTGTAGGTGTCCACGTATTCTAAGTCAGATCCGTCGAGAGTAGTGATGATAGTCCGGTGGGAGGATGCGGGCAGCGTTCGATTGAAAAGCATGCATTTAGTTTTACTAACATTTAAGAGCAGTTGGAGGCCACGGAAGGAGTGTTGTATGGCATTGAAGCTTGTTTGGAGGTTAGCTAACACAGTGTCCATAGAGGGACCAGATGTATACAGAATGGTGTCATCTGCGTAGAGATGGATCAGAGAGTCACCAGCAGCGAGAGCGACATCGTTGATATATATAGAGAATAGAGTCGGCCCAAGAAGTGAACCCTGTGGCATCCCCCTAGAGACTGCCAGAGGACCGGACAACAGGCCCTCCGGTTTGACACACTGAACTCTATCTGAGAAGTAGTTGGAGAGCCAGGCAAGGCAGTCATTTGAGAAACCAAGGCTGTTGAGTCTGCCAATAAGAATGCGGTGATTGACAGAGTCGAAAGCCTTGGCCAGGTCGATGAAGATGGCTGCACAGTACGTACTGTCTTTTATCAATGGCGGTTATGATATTGTTTAGTACCTTGAATGTGGCTGAGGTGCACCCATGACCAGCTCGGAAACCAGATTGCATGGCAGAGAAGGTACGGTGGGATTCGAAGTGGTCAGTGATCTGTTTGTTAACTAGGCTTTAGAAAGGCAGGGCAGGATGGATATAAGTCTGTAACAGTTTGGGTCTAGAGTGTTTCCCCCTAAAAGGGTTCTCATATGGAGACAGCTGAAGAACCCTTTTGGAACCCTTTTTTGTAAGACGTTAGGGTACAATTAGCTCAATGGGCGGAACAGCCGAAGAACCCTTTTAGGTTCTAGATAGTGCCTTTTTTCTAATAGTAGCTCTACGTCGTTGATGTACTGATGCGTTACATAAACATGAAAATTACATTTCTTTTGAAGTACTTCATGCCTCTGTCAAAGGGAGTGATAGACTTTGCTCTCTCTCTCTCTCTCTCTCTTTCTTTCTCTTTCTTTTTTTTTCCTCTTTCAAAAAGACTCTCACCAAAAGAATTCCCCCAGCTTTCCAATCTCTAGGGATCTCAGACGATACAAAAGAGAGGTTGAACAGGCTAGTAATAGGGGTTGCACCAATTTCTGCGGATCATTTTAGAAAGAAAGGGTCCAGATTGTCTAGCCCAGCAGATTTGTAGGGGTCCAGATTTTGCAGCTCTTTCAGAACATCAGCTATCTGGATTTTGGTGAAGGAGAAGGGGGGGGGGGGGGGGGGGGGGTTGTAGGGGTAGGCAGGTGGAAAGCATGGCCAGGAACAGAGGAGGAGTAGGATAAGGGTACGGCTAAAGGCTTTAAGAACTGGTCGTCTAGTGCGTTGGGTATAGAGAATAAAAGGAGCAGATTGCTGGGCGTGAAAGAATAGATTGACGGCATGATGTACAGACAGGGATATGGTAGGATGAGAATTCATTGGGGGTAAACCTAGCCGTTGGGTAATGATGAAAGAGGTTGCATCTCTAGAGGCACCAGTTAAGCCAGGTGAGGTCTCCGCGTGTGTGGGGGGTGGGACAAAGGAGCTATCTGAGGCATGTTGGTCCGGACTGGGGGCGCTACAGTGGAAAGATAAGGAATAAACTAAACTACTACAAACAAGGCATATTGAAATAAAGGAGAGGCATAAAACAAACACAGTTAATAAAGAGTTAATCGGGCTCTGTGTCGACAGTAGAAGGTCCAAGGCCGGTTGAGAAAGGTACTGTAGCCCGGGAAATTAGCTAGTACACGTCGGCTAGCCGGAAGATGGGCCTAGCTCGGGGCTAGCTCAAGGCTAACTGGTGCAAGCTTTTGGACAGTAGTGTTAGCCAAACAACAGCAGCCACTCGGTTGCAGCTAGCTAGCTGCGATGATCCGGTGTGATGGTCCTGTGATTTCGGCAGACATCCGGTGATATGGTAGAGAAAGCAATCCGATTAGTAGCGCGCTGTGCAGACTGACCGATATTGTCCGAACTAAAGCTGGCTGATGCAGGCAGAGCAGTGGTGACGACAGCTAGCAGTGGCTAGCAATGGCTAGTAGCTAGTTAGCAAGCTAGCTAGCAGGCTAGCTTCTGTCGGCGGTTCAGTTAAATGATAAAGAAATAAAGAAAATTGCAGATCCATTCCACGTTGGGTGAGGCGGGTTGCAGGAAAAGTATATGGGGAATAAGAAAAATATATGGAAAGACAGACTAATTACAGACTATTTACACAGGACATGAGACAGGACAAAAAAAAACGTCCACACTGTTACGCCATCTTGAATTTTAATTGACCTGTGTGAGGCCAAAAGCATGAAGAGGGTGGTTAAAGCTGGATAAAGGCAGGGGGGACTGGAGGAAGGTGTTCTTTTTTCCCCAGGAGAGGGAAAATGCTATACGGTCTATGAGATGGATGCAGGGAGTGTTGGGAAATATGAAATAAGGAGTTCTGGTGATTTCTGAGGAGATCATGCTAGATGTAGGAGTGTGGAGGAGGGAGAGGAAAGAGCACAGCTAGTAATGCTGGAATATTAATGAATCAATTTGTCAATTTGTTTTCTTAGTGAAGTTCCCTGTCAGTTATGGTTCCAAAAGGGTTCTTCAGGGTTCTTCAGCTGTCCCCATTTAGTGGACCCTTTTTGGTTCCAGGTAGAACCCTTTTGGGTTCCATTTAGAACCCTCTGTGAAAAGGGTTCTACATGCAACCCAAAAGGGTTCTACCTGGAATCAAAAGGGTTCTACCTGGAACAATAGCGGTGTGTGGGTAAAATCACTGGGGAAGCCAAGCCAGTAAAAAAGCCATATTACAATCTATGTTGTGATAATTGCGTTGTTTGCTCTGTAACACATTTGTTCATATGCCGCTGTGATATAAAATGAGGCCGTGACAACAATTCAAACAGTGGTGGAATAAATTCAACTACATATACGTTTGTTTTATCAGAAAACCGGAGAGCAGTATCTGTCCAGTGAAATCCACAAAGCAAATATTGCATGTAACAAACAGTTGTATGGTCAAGCAAGTTAATATTTTCGACAGTTTATTAAACAATTACTGTTTTAGAACCACAGAGTTACCGCAAGTCAGCACAAAGACAAAAGGAGCACTGCCACTGCTATCCAGCACCATTTCAACTTAAGCATTTTTTAAAATTTCATTTAACTAGGCCAGTCAGTTAAGAACAAATTCTTATTTACAATGATGGCCTACTGATAAAGAAATTTGTATGTTTAATGTTAATGACTAAGATGTTTCACCCTGAAACTGTGTAATGTGTAAGATATATTAGAAATTACATAGACAATGGTTAGAATGTTACCATTTGGTAAATGAGTTAGGATGTAGTTCTTAGGCTAGCAGGAGATTAGCCATAAAAGTTTACCACCCTCATCTATCAGAGTGGGGGTCTTGTCCCTGAGGGGTAAACATTAGCAACTGAAGAATGTCTTGAAGGGAGTGACCTGAGATAACAGGACAGTGTTTTTGAAGTCAGATCCTGAGAACTTGCAGGCCATAAAACAGGGTGGGGGCTTGACTGTGAAGGGATGGTATAAAAGTGTTTTGTGTTTTCCTTTCGGCAGAGCTCTCTGAATAAACGACTGATCTGTTGCAGACTGAGACTTTGCTTAATTCTTTATTAACCAGAATCTTACAACCTCTGGGAATTAATCAAAGCTAGAGTGATAGTTCATTTAGAACATTGAGACAGAAATCCTCGTGACACCTACACCGGCCAAACTCGGACGATGCTGGGCCAATTGTGCACCGCCCTATGGGACTCCCAATCACGGCCAGTTGTGATACAGCCTGGAATTGAACCAGGGTGTCTTTAGTGACGCTTCTTGTACTGAGATGCAGTGTACCACTCGGGAGCCCCTAACATCATCAAACATCATCAAATCAAATAGGCTATATATGCTTAGTTTAATACTGTGAAAACAAACTTAAAGATACCAAAAACGATTTAGTCCAATGTTCCTAAATATTATGTGGCTGTCCATGGTACTGATTTCTGTGTGTGTGGGTGGTTGTGTGTGTGTGGTTGTGTGTGTTTGTTTGTGTGTGTCCATGTGCGCACAAGTAAAACAATTGTTTCAACCTACTGTACTTGTAGACGTGTTGAATGCCAATGCCCTCCTCCTCTCTTTCATGTGGCTCTGTCATACAGTACACTTTACATTTTTGTTGTCATAGGTTACCTAGCTAAAATGCTTGCTAGCCTAACTTCCTTGGCTACACATACTGCGACAGAGGGGCGCTGTTTCCCTCGCTCGGATGATTTCTCTGGTAGGATTCAGTCACTTATTTTATGGGTCAAATATTTGGAGAAGCCTGGCTTCGCTTGGCTCCATGCATACACACAACTGACCTGGAACCAAAAAATGGTTCTCCTGGGGACAGCCAAATAACCCTTTTAGGTTCTAGATAGCACCTTTATTTTTAAGAATGTACGATGCTCATCACATGTTGTGGCTATCTTTTCAAAATCCTTACATCTGGTTTGTTTGGAGTATTCCATGTGTAAAAATCAGTTAGATGAGATGTATAGATTTACCCATGGGGTTTTGCCCTAACTTCTCTAACTCTTCTCTCCGTTCTCAATGTGTTGACGTGGATTTAAAACACTACTGAAGGCAATGTGGCCACTCAGAGCTGAAGCACTCCGTTCTCACTGGGCTGAGTGTGTGTGTGTGTGTGTGTGTGTGTGTGTGTGTGTGTGTGTGTGTGTGTGTGTGTGTGTGTGTGTGTGAGGAGAGCTATCATGTTGTGTGTGTGTACTGCTTGGCTTGGCTGTCTCTGAGAGGAGAGCTATCGTGTTATGTGTGTGTACTGCTTGGCTTGGCTGGCTCTGAGAGGAGAGCTATCGTGTTGTGTGTGTGTGTACTGCTTGGCTTGGCTGTCTCTGAGAGGAGAGCTATCGTGTTGTGTGTGTGTGTACTGCTTGGCTTGGCTGTCTCTGAGAGGAGAGCTATCGTGTTGTGTGTACCCGATGAAGGAAAGATAATGCCTTTACTTCTACTACCTTCCTGTGTTGACTGGCAGCGTGCAGCGAGGGGCCTCTCTGTCTCTACATTACAAAAAAAACACATGAATAAATCACGTGAAAAAAACACATGGTATTCGAAAAAATTATAATAGACGTGGCTTCCACATATTTTTTTTCACTTGTTCCAGCTACATCCGGTCTCCCATCCAGAGACCGCCCCTAGGACCAACCCTGCTTAGCTTCAGAGTCAAACCAGCAGTTGGATGCAAGGTGCTATGTTGCTGGAATGAATAGGGTAACATAACCAAAGATAGGGAAAATTGAAAAGAGGGAGGAGTTTTATTTAATCCCCTTATCATTTTTTTGACAGAAAATAGTTTGGGGGCATTAAATTATTTCCTTCCAATTTTGTTTTGCTATCAATAATTATGGGTTAGAAGTTTTGCCTGATATTAATGGCACAAATGTAACTCACTCACTAGAGGATTGCACCATATAATAACACTATTACTCTATAAAAGCGGCAATCCTTAATTGAAACATTAACAAAGATGGGGCTGGAGAAATACAATCACTCACAAATCCATGGACTATGCTATGGATGCAAGGACTGACCATCCATAAATCCATGTTTTTTAGGCTATACAGTGGTTTCTTACATTTTCTTTGTTTACAAACACTGGAGTAAAACAAGCTTATAGTTTGGGTTCTGATGGGGTACGACACTTGAACTAAGCTCATGAGGCATTTATACATTATATTCTTCCAGAATCAATAGGTAAATGGGTCACTGCCTGTAAAAGGGGCGGCAATCCTTATTTGCTACATCAATTTTATGTTGCCATTTGAACGTGAACCATTAACTTGCCCAAAAATGTTTTATTCTTTCCACTGTTCCGCGAATGTCCCGCATTTGGCTGTGTTCACCCTAATTGAGAGAGAGAGAGAGAGAGAGAGAGAGAGAGAGAGAGAGAGAGAGAGAGAGAGAGAGAGAGAGAGAGAGAGAGAGAGAGAGAGAGAGAGAGAGGAAATTAACAGTGAAGGGAGCACACAGACACCTCACAGAACATCCCTCAACAGGGTGTGTGTGCGCGTGCATGCACCATATAAAACTGATCTCCAGATCCAGGAGAACCCAAGAATCAGCGTGGAAACATAGCTGGCATGACGTTCCCATTATTATATAGCCACAGAAACAAATCAAGTAGAGATGTACAGTATATATCAATATACAGTGGGGAGAACAAGTATTTGATACACTGCCGATTTTGCAGGTTTTCCTACTTACAAAGCATGTAGAGGTCTGTAATTTTTATCATAGGTACACTTCAACTGTGAGAGACGGAATCTAAAACAAAAATCCAGAAAATCACATTGTATGATTTTTTGATAATTAATTTGCATTTTATTGCATGACATAAGTATTTGATCACCTACCAACCAGTAAGAATTCCGTCTCTCACAGACCTGTTAGTTTTTCTTTAAGAAGCCCTCCTGTTCTCCACTCATTACCTGTATTAACTGCACCTGTTTGAACTCGTTACCTGTTTAAAAGACACCTGTCCACACACTCAATCAAACGGACTCCACACACTCAATCAAACAGCTGTGTAAGGACATCAGGGATAAAATTGTAAACCTGCACAAGGCTGGGATGGGCTACAGGACAATAGGCAAGCAGCTTGGTGAGAAGGCAACAACTGTTGGCGCAATTATTAGAAAATGGAAGAAGTTCAAGATGACGGTCAATCTCCCTTGGTCTGGGGCACCATGCAAAAATCTCACCTCGTGGGGCATCAATGATCATGAGGAAGGTGAGGGATCAGCCCAGAACTACACGGCAGGACCTGGTCATTGACCTGAAGAGAGCTGGGACCACAGTCTCAAAGAAAACCATTAGTAACACACTGCGCCGTCATGGATTCTAATCCTGCAGCGCACGCAAGGTCCCCCTGCTCAAGCCAGCGCATGTCCAGGCCCGTCTGAAGTTTGCCAATGACCATCTGCATGATCCAGAGGAGGAATGGGAGAAGGTCATGTGGTCTGATGAGACAAAAATAGAGCTTTTTGGTCTAAACTCCACTCGCCGTGTTTGGAGGAAGAAGAAGGATGAGTACAACCCCAAGAACACCATCCCAACCGTGAAGCATGGAGGTGGAAACATCATTCTTTGGGGATGCTTTTCTGCAAAGGGGACAGGATGACTACACCGTATTGAGGGGAGGATGGATGGGGCCATGTATCGCGAGATCTTGGCCAACAACCTCCTTCCCTCAGCAAGAGCATTGAAGATGGGTCGTGGCTGGGTCTTCCAGCATGACAACGACCTGAAACACACAGCCAGGGCAACTAAGGAGTGGCTCCGTAAGAAGCATCTCAAGGTCCTGGAGTGGCCTAGTCAGTCTCCAGACCTGAACCCAATAGAAAATCTTTGGAGGGAGCTGAAAGTACGTATTGCCCAGCGACAGCCCCGAAACCTGAAGGATCTGTATGGAGGAGTGGGCCAAAATCCCTGCTGCAGTGTGTGCAAACCTGGTCAAGAACTACAGGAAACGTATGATCTCTGTAATTGCAAACAAAGGTTTCTCTACCAAATATTAAGTTCTGCTTTTCTGATGTATCAAATACTTATGTCATGCAATAAAATGCAAATTAATTACTTAAAAATCATACAATGTGATTTTCTGGATTTTTGTTTTAGATTCTGTCACTCACAGTTGAATAGTACCTATGATAAAAATTACAGACTTCTACATGCTTTGTAAGTGGGAAAACCTGCAAAATCAGCAGTGTATCAAATACTTGTTCTCCCCACTGTATATATGGAATGATGGCACCTGATCATGTCTGTAATGGCCGATGCGTAGGCCAGGCCAGCGGCAGTAAGTGGATTTCTACGGTGGTCTACTGTTTGTTTATTTGAGTGGCTGTTGTTCTGGATGCACTCCATAGAGGATACAAATTGCATTATCCACGGCGGTGCTGGCCGGTAATGGCAGGGATGAATGATGGCCCCGATTTTCCTTCTGACAGAGAAGGTCAACAGAGGAGCTCTATACAATTACAAACAAGTTCCTGTTCAATCAATGCAGGTCTGTAGGTAGGGGGTAAGCTATGAAACCACATCATGGGAGTTGTAGTTTTTGTGGAGTGGAGGGTTGCAAGGGTGCAAGTCTATACGCTGTCCAGTAATCCTTTGCTTTAGGGGCATACCTGGATAATGTTTATAGGAGGTTGGTTTGCTTGTATCGTAGACCTTGACAATGCAGTCCATTAGAACGAGTTACCTTTATCTGCTATTCACATACATCTTATTACCAAATGTTCCAACCCTTCATGTTACTACTGTCAGTGATCTATGCAGTTATTCAGGTTAACCTAATAACTCTGCCTGATAACTAGATTCACTCTGCACTATGCTATAGAGAGAGAGCAGGCAACTGCTAACCACTAACCACATAGTACTGTCCTCTCCTGCTAACAGCTACCCACACTGACCACATAACCTCACTATGGATACCACTGTCTAACCAACAACCCACATAAACTGTCCCTTGACTGAATGTAAAAGTCCTTAGTCGTGTCAGCCCACACCTGGAGGTAAAAAGCAGGGGGACATTATCCTTTTACAGAAAGGTATTGATTTATGGAGTTCATAATCTCCCGTGGCACAGAGAGTGGGGAGGTTGGGGGGAGATAAAGGGAGGAGACGGAGATGCAGCGGCTCATTGCAGCTTTCTGAGAGTCAAGCTTTAATGAAGTAATTTATCTCTGATCTAGGGAAGCTCATCCGTGTCTCACCCCCCACTCCAACACACACACACACACACACACACACACACACAGACACACACACACACACACCCCTCACCCCTCTCAGACCCCCCTAATCACTGTATGAATCAGTCCGGGCCGAGGGAGAGCAGGCCACAACAGGAGTACTCATCGCCCAAATGACCCTCCTCACTTTCCTTTTCCAACTCCATAGCCTTTCACCATCTCTTTCGGCAATAACATAAGTACCTGTTCACACATCAAGGTGCTTTGTGTACAAAACATGTAGCACATGTAAGAACAGCCCACAACTTATTATTTAACCCTTTGGCATATTTGAACCTTCAAATGTTATTGTAGGAAGATATTGCAATCAATAAGCTAAACTTTGAGAAACATTTAGAAATACTACTAATGCAGACGTAATTGTTGGAGGTTGCTTTGCAATACCTCATAATAGATTAAAAAAAACAATAAACAAGTTGATTGGCTAGTTAACATGATCAAAGCTGCAACATGAATTCAGCCTACTGAGTGAAAAGAAAAGTATTCATTCTAGTGTCAAACGTCAGATATTAATATGGGTTACCTCATCCTTTCCCAATTGTATTAACCACACACTCTCTGCTCTCACTCTATGCAGAAGGGCCTTGCTCATCGTCCGCAGTCCAAGAGGCTTTTGTTTGAAAAAGAAAAGGATGACTTTGGTAAATCTCACTCACATATCTTGTAAACCTCTGGCACCCAGTGTATCTTCCAACCATGAATAATGCATGTCCCTCTGAGCTCCCCGCCTTGTTCGCATATGACCTATAGCTAAAACGGATTATTCAGATTCAAATAAATAATCAAACGTTATAAATGGTAACCCGAGGCAGCGGGGGGATCGACTAGAGAGTGTTGCATTTATCAGCCTATGAGAAACAGTGTGAACGAAAAGCGTGTTTTCACTCCTCTGTTATTTTGATTACTCGCTCTCTCTCTCTCTCTCTCTCTCATTGGACTGAATTAAAACAGTAATGTGTGGGCTGTTGTCTGCACAGTCATTTAAAATGAAATTATTCTCTGGGCCTTACGGTCGGCTGGATGAAGGGAGAGCTACGATGGTATTAAGAGAAGCCTACGGCTCTGGGATTAACGCAGGGGCTCCATTCACAACTACAACTACTACTATGGGATGCTGCTGATTCACCGTGCACAGAAAATACAGAAGTACTGAAATACAGAAGTACAGAAATACTGCAAGTAAAGATCATATTGTGTTCCCTACAGGTTCTAGAAAAGAGCAGAAGCTCTGAACTATACTTTCAGACCCCAGTTCTACCATCAGAAATACAGCAATAAAGCAATACAGCAATAAAGCAATACAGAAATACAGCAATAAAGCAATACAAAATACAGACATACAAGAATAAAGACCTGAAGGAATACAGAACTACAGGGATTAGGATTGGGCGGTATACCGTCAATACCGTTGAAACAATTTATTAGAAATTTGTGCCTTACGTTAGGAGTTCTTAATTTCACATGTACCATAATTTTTCATTATGAAGTTTACCGGTAGTCCCCAGTCAAGAAGTTCTGGAAAACGGTTTAAGACCTGGAGAATAAACCCTCCTCCTCACAGCTGCCCATGTCCCTTAAAGTTGTGGTTGTTACTGACAAGAAGCATGGCTGAGCTCTTTACTCACCACTTCAGTAAATCAGGATTCCTATTTGACTCAGCCATGCCTACTTGCCCGTTCAACATTTCCTCATTTCCCACCTCTAATGCAACTAGCCCCGATGCTCATCCCTCTTTTTCCCCTGCCCCGCTACAAAGTTTCTCCCTGCAGGCGGTCATTGAGTGCGAGGTGGTTTGGGAGCTCCTTAAACTTTACCCCAAATAATAATCTGGGTCAAATGGTTTAGACCCTTTCTTCTTTAAGGTTGCTGCCCCTATCATCGCCAAGCCTATCTCTGACCTTTTTAAAATGTCTCTCCTCTCTGGGTAGGATCCCATTGCTTGGAAGGCAGCCACAGTTCATCCTTTATTTAAAGGGGGAGATCAAGTTGATACCAACTGTTATAGGCCTATTTCTTTTTTGCCTTGTTTATCAAAAGTGTTGGAAAAACTCATTAATCAACTAACTGGCTTTCTTGATGTCTATAGTATTCTCTCTGGTATGCAATCTGGTTTCCGCTCAGGTTATGGATGTGTCACTGCAACCTTTAATGATGTCACCATTGACCTTGTCTCTAAGCAATGTTGTGCTGCTATTTTTATTGACTTGGCCAAAGCTTTTGATACGGTAGACCATTCCATTCTTGTGGGCCGGCTAAGTAGTACTGGTTTAGAGCTTAAGGTATTCACATCATACAAGTACTTGGGACCATGGATGGACGGTACACTGTCCTTCTCTCAGCACATATCAAAGCTGCAGGCTAAAGTTAAATCTGGACTTGGTTTCCTCTATCGTAATAGCTCCTCTTTCACCCCAGCTGCCAAACTAACCCTGATTCAGATGACCATCCTACCCAGCTAGATTACGGAGATGTAATTTCTAGATTGGCAGATAAGGGTGCTCTTGAGGGGCTAGATGTGCTTTACCATTCGGCCATCAGATTTGCCACCAATGCATTTTATAGGACACATCACTGCACTCTATACTCCTCTGTAAACTGGTTATCTCTGTATACCCGTTGCTTATTTATAAAACCCTCTTAGGCCTCACTCCCCCCTATCTGAGATATCTACTGCAGCCCTCATCCTCCACATACAACACCCGTTCTGCCAGTCACATTCTGTTAAAGGTCCCAAAGTACACTTATCCCTGGGTCGCTCATCTTTTCAGTTCACTGCAGCTAGCGACTGGAACGAGCTGCAACAAACACTCAAACTGGACAGTTTTATCTCTCTTCATTCAAAGACTCAATCATGGGCACTCTAACTGACAGTTGTGGCAGCTTTGTGTGATGTATTGTCTCTACCGTCTTGCCCTTTGTACTGTTGTCTGTGCCGAATAATGTTTGGACCCTGTTTTGTCATGTTGTGTTGCTACCATGCTGTGTTGTCATGTGTTGCTGCCATGCTACGTTGTTGTCTTAGGTCTCTCTATAGGTAGTGTTGTGTTGTCTCTCTTGTCATGATGTGTGTTTTGTCCTATATTTTGATTTAATTTATTTATATTTTTAATCCCAGCCCCCATCCCCACAGGAGGCCTTTTGCCTTTTTTTGGCCATCAATATAAATAATTAGTAATAATTAGTTATTAAAATGTGCAGTTTTGTCACACAACACAATGCCACAGATGTCTCAAGTTTTTAGGGAGTGTGCAATTGGCATTGCTGACTGTTGGAATGTCCACCCGAGCTTTTGCCATAGAATTGAATGTTAATTTCTCTACCATAAGCCGCTTCCAACATCGTTTTGGAGAACTTTGTCAATATGTTAAACCGGCCTCACAACTACAGACCACGTGTTTGGCGTTGTGTGGGCGAGCAGTTTGCTGATGTCAACGTTGTGAACAGAATGTCCCATGGTGGCGGTGGGGTTATGGTATGAGCAGGCATAAGCTAAGGACAACAAACACAATTGAATTTTATCAATTGCAATTTGAATGCACAAAGATACCGTGGTGAGATTCTGAGACTCATTGTCGTGCCATTCATCTGCTGCCATCACCTCATGTTTCAGCATGAGGATCACAGTTCCTGTAAGCTGAAATCGTCCCAGTTCTTTCATGGCTTGCAAACTCACCAGACATGTCACCTATTGAGCATGTTCAGGATTCTCTGGATCGTTATGTACAACAGCGTGTTCCAGTTCCCGCCAATATCCAGCAACTTCGCACAGCCATTGAAGAGGAATGGGACAACGTTCCACAGGCCACAATCAACAGCCTGATTAACTCTATACAAAGGAGATGTGTCGCACTGCATGAGGCAAAGGGTGGTCATACCAGATGCTGACTGGTTTTCTGATCCACGCCTCTACTTTTTTAAAGGTATCTGTGATCAATAGATGCATATTTGTATTCCCAGTCATGTGAAATCCATAGATTAGGGCCTAATGAATTTATTTTGATTGATTTCCTTCTATGAACTGTAACTCAGTAAAATCATTGAAATTATTGCATGTTGCGTTTATATTTTTGTTCAGTATAAATGTTTGCCAGCTACACTTCTTATAACTATTAAGTTAACGTTAGAAAATGTGCTAAATGCTCTGCTAAATTAGTAGCTAGTTAGCTATCTAGCTAAGTGGTTAGCTTCTTCCAAAATCAACCTTCGCTTGGTAACAGCAGCGAATCCCTTCCTAGATCAAGAGCATTTTCTGTCTAATATATGTTTTGTGCATGCAGCAAACTGTGTTACTTTATGTCTGTCCTGAAAATAGTTCAGATCAGAGACTGTATAAAATGTTCGCAATGCGCTCGTTAGCATTTAGTTAGCATTCTATTTCTGAATTGACATATACTTGTTAGCATTGCTAACCTTCGGATTACGGAGGCTGTGGGGTTAGAACATAATGCCCCTTGTGTTCAGTGGCACAAGGTCGTTACGAAGGTATGACAATCTGGATACTGCCCAGGCCTAACAGACATACTGACATACAGCCATTGCTCTCAACTTCTCAGAGATCCCCAGCCTGAAATGGGGAAAAGTTGGAGAAAGTAGATTTAGACCTTCATATAGCCGATTGTCATGGTCAGACGTAAGGGTCAGTCAGTCGTACAGGCCTAGCACCCAGCCAGCCGATAGTGAGGATATCCTGCATTATCTTGAGCCTGATTAGTTCCTATAACCGTGGTTGGTTAAATCCTAATCATCACTACAACCCTGCCAAGTCACTAGCTCCATCCAGAAGGCTATTTGGAGCAGAGAATGGCCTAACACATCCATATCTACCCTGTTAAGGGCATCATGATGATATATGGATGAGGACTTTGGTCATTAATGTTAGTTTGCTGTAAAATACATGTTGACAGCGTGACTTTGCTTTGACCCTGTGTAGTGTCTATATTGTCATAAAACCAAAGTTTATTGGTAATTATCCTTTCATTTGGAGAACACTGGGTTCACAGAACAGAACCCATGGAGAATGTTCTATTTTTATATAATGCAAGTACATACTGTACAGTACATGTCAGACACGGTGGGTGTTTTAAAGTTTATTCATATTGAATAATATTCCTTCCATTTACCTCCTCCTCCTCCTACCTCTCTATCTCTCCCTCCCTCTATCTCTTAGCTCATCTCAGTAAATCTGGGGTCTTTATACCCACACAATCCATATGAAGTAACTACGCATTCTTTATCTGTTCACCTCCATTCTTCAGAGTGTCCTCACCAGTACAGTGCATTCTTAAGGCCCTTCCCACAAAAATACTACAGTTTACTATAGAATACTACAGTACTTACTATAGAATTCTGTATACTTTAGAATACTATGCTATACACTGCAGTATCCCTTGATCATGTGTAGTACTTACTATAGAATGTTGTAGTATTCTGTAGAATACTATAGTAAAACTACAGTATACTACAGTCCACAAAAACACTACTGTAAATACTACAGTAATCTCTGCAAAACAATACAGTCTGCGAAAACACTTCTACGTCAAAGATAATAAAACAAAGCACTATAGTAAATACTACAGTAATGCCTGCAAAGTAAATACTACAGTATACTACAGTCCGCAAAAACACTACAGTACATATTACATTATAGAAAAGCCTGCAAAAACACTACAGTAATTACTGTAGTATATTTATCAATTGGTCTGGACCAGGCTGCGTGTAGCTGGTTTGAAAAATATTTAAAGAACAGAACACAGTGTTTTATTTATTGATCGTGTTGGTCTGGCTGCATCTAGCTTGTAAAAAACACATATTTAAAGGACAAAACACAGTGTGCATTTATTGATGGTGTTGGTCTGGCTGCATCTAGCTTGTAAAAACACATATTTAAAGGACAAAACACAGTGTGTATTTTTTGATGGTGTTGGTCTGGCTGCATCTAGCTTGTAAAAACACATATTTAAAGGACAGAACACAGTGTGTATTTATTGATGGTGTTGAATCAGGTTTTCTGTACATGGCAAAGGGTGTCCCACAGGGATCCATTCTTGGCCCGGATCTTTTCACTATTTATACAAACCAATATTGTTCATCTGTGAGAGAAAAAAAAAACATTCACCTGTATGCACATGACACTGTGGGGTATGTAATTGACCCCACAGCTGACCAGGTTTTATTAGAGCTTCAATCTGCCTTTATTGCCCTGAAGAAATCCCTTATTGAACTGAAATTAGTACTGAATGCAATTGGTACTTAAAACCAAGTATATGTTTTTTTCCAAATCACGTAAAAATGTATCCGATGATTGATTTATGCATATGTACTTTGGATGGTGCCCTTATTCACTGTGTCCCCGCTTATAAATATCTGGGAATCTGACAAAAAGCTATTTTTCAAAAAGCATGTTGATAAGTCAGTTAAGAAACTGAGAATTAAAATCGGCTTCTTCTGTAGGAACAGGTACTGTCATTCGTTAAATAGCAGAAAACAAATCATTAAGTCAACATTCATTCCGGTTATTGACTATGGCGATGTCGTCTATATAAATGCAGCTGCCACTTTATTGAAGCCATTGGACGCATATCATAGCGCATTGCTCTTTATTATGGGCGATAGGTTCAGTACACGTCATTGCATTTTGTATCAGAAAGTAGGCTGGCCCTCTTTGAAGTCTCGTAGATCAATGCATTGCACTCTTTTTACATCATTGTTAACCTTCAGATGTGTAAGTTACCAGACCCGGAGATCCCTTCAATATCCACAGAGTTAGGTAAATCTGCTTAAACTACTTAGAGTTGGTGGAGTTGGTGCCTCTAGGGCAATTCAGTCGGATGTTAGAGAACCTTTTTACTGAAGAATGTGCTTGGTTCATATGATTGTGTTTCATGTATTGTATAATTGATGTAATTATGTACTGTATAGTGTAATTGTTGTTTGTTGATGTGTTCGTGCAGTGCTCATCTGCAAAAAAAGACTGTGGTCTCAGCATGACTCCTGGGCTACATAACAATTAAATTAATAAAATAGTCAACTGTAAATACTATGGTATACTACAGTAATATCTGCAAAACACTATGGTAAGTACTACAGTTATACTACAGTCCGCAAAAACACTACAGTCTTAAAAAGCAGTATATATTTTTTTTTAACTATAGTAATACTACGTTATAGTAAACTATATAATTTCTTGACTTCTTCTAATATTCCTATTTGACCTAGTTCAGTGTGAGAGCTATACTCTATGGTACCTTGTGAATTACCTCTGCCCTGTAAGTAACACACACAGCAAGAGGCCTCTGGCTCTTGGCAAACACCCAAACAAGGGGCAGATGTTAAGTGTTGACAATATCAGAGGCATCAGTGTTATACTCTCATTCATGAACCCAGAATATTAATGCCACTCATGCTGTCAGTGAAATTTGTGTGTGTGTGTGTGTGTGTGTGAGTGCGCGTGTGCGTACACCTGTGTGTGTGTGCGTGCGTGCACGTGTGTGTGTGTGTGCGCGCGCGAAGGAGAGAGAATGAGAGAGAGAGGAGAGGGGGATAGAGAAAGAGGCATAGAGAGAGAATGAGAGAGATATAAAATAATGTTGGGAAAGACAAGAAGCAATATCCTGTCTATGTGTTGTGTCATGTACTAGGCCGACTATAGCAAGAGCTGTATTATTTGAACTGCACACAAACACAAATACACTCTACATAGTCTGTCCCATCCCACAACTATAGCTGTGCCAGTCAATGTGCCAGTCAGACTACACCCCACTCGCCCTCAGCCAACACTTCTCCAATGCACTCTAACTCTGCTGTGATGTGGGGGTCTCTGACCTTGTTGGTTCACTGGCATGTCAGCATAGAGAGTGAGCACTGCTGGGACCTGTTGACAAGTCCTGCTTTGCTCACTGTGTACACACACACACACACACACACACACACACACACACACAAACACACACACAGTGTTACATGGTTGTCCACAGAGCCTGCCTCTCTTCTGCCTCCTTCCTGTCCAGTTGCTTTGAACCACAGCGGCTGGGGTTAATCTTATTTTCCCTGGAGCTCTGAGTGGGAGACTAGGGAGAGCTGCAGAACGGCGTTTATCTCCTTCTTCTCTTCACGTTAGAGCTGCATGAGAGAGTCTGAGTGGCGTGGGTAATTACAGATCGTGCTTCCGCAGATTGGGCTGGGGAAATTACTCTTCACTCCCACACACACACACACACACACACACACACACACACACACACACACACACACGTAAACACACACACACACGTAAACAGACTTACATTGCCCATGCACTCTCTCTCTCTCTCTCTCTCTCTCTCTCTCTCTCTCTCTCTCTCTCTCTCTCTCTCTCTCTCTCTCTCTCTCTCTCTCTCTCTCTCTCTCTCTCTCTCTCTCTCTCTCTCTCTCTCTCCTCTCTCTCTCTCTCTCTCTCTCTCTCTCTCTCTCTCTCTCTCTCTCTTTCACACACACACACACACACACACATGGATACACTCCCTCATACAGAAACACACACACAGATACGATCTTCCCTAAGTCATCCTTTTGCTTTCCATTGCGATTCAAAGCAGAGGGAAAACCAATTAAGGGAAGCAATAATAGCGATGTTATATTACAAATGATTAATGTGCTCCTTCAGCTGTTTTTTTCTATCTAATCAGCATTCATCTGAAGCCTCCTCGTCGTATTCTCTACTGATATCCAGTCACTAAGCATCCACTCTGTTTGTGCAATGTGTTTTCTGAGACCTCTGAGAATACACACACACACACACACACACACACACGCAATCATGCACGCACACACAAACACTCCCAAACACACTCCAACACATACATACATCCACACCCACATTCCCCCCACACACACACACACACACCTACAATTTACACACTCATCGTCACCTACACAAACTGAGAGTGTGTCATGGCCGGACTGTGAGCTCACTCTCCCCGGGCAGTCCGTATTGATTACCTGACGCTCACAGGACTGGATGAGGCTGGATGCATAAATTGGCAGCATTCTGCAGCTTGTCAGTGTTATGAGACATTACCGTGGATGTCAGGAGGGATATCCCGCTGAGCCCCCAGGCGATAATGTGCCATTCAACAGGCTTCTCTGCTCTCTTTATCTGTCTGGGGAGGACCCGACATGACACACTGCAGCACTATGCAGGCTCTGACTGACTGAAGACAGGGTTTCTCTGTTCAGCTGGTAGAGTATAGCTTCCTATAAGGATTAGCAGTTATCATATATGAAAAACACGATTTGAAGACTTGGAGCTGATACCCTACAAGTAGGTGACACGAGGTAGCCACAAAAAATGTGTCCCCACTCTTGAATCACCTGACCTTTTAATGGTTCTAATAGCCCTTTATCTAAATGTAAATGGTATTTGAAGCTAATACATCAAGCACATGTCGACCCCTGTCCCTGAACAGTCTCCTGTTCATTTAAGCTGTGATCGTCCATTAGGCACTGTGAGGGGTAATGATCTGTCTGAATGACAGCATAGAACTCTCTCTCAGCTCAGTGGGGAAACTGCAGAGAGCTATGAGACATGGATTGTGGAACGTGTTCTCTCTTGACTGTAAGATATTCTATATACGAAATGTGCTGTATACATTTTTATTTGATTCTCCAAATATTGTACCTATATTATATATTGTCTCCAACATTGCCTCAAGCGTTGTTTTTGCAAGGAAAAAAAAATACTCAGATCTGAATACCATTTAGATCCTATTCTGTAAAATGTTAGCTGTGACTTTGTTTCACATATTACAGCTTGCTCTCTTGTCAACATTGTCAAATTAAGATGGATGGTATGAGATGTAATAATGTCAATGATGTCAACAATTAATCACAATTCCAACATGTGTGGTGTTTTTAATTGGAAAATGTGTGTGTGGGACGAGAGAGGGGAGGGGGTACTGGACGAGAGAGAGGGGGGGGGTACGGGACGAGAGAGAGGGGGGGGGTACGGGACGAGAGAGAGGGGGGGGTACGGGACGAGAGAGAGAGGGGGGGGTACGGGACGAGAGAGAGGGGGGGTACGGGACGAGAGAGAGAGGGGGGGTACGGGGAGAGAGAGAGGGGGGGTACGGGACGAGAGAGAGGGGGGGTACGGGACGAGAGAGGGGGGGTACGGGACGAGAGAGAGGGGGGGGTACGGGACGAGAGAGGGGGGGTACGGGACGAGAGAGAGAAGGGGGGTACGGGACGAGAGAGAGGGGGGGGGGTACGAGACGAGAGAGAGGGGGGGTACGGGACGAGAGAGAGGGGGGGTACGGGACGAGAGAGAGGGGGGGTATGGGACGAGAGAGAGAGGAGGGGGTACGGGACGAGAGAGAGGGGGGGGGTACGGGACGAGAGAGAGAGGGGGGGTACGGGACGAGAGAGAGGGGGGGGTTAGAGAAAATTGAGAGAGAGGGAGAGAGAAATAGAAAGAGAGAAAGCAAGGGAGTGTGAAATGACAAGAATAGGTGGAGATGAGAGAAAAGACAAAACAACAATCATCTATGGGCTCTGAAAAGAATCAAGACGCACTTTCTTAAAAAAAGAAAATCAGACAAAATCCTGTCCATCACACACGCTGCACCCTACCAGGAGGGAGGATTGGCATCTGGTGGCGTCGGCAATTAATGTCTGGTTCTGGCTGGGCTCTCCATCACATCCCTGTAATAGCAGCCTGCGTGCGGAGAGAGTCTCAGCAGATGTTGCACACAGATTCATTAGTGTCCTGTGTTCCTCATATTGGTCCCCTGGAAGACATCATCCAGAGCATGAGCTATATGATACTATATGACATCACTAAGGCTGCGTCTCAAATGGCACCCTATTCCCTATACTGCAGAACTTTCTGGCCAGCGCTCCTCCCCTACAGAGCGTTGTCTGTATGACACGTCACTAAGGCAACGTCACCTGTTGCCGCCCCCTGTTATAGAGTATTTCATATGAGCGTAGGATGACACACCCCTTTTAACATTCAAGTCATATGTCGTCAAATGTCAAGACCTTTCACGAGTTGTCTATATTTGGTGTCACTGCATCATGTTCTAGACACCATGAATTACATCACAATACCTGGCTGGTGTGTGATTCAAAGTGATGGGAAGAAGAAGCTCACACCCTATTACCAGTAGCAGGGTTCTTACCCTCCTGTAGGTTTTCGCTCCAACCCCAGTTGTAACCAACCTTGTTCATGTTATCAACCAGTTAATTATTACAACCAGGTGCGCTAGATTAGGGTTGGAGCAGAAACACACACACACACACACACACACACACACACACACACACACACACACACACACACACACACACACACACACATACACACATACACACACACACACACACACACACACAGTACATTACTCAGGAGAGTGCAGTGGGGTGCCTCCTGTTCCATTACAGAGCTGTCCATCATCCCTAAACAGCCAATCAGCCGGCTTGACTGTGACAGGGCCAACACCCCTGAGGCCCGCGTGACAGATGGAGGAGAGAACCACTAAACATACAACACAAGGAGAGCCCCTCTTTCTTACCAGCATTATGCAACTTCATATACAGTACTGTATGTGTGTCGAGTAATGAAAAATGTTGAGGGTTTTCATGTAATGGATGACAGTGGGGGTTAAGTGTGATTCGTAGTAGATTTGGCTGTGTGGTTCTGTTTGACTGTAAACACATTAATTATAGCAAACCACATACCACACTCTATGCACACAATCACATTGTTACTAATGTGCAATTAGCAAAGACACCAAGACTCAGACACGCCTGATACCCCATGCCTGATCCAGGTTGGTTGTGGGGTTTTTGTGTGGTTTGTATATTTGTGTAATAACTGTCTGTCTGTCTGTCTGTCTTGGCTGTCTGTCTTCCTCATCAAATCCTGAAACAAGGCATTGCCAAGGATTAGTCCTGACTAAATACACTAAGCTCATTTGGTAATCGGAGCTTCTCCCAATCTCTCGGAGTAATTAACAATGCTAGGGATGAGGCTAATCTAAATGAATGCCTGTGGTACTGGGTATAGCATCAATTCTATCAGTGCCACATAAATGGCTTTTGTTCTTGTGTTTCACACTTAGAACAAGACGTATTTGTCTAATACTCGGTGTACTAACACACTGACACATGTTCACATGTGCACTCGCATACACAGAGAAGCACACACACACATATCACAAAAAAGGGGGAAAATATGGTACACTCTTAGAAAAAAGGGTTCTAAAAGGGTTCTTCGGCTGTCCCCATAGGATAACCCTTTTTGGTTCCATGTAGAATTATTTTTGGTTCCAGGTAGAACACTGTTGGGTTCTATGTAGAAGCCTCTGTAGAAAGTGTTCTACATAGAACCCAAAAGTGTTCTACCTGGAACCAAAAATGGTTCTTCAAAGGGTTCTCCTATGGGGACAGCTGAAGAACCCTTAAAGGTTGTAGATAACACCTTTATTTCTAAGAGTGTAGATGTTAAAAGAGAGAGAAGAGAGAGAGAAATCCAGATCTTTGCAGAGAGAGGGAGAGAGACTCTCTGTAATAGAATCCACTTCATTTCAATTGCTGCAGCGAGTGATAAACAATCCAAATAATGTCCCTGAAGTGGCCTAATCTTTTTAGGAAAGAAGGAGAGGAGGAGGAGGAGGAGGAGGGAAGAGGGGAAGATGGGTGAAGAGCATCCTTAATTTCATCAAAATGGTGGCTGACTGAGTAGAGGTGCCTGTCCATGCAGCATGCTGGAAGAAATGACCCTCTCACTCATCCCATTACATATCACACCGACCCCCACCGCTCCCCCACCCTAATGACAAAACTCAATTACTCCACAGAAAGAGAGTCACAGCAAAATGTGTGTGTGTGTGTGTGTGTGCGTGTGTGCGTGCGTGCGTGCGTGCGTGCGCGCGTGCGTGCGTGCGTGTGTGTGTGTACGTAGGCTTCAGCATATGTGTGATTGGTGTGTCTGCGTGTCCAAACTCACCAATTAACTCTTTGCTAATGATGATCATTTGTGAATCCCTTTTCAATAGATTAAACACTGAGTATACAAAACATTAAGAACACCTGCTCTTTCCATGTCATAGACTGACCAGGTGAATCCGGGTGAAAGATACTGTATGATCCCTTATTGATGTCACTTGTTAAATCCATTTGAATCAGTCTAGATGAAGGGGAGGAGAGGTTAAAGAAGGATGTTTAAGCCTTGAGACAATTGAGACATGAATTGTGTATGTGTGCCATTCAGAGGGAGAATGGGCAAGACAAAGATTGAAGTGCCTTTAAACAGGGTATGGTAGTAGTTACCTGGTGCACCAGTTTGTGTCAAGAACTGCAACGCTGCTGGGTTTTTCACACTCAACAGTTTACCGTGTGTATCAAGAATGGTCCACCACCCAAAGGACATCCCGCCAACTTGGAGGCAACATGGGCCAGCACCCCTGTGGAACGCTTTCTACACCTTGTACAGTCCATGTCCCGACGAAATGAGTCTGGGCAACTCAATATTAGGAAGGTATACTCAATGTATATTTTGTTCATAATGTCCCTGTTTTTTGTCATCCAAACTGTAGTCTGAATAATTCAGTTGTCATAAAATTTTCAGGTTCCTTTGCTCCTACGTTAACAAGGAAAGCCACTCTGTTTGCATGTGCCCTCTCTTCCACCAGGAAGTGATGTCATGACTAATTTATCAGAAGATGCCACACATACTGTATGTTCTGTTTTGGAATTTGGAAGCCTGACCGGCGTACTACTACAGTACATACCTTTTAGATTTATTTTTATTTCATTACAGTTGAGCAGATTGTATACAGTATGCTTAGTTTCAACAGTATGTGGTGCGGTTGAATCATTAAATGTCAAACAGTGTTCAAGAGGGATTCCCAGTGGAACGTGTGGGAAGTTTACAACTGAAGGTTCTCTCACCCTGCTGTTTTGGGAAGCTGGAGGCAGGTGGTAGCCTAGGGGGAGAGAGAAACCGAGAGAAAAGGAGTAGAGCTGAGTAACTCATACTGCTGAGTAACTCATACTGCTGGGTAACTCATACTGCTGAGTAACTCATACTGCCGGGTAACTCATACTGCTGAGTAACTCATACTGCTGGGTAACTCGTACTGCCGGGTAACTCGTACTGCCGGGTAACTCGTACTGCCGGGTAACTCATACTGCCGGGTAACTCATACTGCCGGGTAACTCATCCTGCCGGGTAACTCATCCTGCCAGGTAACTCATCCTGCCGGGTAACTCATCCTGCTTGGTAACTCATACTGCTGGATAACTCATACTGCCGGGTAACTCATCCTGCCGGGTAACTCATCCTGCCGGGTAACTCATCCTGCCGGGTAACTCATCCTGCCGGGTAACTCATCCTGCTTGGTAACTCATACTGCTGGGTAACTCATTCATACTGCTGGGTAACTCATACTGCTGGGTAGCTCATACTGCTGGGTAACTCATACTGCTGGGTAACTCATCCTACTGGGTAACTCATACTGCTGGGTAACTCATCCTGCCGGGTAACTCATCCTGCTTGGTAACTCATACTGCTGGGTAACTCATACTGCTGGGTAGCTCATACTGCTGGGTAACTCATACTGCTGGGTAACTCATCCTGCCGGGTAACTCATCCTGCCGGGTAACTCATCCTGCCGGGTAACTCATACTGCCGTGTAACTCATACCGCTGGGTAACTCATATTGCTGGCCCATGGAGGTCCTTATCACGGAGTGTGTGTGTGCGTGTGTGTGTGAGAGAGAGAGAGCGAGAGTGAGTGTTTGAGCATGCCTATGTGCACTTTAATGTGCAAGTGTGAGGTAGGGAGGTTGATTATGACTGTCACCAGGTCAGCACTTTGCACCTACAGAAGTCTAACTGCTTTGCTTTGACACACATTGATGGAAAGGCATACCGTATATGATAGCTGGAAGGCATCCTTCCTTCATGTTTCTATTTTCTCACTACTGTAACAATTTCAGCCTTTCATCTGTAGCTGCCCTCATACGCTTCAATCAATGACCAAAGTACGAAGCCGGGGTGCAAGCAAAGTATGAAGCAGGGGTGAAAGGCAAGGCAGGGTTAGCGGTGGGAGTCGAGGAGCTGTTTCTAGAATAATTCACAGAGACGGAGAGTGTGAATGGAAGTAGGGACCACCTCACTCAATGGACCATTTCTCTCTCCTTATCCCCTGTTGTTGAAAAGAGCAGGCGGTGACATCGCTGCATTCTCAACCACTGCGTGGGAATTAATGTAGGGTGGAAGCAGTTTGAGATTTCTAAGGAGCATGTGTGCTCGTCAATTCTTGCTCAGATTCCAGTCACGTGTCACATAGATTCCATAGAATGATTTGTACAGGTATCTTTTTGTGTCTTTGTATTTGTGTGAATAGCTATGTGTACAGTATGGATTATTTTGAATAGCTATGTGTACAGTATGGATTATTTTGAATAGCTATGTGTACATTATGGATTATTTTGAATAGCTATGTGTGCAGTATGGATTATTTTGAATAGCTATGTGTGCAGTATGGATTATTTTGAATAGCTATGTGTGCAGTATGGATTATTTTGAAAAGCTATGTGTGCAGTATGGATTATTTTGAATAGCTATGTGTACATTATGGATTATTTTGAATAGCTATGTGTGCAGTATGGATTATTTTGAATAGCTATGTGTACAGTATGGATTATTTTGAATAGCTATGTGTACAGTATGGATTATTTTGAATAGCTATGTGTACAGTATGGATTATTTTGAATAGCTATGTGTACAGTATGGATTATTTTGTGCTTTGAGTGTTTGTATTTGTGTGAATGGGTATGCTTGACTTTGCATGTCTATGTTTTGTTTAGTAGCATTGTGACCATAAACCTTCTCCAGTCTAATCCACACCTCAAATGTGTGATGTTGCTGTTGGATTCTTTTTTAGCTTTCTGGAAGGAAAATTCTGTGGTGTTCTTTTATATTAAAGTTCTCTTTAATGCATTTCACTGATGATAAGGGTTAAATGCCCTAGAGGCACTCGCTCTGCTCTGTGCAGGGAGGGAGGGAGATCCAGTGATATGGAGCAAGCCAACCGCCAAGCAGACAGACAGGCAGAGAGATAGAACTGAACCACTGTAGATCCACCTGCCACTAGCTCCCTCCATCCCAAGATACTACTGCAGTCCCTGGAGGCTAGCAGAGTAGAAGAGCTGGTAGCCACATGTGCGGAATCACTGTTGTTGTTGTCTTTGTAGCACTTATTGTAGTCATATAGGTTGTGATTATCCTTGATAGTAGTACTACTACTAGTAGTAGTAGTAGTGATAGTGGGGGTTAGCTCTGGTAGTGCACTCTCAAAGTATACTTTTATTTTAAATAACCTTTATCTAACCACAAAAGTTAGTTAAGAACAAATTCTTGTTTACAATGATGGCCTGGCAAACGGGTAATACAAACAACCATCAAAACGTATCTGCCAATACACTCACCCAATGCACTGGCACATATCTGTCAGCATTCAAACACTAAAGCTCTCACACAAAAAAAAAGGTACAGTATGTTACCATAAATTCCAAACTTTGTTTTAACAGTACAGTAATGTAATGTACTGTTAAACCAACGTTTTTTGGAATTTACGGTAACATTCTGTATCTTTATTTTACAGTACCTTACAGATAACTGGCTGCCAGTAAATTACTGTAAAAACAACAGGATTTTTTTTACAGTGCACATGAAGATGCTAGCGTCTATTTTGCAGTTACCCCATTACAAAGCTGGCAGTGTTGGAGAGTGAGAGAGAAGAGCATTGGCTCCCTCTAGTGTTCAGACTGAGCACAGTCAGTGCTTGGGGAAGCCCTAGAAGGCACACTGAACATTTAGGGTATGTCCCTAAGATTCCCCCGACCTTCTCCTCACGTTGTAAATCTTTAAAGGTCAGTCTTCTTAACAGGTTCAGTGGCTAACCCATCCCTGCCCCTCAGCCCCTTTTATCACGATGATCTCTCACAGTCTCTCTGATTAATTTAGCAAGTGACATTTTAGAAGAACTATTTGAGAAATCATGTAAGAGGAGAACCATTAGGAGAGAGAGAGAAAGCTGCAGACTGTAAAACTGAGAACCCAGACCCCAGTTTGAACAGGATAATCCCAGCTAGTATTTGCTCATGTTCTGCCACATCCCTCCATGGAACTGACTGTGGTCCTGGAAGCCACCAGCCACATTGCAGCCAGCCACTCCTTTTTACTGCAGTGCAACAGCAGTGAGTTTGGCCACAGTGTTTTTCTTTGACAAGGAAAGTTCCAGAATCCTGAACAAGCGGGGGACTAATCTTATTGTTTTTTTGAGTCTGGGAGGCCGGCTCTGATTCCTTCAGCACCACTGGCCTTTCTTCTCCAGGATCAAACAGAAACAGGAAGCGAGTGACTTGAAGAGAAACAAAAAGAACATAAGCTCACAGGCGTGAAGTAGACAAATACAGCCCAACAACAGAAGAAAGAAGTTCTGCTTAGTTATGGCTCATGAATGTCATTTTTATTTATTTGTATTTGCGGTGTGTGTGTGTGTGTGTGTGTGTGTGTGTGTGTGTGTGTGTGTGTGTGTGTGTGTGTGTGTGTGTGTGTGTGTGTGTGTGTGTGTGTGTGTGTGCCGAGAAGAGGGGTGAGGGTGAATTAGAATGCATCTGCCTGACGTCTGAATAACAAATAATGCCATTAGTGAGACAGGAGTGTTCTTTGCCAGTTCCTCAAAGATGAATGGAGGTGTCACTGCCCCCCCAACCCCAACACACACACACACACACACTGCTGATTAAGCCCTGTTTAGGGACCAGACCAGGTGAGGCTCTGTCACATCTGGGGATGATTAAACTGTAAAACGCTCCAATTAGGATTCAGAATGATCTGTCTTCCATGCCTCACTAAATGACTAGCTCACTTTCTCTCTCCTGCCAAACGCTGACGTTTCAATCAAATTCAACTTTGAACAAGTCTTAAAGCTCAAGGAGTTTTAGTGATAGTGCAGCAGACATTCTATACACAAGAAAACTTGTGCCGTGAAAATCCAAAACAGTTGCTACTGTTGCTGAGTGTAAAATACTTTTCTTACTCTCTACTTTTTCCATTTCATTATGAAGTTTTTATTTATCATATTTGTAAATGATTGTTTTTTCGCCTTAAGCCAGCTCGTACAGCAGAAGCCTACATGTTTTGGTCTTCTGAATCAACCGGATTTCCATCTCATTTGAGATTAGCGACGAAGAGCTCTTTTGGATTAACTCCCCTCCCCTCCCCTCCTCTCTCTCTCTCTCTCTCTCTCTCTCTCTCTCTCTCTCTCTCTATCTCTATCCCCTCTGTCTCTCTCTCCCTCCACCCTGACACACACTGATAAGGACAAGCCAGAACCCAACAGTCAAAAAAGCACAGAAATGTGTTTCTTTCTAAATGGTTAAGACTTTTCCAGTTTGTTTTCTCATGTACCCTAGATGATGTGGAGGGAGAGAGACAGACACAGAGAGAGTAGGTGGAGAGGGGAGGTAGAGAGAGAGAGGAGACACCAGGGGAGTGAGTATGGACAATGTGCTGCTGTCATAGGAGAATTGTGTGAGAGAGCACACTAGAGAGAACAGAGGACACTTCTTTAACCTAGCAGGACACCTGTTGTGATTTCCACTTGACCAAGAAAACCTTCTCTCCCTGTCATAGAAAACAGGCCAATCTTCAAATATGCTCAGGGACAACCTGTAAACAACAGGAGCCTGTCAGTTTTTATTTAACCTTTATTTAACTAGGCAAGTCAGTTAAGAACAAATTCTTATTTACAATGACGGCCTAGGAACAGTGGGTTAACTGCCTTGTTCAGGGGCAGAACGACAGATTTTTACCTTGTCAGCTAGGGGATTCAATCTAGCAACCTTTTGGTTACGGGCCCAATGCTCTAACCACTCGGCTACCTGCGGCCACAATCACTCATGGGTCTCTCTGAGTGAACAAGTACAAGTCAAAATGGGAAGTGGGAGTATTAACAGTTCTCTTGTATGAAAACCCTTCTCTATTTTAGAAATATTTAACAATAGAACACATTGAATTTAGCGAATCAGCAAATAAGCCCCTAATGCACCAAAGACAGCTCAAAGACCCTGGTCTGAAATAAAAGCCATATAAAGGGTACTGGGTGTGAATGCGTGTGTCTGAAATGATACAACAGTCCCTATAAACGGGATCCTTGGGAGGTATAATCATAGGCAATATAAATGCTAAACTTGTGATGGAGTGAGAGAAGGAAAGAGGAGAGAGAGAGAGAACGTGTGTAAGTTCTGCAGAGGGCCGTTCCTATTAGAGATGACAGAGGGGGACTGGAGCAGCTTGCAGATTAAAGTCAGCGTTGAAATTAGAACATTTAATGACTATGGAACCACCACTTTTCAAATGATGGCCATGCATGCCATACTATAGACCCCATCAGTCCATGAAAGCAAGGATTTGGTTTAATGACAGTAGCAACACTCAAGTCAAGCTGCCTTGATCAGGGTTAATGGGCCTTCTTCAGTCTCTAAAAGCTGGGAGGCAAGATAGCCAGATCTACCAATCACACTGATTGGTTTTCTATAGGCCCTTGGGCCCATATTGTACCAGTAGTTAAATTTTCTCGAAGCCTTTATTTCTTAGTTTATGAGTGCAGTACCAGTCCATTCCCTGCCAAAGTGCAAATAGACCTTTTGTGCTCTCACCTCCTCTTGGTCAGAAAAAGATATGCAGTATTGCTCTCTGTTTCTTTGCTAGCCAACCCGCTCTTTGTAAAACTAAACTGCAAACGCTGCTTTGCAATGACGAACGTGCATGGAGGTGGCAGAATTTAGATATGATGTCATTGTTTTAGCACTATTCATAGAGTTTTTAATCTACGGCGCATGACATGGTTCAATGCACCAATAAACCAGCACAGTCTACTTTTTCTTAATTGTTTTAAATTGGAGCTAAAATTGGGATCATGTTTAATGTGATAAGAGTAACAGAGAGCAACGGAGAGCAATGTACAATACAGTGACCTTAGCAAACAAGAAAATTGTGGTAAGTGCATGGTGGCCTCCATCTTTATGCACCTTCACCATTGGTACATAATTGCATCTGTGACTCCCTGCCTTATCTCTTACAAGTGAAGAGCTCAGGACACAATGGCTGGTCTTTGGGAGGAAAGGGGAGGAGTAGTGAGGTGTGTAATTATACAGGGCTTTGATTACCTCTCGTTGTGGAGTGGAGCCGTTCAATAGCCATTACATGGAGACACTCTCCTGGCCGCTGGCTAACGGCCATGCCTCCATTCCCACTCAGAGGACACAGAGGGAAGTGAGTGAACAGACAAAAGGCAGGGACTCACAGTGGTAAACTGTTTAGTGTTCAGATAGCCCTCCTATGCAGTGATCGATCTGGGCTGGGATAAACCCACTGCTGGGCTGGGATACACACTCACACACACTCACACACACACACACACACACACACACACACACACACACACACACACATGCACGAACACAAACAGAAGTGACAAATAACTTCACTGCCAAGACATCAATAGAGTTTTTTATATATTGTATTATTATTAGCTAGTGGTAATGTTAGTGTGAGTTGTAATAGTTGATAGTAGTACAGTCAGAGATAGTTGTGGAAGTTTTCTGGGTTTTCGATCATGTTTGTGCAGCACTAACACATTGAAGTGGCATGCCGTTATGTAGGCAGCATTTCTGTAGAGGAATTCCTCTACAGAGTCCCTCTGCAGTGTGGTGGGAGTTAGGGCAGTATTTGTGAATGAGCGTTACTCCGCAGGAGCCTTGCTGTCGCAGTGGCATGGCAGCATTGATGGTGTGTTATCAGAGAGGCTCACTATTCTGAAACCCTGTCTGCCTGCCTGCCTGCCTGCAGCAATCAACCTGCTGTGGAAACTCCAATGTCATTGTTTCTCCCTCTTCATTTTCTTTCTCCTATTCTTTCACACACACACACACACACACACACACACACACACACACACACACACACACACACACACACACACACACACACACACACACACACACACACACACACACACACACACACACACAAACACACACACACAGATACACACACACTTTTCCCTCAGATGTCGTCTTTTCTCCCACCTCAGTGTGTTGGTCTTTGATAAAGACCAGTTACCAGGGTAACACAGACCTAATTCACACGCTGAGTAGCGGCAGAAAAGTGAGGGGAGGGGATAAAAAATAGAGGTGGGGAAAGAGAGCAAGAGAGACAGTTAATTACAGAATGCAAATGATGTTGTCAGAACAGTAAAAAAAACCTGCTCCTTTCAGAGCAGGTTTAATAAGCATGTGCACACACGCGCACGGATGCACGCACGCATGCACATACACATGCACACATGCTCACACACATTCCTTTCAGATACACACACACACACACACACACACACACACACCCTTGTCAGCGGGCCCTGCATGAAAACGGAAACTTATCTCCAAATGATGAACAGCACCATCTCTCCCCAGCCCGAGTAATTCATGCAAAGTAGGAAGTCACAGAAGATGCGAGGTCGAAGAATTATCTCGTGTTGAACAACAATCGGCCCCAGGGTTACTTTAAATGGACAGAAGTGGTGTGTGTGTGTGTGTGTTGTGCAAGCATGAGTCAGTTGTCCATCTATTTATTTATGGCCATCTGTGTGCAAAATGTATGCCTGATGAGAAAGTCCTCACAGGTAGTAAACTCAGGTTCTTCACTAAGATCAAAGGTGAAATATCCAACCACATTTAGCTTGGGGTGAAAGAGGGAGCAGGTGTTTACTTCATTTGTGTAACTTGTTCAAACTTGTCATTTAGTAGGTCAAAGACAAAGCACTGCTTTGCTTTGTCTTGGCCAGGTCGCAGTTGTAAATGAGAACTTGTTCTCAACTGACCTACCTGGTTAAATAAAGGTTAAATAAATAAAAATAAATACAATAAAATTGAATTCATGGTCCATGACAGTTCCTACTGAAACATTCTCACGTCCACAAATCAGACGTGCTTTTTGATTGGGTAAAACTTAAATGCTGTGACTTCTGTTCGCCTGTTTTGGCATGGCCCTTTATTTAAAGCAAGTGTTATTTGTCAGTTTAAGTGGGTACAGATCCCTGTGTTTCGTGCAGATTTCCTGTGGAGTTAAATCAATGGAATACATGGAGCCAGAATCGCAGCACCCATTCATCTTCCTGTACCACCACTGGCCCCACAGACTCACTATACTTCAGTATTCACCAACAGCCCTCTGTTTCTCTACACAGCTCTTTAGTCTTCACAGAGCTCCGGAGAGTTGGGAACAAAAAATAAAAAAGAGATAACAGTTTAAGAGGGGTGTTTTCGCAAACCCTCCCACGAGCCCCTCGTCCCCCACCCCACAGTCTACCACGCCTACGCGTTATCTTAATTGTACATGAGAGGCAGCTCCCAAATCCAAACGAATCAAAGAGATCAACATATTCATTTTTAAATTGGTAGCCCCATGCAGGCACATAGGAATCTCTAATTACTTATGCTAATAGTGAGGCGATAGAGAGAAGCAGAGGGAGTGATCGAGTGAAGAGAGAGGAGGGGATGAGGAAGGGGGAGAGGTGAGGAGGAGGGAGGAAGAGGGTTGGGGAGAGGAGGAAGGGGTGAGGAGAGAGGAGTAGAGAGAGGGGGAGGGGAGAGAGGGAGAGAAGCAGAGTAAGAGAGAGGCGGGTGGGGAGGGTGAGGCGGAGGGAGTGAGGAGAGAAAAGTGAATAGAGAGAGGGGGAGGGGAGAGCACGAGGTAGAGAGAGGGAGGGTGAGGAGGGAAGAGAGGTTTGGTGAGGAGAGAATGTTACGTTTGGTGTATCACTGAGGGTGTACTCTAATGAAAAACAGAATTAATCTTTGGGACGTTACGGCGTGACTAGGGGCAGACCTCTCTCTCCCAGCCCAGCACAGTACAGTACAGTACAGTACAGTACAGTGTGTCCCCAGCGAGGAGCGGAGCAGGAGCCACATAGAGGTAATTACTGTTATCTCAGACCTGCTTTATTAACATGTGTCCTCAACAGAATGAACAGAGAAGTTTAACTCGCCCTTTGGCTCAGACCTGATACCAGCCTCGATAGATTGACACCGAAAATTATTACAGAACGGATAACCAAACGGTTCTTCTTCCAGGCTTATCTCACTCACTGGCATAAGGATAAATAAATATATATTTTTCAAACTAACACCCACTCACAGACTCCCTAGGGAGATGATATCTCCTCAGATAGACAGATAGAGGAAGGAGAGAGGGAGATGAAGTGCCAGGACGAAAGAAAAGAAAAGAGAGAGAGAGAGAGAGAGAGAGAGAGAGAGAGAGAGAGAGAGAGAGAGAGAGATTAACAAAGGGATCTTGCTGCTTTAGAGACGACAGAGAGAGTAGATGGAGAGAGGGAACTCATAGAGAGGGAGAGTGAAACCGTGGAGAAAGCACATATTGGGTCTTTTCTGTACCAACAGCCAGTAATTACACGCCAATCATCCTCCCGCAGGCCAGCGTGGGGATTAACTAAACAGAGAAATGGTGGGAAAACTTCAATTAAAAAATGATTTAATAAACCAGTACTATTTCCCCTGGCCAGTGGGAGCATTGAAAGGGTAGCAGATGGATTGGTTGAGGTGGTCCACCATTGGGAGCAACGACAGGGTGGGAAGTGGATTGGTCGACCTAGTGGCGCGAATCGGATTGGATGTGGTGGTCTACCATTGGGATTGTGGGAGGGGCGGGAATCGGATTGGATGTGGTTGGCCAGTTGGAGCATCGGAGGGGCGGGAACATGATTGGTGGTCCACCATTGGGAACGTCGAAGATGTGGGTACTGGATTGGATGTAATGGTAGTCTGTCATGGGCATCTAAATTGGTAGGGATTGGTTGTGCTGGTTGGTCTTTTTAAGTAAAAATAAGAAAAGGCTGGATTGATTTTAAACTGGCTGGCCAAATGCTTTGAGACTGCAGCAACTAACCGTATCTATTGAGGTTGCTCCTGCGGTCGAGACAGTGTTTTGTGGTGTTATTTTGAAGGTTTGGATAGGAGAGGGTATAACTCATTGACCTGTGGCCAGCACCACATCTCAGTGTGTAAATAGAAAACCTCATTTAGCTATTGTACCACTCTCTACCAGTATGATGCCCTGTAAGACAGAGTAGGAGAGACCCAGGTCTGATTCTGCCCTGAGGTATGATGGGAACTGTCAGCTATGATAACATCTTTTCAGAGTAGAAGAAACCCTGTTTGATTTGAGATGCAGTCCATTTATCTGCTACATGATCTGTCTGTCAAGGCCTTGACCCACATAATAATACCCAACAGACATATATCACACTTCTGTTAGCATAAGGTCAGGTGTCCATCAAATGGCTGAAAAACACTGGTCGTGTCACAGAATATGTGTGATTAAAATCATGTATGTTTGACCTGACAAAGATCCATTGTGGAACAAAACATTGTCACTATTAAAATGGGGTATTAGGAGATTAATATAGTGTGCAGGCCTATTCGTCTTTGATCATGATCCAACCACTAAAAGGGTTCATTATGAACACTGAGCAGGTGGGGCAGCCATACTCAGAGCTCTGACACCTCCTTGCAGGAGCAATGTGACCCAGAGTCGCCTCTCTGTGACAACATGTAACCTCCCCAGTGTCTAACGTACCTCAGGTACACGTTGACAAGCCAGTCGCCATGTATTAACCAATCCATTATGATCCTCATCACCGTGGCGACAGGTCACCAGACTGGCCCTGGAAAGGCGTTATTAAACCAGGTAATAGGCAAATAATTAGACCGTTGTTTGTTGGCACGTCACTGGTGTATGTTAATGCCTTTCTGCCCACTCCACAGCGTGATTTGGGATTCCATCATTCATATCACACACGCACACACACACACACTCTCGCACGCACACACACACACACACACACACTCTCTCGCACACATGCACACATACACACACTCTACCACTCTAAATGACTTTTTCTCGGGCCCCATTACTGCAGCTCCGTTAATGGCAGAGCTGAATGGTGTTGGTGGAAGACGTTAGAGAGAAAGAATTATACAAAGACAAATGGGGAAAAAGCTGTTCGATTTGTGTTTGTTTCCTGAATGTATTGGGACTAAATGTCATTTGTTCATCTGCTTATAAAGTGATTATTGTACTTTTTAGATAAAATAAATGAATGTACAGGATGTATTTCTCAACCCCAGACCTTGAGATTCCAGAGCAATGTCCTTCCTTTCTCTCTTTTCTTTACTGCCTTCGTTCTTTTTTTCCCCTTTGCATATTGACGTGACTCAAGTGGGTGTACAATGGAGATATTTTGACCATAAGATTTCCATGAATCCAAGTATGAATGAATGTGCCTGAGCAGCATATCCAATAGTCTATTCAATTACTGAATGCTGTATACGAATGTACAACAACTGACAGGAAGGACATTGCTAGGTCATTTAAGAATGTAGCCTCCTGCAAGGCAGATACAAAGTATGTAATTTTCATAGTACAACTCTAAAGATGGGAGTTGTCCTCCCTCTGGTTAAATGTAGACAATTACAGGTATTTCACTTTTTACCTGGAGCTTCCGCAGCTCAATTTGAGAGCTGGTTTTAGAAGAGACAGCATCATTCAGATCATATTGAGAGCTGGTTTTAGAAGAGAGAGCATCATTCAGATCCTATTGAGAGCTGGGTTTAGAAGAGACAGCATCATTCAGATCATATTGAGAGCTGGTTTTAGAAGAGAGAGCATCATTCAGATCCTATTGCTGTCCTCTTTCTCTATGCCATTCTCCTCATCTTCCCCTATACCCTTCTACTATGAGATACAGTCCACTTTTCTTATTAATCACCAATCATCTTCTACTATGAGATACAGTCCACTTTTCTTATTAATCACCAATCATATTCTACTATGAGATACAGTCCACTTTTCTTATTAATCACCAATCATCTTCTACTATGAGATACAGTCCACTTTTCTTATTAATCACCAATCATATTCTACTATGAGATACAGTCCACTTTTCTTATTAATCACCAATCATCTTCTACTATGAGATACAGTCCACTTTTCTTATTAATCACCAATCATATTCTACTATGAGATACAGTCCACTTTTCTTATTAATCACCAATCATATTCTACTATGAGATACAGTCCACTTTTCTTATTAATCACCAATCATCTTCTACTATGAGATACAGTCCACTTTTCTTATTAATCACCAATCATCTTCTACTATGAGATACAGTCCACTTTTCTTATAAATCACCAATCATCTTCTACAATGAGATACAGTCCACTTTTCTTATTAATCACCAATCATCTTCTACTATGAGATACAGTCCACTTTTCTTATTAATCACCAATCATATTCTACTATGAGATACAGTCCACTTTTCTTATAAATCACCAATCATCTTCTACAATGAGATACAGTCCACTTTTCTTATTAATCACCAATCATCTTCTACTATGAGATACAGTCCACTTTTCTTATTAATCACCAATCATATTCTACTATGAGATACAGTCCACTTTTCTTATTATGCACCAATCATCTTCTACTATGAGATACAGTCCACTTTTCTTATTAATCACCAATCATATTCTACTATGAGATACAGTCCACTTTTCTTATTAATCACCAATCATCTTCTACTATGAGATACAGTCCACTTTTCTTATTAATCACCAATCATCTTCTACTATGAGATACAGTCCACTTTTCTTATTATGCACCAATCATCTTCTACTATGAGATACAGTCCACTTTTCTTATTAATCACCAATCATATTCTACTATGAGATACAGTCCACTTTTCTTATTATGCACCAATCATCTTCTACTATGAGATACAGTCCACTTTTCTTATTAATCACCAATCATCTTCTACTATGAGATACAGTCCACTTTTCTTATTAATCACCAATCATCTTCTACTATGAGATACAGTCCACTTTTCTTATAAATCACCAATCATCTTCTACAATGAGATACAGTCCACTTTTCTTATTAATCACCAATCATCTTCTACTATGAGATACAGTCCACTTTTCTTATTAATCACCAATCATATTCTACTATGAGATACAGTCCACTTTTCTTATAAATCACCAATCATCTTCTACAATGAGATACAGTCCACTTTTCTTATTAATCACCAATCATCTTCTACTATGAGATACAGTCCACTTTTCTTATTAATCACCAATCATATTCTACTATGAGATACAGTCCACTTTTCTTATTATGCACCAATCATCTTCTACTATGAGATACAGTCCACTTTTCTTATTAATCACCAATCATATTCTACTATGAGATACAGTCCACTTTTCTTATTAATCACCAATCATCTTCTACTATGAGATACAGTCCACTTTTCTTATTAATCACCAATCATCTTCTACTATGAGATACAGTCCACTTTTCTTATTATGCACCAATCATCTTCTACTATGAGATACAGTCCACTTTTCTTATTAATCACCAATCATATTCTACTATGAGATACAGTCCACTTTTCTTATTATGCACCAATCATCTTCTACTATGAGATACAGTCCACTTTTCTTATTAATCACCAATCATCTTCTACTATGAGATACAGTCCACTTTTCTTATTAATCACCAATCATTGTAGTCCTTCTATTTTCCCACTCCACCTCCACTGGATTCAAACCCAAGAGATTCCGTCCACTTTCCAACCATTATTTTCCAGTACAATGTTAAATAGACCCCTTAGTGTGTTTGTATATGAGGGCAGTGTGCGCCATGCTGGTAGCAGAACACGGGAATTCTCATAGAGCCACGGGGGGAAAAAGCCTCCATTTACACTACCTTTGGATTAGAATTGGATTTTAAGACTCGTATGAATGTCATAGGAATGTCCTGCTTAACGTAATGTTGTTGTCATCATCACAAATCAACTGCAATATACTTAAAAACAACTTCAACCAGTAAAATATCTCTTTGGCTAGCTTTTGTTACAGCCTATGTCAATGACCTTTAGCATTCTAGCTAACAACTGCTGCATCCAAAATAGGTATTTTGCAAAGATCACAACCAAATATAATGTGTTGTGTACTGAAATAGTCTATATAATCATATATATTTTTCTCCTTGATAACAGCATTGATGACTGTAGTTAGTTCTATTCAGGTAAGGACAGCAGCACCAAGGCAGTAAGGTGCAGAGCAGAATAGACATTTAAAAAAATCTGACAAACACGTGGGTGTATTATTGCATCTTTATGCACCATTTTCATCTTTCTCACTATTACATATACAGAGACAGGCCTTACCGTGGCTGGCAGCTCTGTAATAACCCTATAACACAGACAGTAAGTAAACCAACAAAAATTGGACCAACTGAGGACATGTTGTTGGTCCCCACAAGGTCAAATGCTATTTCTAGGGGGTTTAGGGTTAAGGTTTGAATTAGTGTTAGGGTTAGAATTAGGTTTAGGGTTAGGGTTATGAGTTAGGGTTAGGTTTAGGGTTAGGGTTAAGATTGGGTTAGGGTTAGGTTTAGGGTTAGGGTTAGGGATTAGGGAAAATAGGATTTTGAATGGGACTGAGTTGTGTGTCCCCGCAAGGTTAGCTGCGGAAGACTGTGTGTGCGTGCATGCGTAAGTGCGTGCGTGCGTGCTCTGAGCTAGTCATGGTGCTGTCAGGAGTATGGCGACCCCCCCAGCAGTAATGACTTCACCTGCCGCCGCCACCACCCAGGGGCCTGATGGTAGAGGGCCTGTCGGGGTGTCCCTGCTGGGGGGAAATCGGAGTCAGTCAGTGTTCAGCCAGGTACAGTGCCTCAGACACCAGGCTCCAGACCCAGAGCAGTCAGGATAGGTTTGGCACTGTCCTTATTATTACAGTGAGTCTCACCTATAGTGCTTCTAGGAGGGGAAGGGAAGCTGGCAGCAATGTCTTTTCCATTTCATGGCTGTGTGTGGGTTTTTTATTATTACAGTTTTATTATTATTATTATTATTATTATTATCCAAATACATAGATCCAGAGACATAATGTATCTGTATATGGCTCTGGGACAGATATACAGTATATGGCTCACGGTAGATCAATGTTTGTCTCCATGTCTCCAGTTCTGGAACGGATTCATTAATTACTCCACTGGGGATATTGCAGTAATGCAATTTCATATTTAATCATGTATAGTCCTGTAGGTGTACAGTATGTGCTGTATAAACCACAGGAGGCTGCTGAGGGGAGGACGGCTCATAATAATGGATGGAATGGAGTGAATGAAATGGTATCAAACACATGGTTTCCATGAGTTTGATACCATTCCAATTATTCAGTTCCAGCCATTACTATGAGCCCGTCCTCCCCAAATAAGGAGCCAACAAGCTCCTGTGGTATAAACATGTACTGTAGGTATTGGGGGGTGGGTGAACTTAATTTACTGTCTGATTTAATAACAAGAACACACACACACACTGCACCACACCTTCTCCAAAGCACTGCTGACTAACTTTATTTACGCTAACCTTATATTATATGGATAAACAACAAGTTCTCATATTCTTACGAGAAAACTAGAAAACTCTGAAATTTCCGACTTGCTGGAAATTTCAGAGTTTCCTAGTTCCGACTAGCATGTGAACGCCGAATAAGTAAAGTCCAGAAGAAGGTCAGTTTCTGCAATACCGAAACTGAGCAGTCCACTGAACATCCAGAGTGTCAAACCAGACTTCTAGCAGTCCTCTGTGGCTTTTGGATGGAGTGGAATCCTGCTCACTCTCTATGGTACTGGTGCACTACTGACCTCAGGGTTCCCATTCCAAATCTCAAGACACTACAGTCGACTAGTGCTAGACCTCCAAGTTCAGGAAGTGAATTGAAAAGCATTTTAGGATCCTTGGAATTGTACCGTCAAGATATGTGTTCCATAAGAGTTCTGAATGCATAGTGAAACCTTAGATGAGGCAGATTCAAAGTTAGTCATCCAGCTATGACAAGACAGGTCAGAGTCCAGTATTCAGAGAGCGAACCAAAAATTAGACAGAGCAACCAAGCATACCCCTGAGGATCTGAATGTCTTGTCTGTCTGTACGAATTAACAGTGCACAGTGAGCTCTCCTGTCCCCCATCCCTCTCCCATCCCTCCCCCACCCCTCCTACCAGGTTCTCATCAGAACAAGCTGTGCAGGGGAGACAAAGGAAGCAGTCAGAAGACAGTGAAAACTCTTCATTAGCCTGTAGTATTTGCATGAATAACTATTTTCAAGTGGTGTCTGCCGGTTTCCTCTCTCTGCCTTCATGCGACAGGCCATGCCATTCTTAGAGAGAGAGAGAGAGAGAGAGAGAGAGAGAGAGAGAGAGAGAGAGAGAGAGAGAGAGAGAGAGAGAGAGAGAGAGAGAGAGAGAGAGAGAGAGAGAGAGAGAGAGAGAGAGAGAGCCAACCACCCCCAAACTCTTCTCTGCTCATGTGTGAAATGAGCAAGGGTCTTATCTCTTGGAAACACACCACTGAGCCAGAGGACAGGGAGAGAGAGGGAGACAGACAGCGGGAGGGAAGAGAGCAGGAAGGGAAGAGGAACGAGGGAGAGACAGAGAAAGGAAATTAAAGTTTCTCATGGTCTGCACACTGACGACTGGAGGATCTGGTCTGTTACAAACTCTGGAAATTGCCAAGGCTTACTGGCCAGTCTGAAATAACCCTGTTTCACCCTGTCAACTATTAATGTAGTTAATGCAGTTTTAGTTAGGGTGTTTGTCTTGTATCTGAGGCCTGTCTGGTGAGGTTATGTTTTTCTCAACATTATATACATACAGTTGAAGTCAGAGGCTTACATACACCTTAGCCAAATACATTTACATTTTTCTCAATTCCATTTAATCCTAGTATAAATTCCATGTTTAAGGTCAGTTATGATCACCACTTTATTTTAAGAATGTGAAATGTCAGAATAATATTTGAGAGAATTATTTATTTCAGCTTTTATTTCTTTCATCACATTCCCAGTGGATCAGAAGTTTACATACACTCAATTAGCATTGCCTTTAAATGGTTTAACTTGGGTCAAACATTTCGGGAAGCCTTCCACAAGCTTCCCACAATAAGTTGGGTGAATCTTGGCCCATTCCTCCTGACAGAACTGGTGTAACTGAGTCAGGTTTGTAGGCCTCCTTGCTCGCACACGCTTTTTCAGTTCTGCCCACAGATTTTCTATAGGATTGAGGTCAGGGCTTTGTGATGGCCACTCCAATACCTTAACTTTGTTGTCCTTAAGCCATTTTGCCACAACTTTGGAAGTATGCTTGGGGTCATTGTCCATTTGGAAGACCCATTTGTGACCAAGTTTTAACTTCCTGACTGATGTCTTGAGATGATGCTTCAATATATCCACATAAATTTCCTTCCTCATGCTGTCATCTATTTTATGAAGTGCACCAGTCCCTCCTGCAGTGAAGCACCCCCACAACATGATGCTGCCACCCCCATGCTTCATGGTTGGGGTGGTGTTCTTTGGCTTGCAAGCCTCCCCCCTTTTCCTCCAAACATAACGATGGTCATTATGGCCGTTATGCTGAGCGGCCTTTCAGGTTATGTCGATATAGGACTCGTTTTACTGTGGATATACAGGGGGTGAAATATGTATTGAACACGTCACCATTTTTCTCAGTAAATATATTTCCAAAGGTGCTATTGACATTACATTTTCACCAGATGTTGGTAACAACCCACGTAATCCATGCATACAAAGAAACCAAAACAAATACATCCAGAAATTAAGTTATGTGTAATTATGTGAAATGACACAGGGAAAAAGTATTGAACACACTTACTGATATTTATTTAATACTTTGTACAAAAGCCTTTGTTGGTAATGACAGCTTCAAGACGCCTCCTGTATGGAGAAACTAGTCGCATGCATTGCTCTGGTGTGATTTTGGCCCATTCTTCCACACAAAGTCTTCAAATCTTGAAGGTTCCGTGGGCCTCTTCTATGAATCTTGATCTTCAGTTCTTTCCATAGATTGTCAATGGGATTTAAGTCAGGTGATTGGCTGGGCCATTCTAGCAGCTTTATTTTCTTTCTTTGAAACTAATTGAGAGTTTCATCGTTTCATCTTCATCATCCTGGTAGATGGCAGCAGAGTTTTGTCAAGAATGTCTTGGTAAATTTGCCCATTCATCCTTCCTTCAATTATGTGAAGTTTGACAGTACCATTTGCTGAAAAGCAGCCCCAGACCATGATGTTCCCACCTCCAAACTTCACTGTTGGTATGGTGTTTTTAGGGTGATGTCAAGTGCCATTTCTCCTCCAAACATGGTGTGTATTATGACATCCAAACAGTTCAATTTTGCTCTCATCTGACCACACTATATTCTCCCAGTATTTCACTGGCTTTTCCAAATGTTGTGCAGCAAACTTTAAACGAGCTTCAACATTCTTTTCTTTCAGCAATGGAGTCGTGCGTGGTGAGCGTGCATACAGGCCATGGCGGTGGAGTGCTTTACTTACTGTTTTCTTTGAGACAACAGTACCTGCTAATTGCAGGTCTTTTTGAAGCTCTCTACAAGTGGTCCTTGGCTCTTGGACAACTCTTCTGAATATTCTTTTCACTCCTCTGTCAGAAATCTTGCGAGGAGCACCTGGTCGAGGAAAATTTATGGTGAAATGATTGTCTTTCCACTTCCGTATTATGGCCCCAACAGTGCTCACTGGAACATTCAGAAGCTTAGAAATGCGCCTATAACCAATGCCATCATTATGTTTTGCAACAATTAGGTTGCAAAGGTCTTGAGACAGCTCTTTGCTTTTACCCATCATGAGATGTGTCTTGTGTGACACCTTGGCAATGAGACCTTTTTGTAATACAAATAGTGAGCTATATTGCTCAAAACTATTTGAAAATTTTATTAGTTTTATACTAATACAATTGCTCAGAGAAAGAGATTTTGTTTATCAAGTATTTCAAAAGAAATCTTAAAAAGATAAGGGTCAGAATTATTGGCACCCATGTTTTTAGTACTCCAGCACCCTACCCTCGCGAGGATAATGACACTGAGCCTATTTCTGAAATATTTTATGAGTTTTCAGAATACATTGGGAGGGATCTTAGACCACTCCTCCATACAGAATGGTCAGAAGACATGATAATGACAGTAGAGCTATTTGGCCACACACACCAGTGTGGGTTCGTGGGTTTGGCGTCGAAAAACAGAAACACCTCATACCTACCGTAAAAAAATACCTCATACCTACAGTAAAAAATTACCTCATACCTACAGTAAAATATGGTGGTGTGTCTTTGATGTTATGGGGCTGGTTTGATATAAAGCGTACCTCATACCTACAGTAAAATATGGCGGTGTGTCTTTGATTTTATGGGGCTAGTTTAATATAAAACGTACCTCATAACTACTGTAAAATATGGTGGTGTGTCTTTGATGTTAAGGGGCTAGTTTGCTTCCGCTGGTCCTGTGGCCCTTGTTAAGGTCGACGGCATCATGAACTTTACCAGGTAACCTACCTGGACATTTTGGGCAAAAACCTGGTTGCTTCTGTTTTTCAATGCCCACAAACCCACACTGGTGTGTGTGGCCAAAGAGCCCCATTGTCATGTCATTTGACCAATTTGTATGGAGGAATGGTCTAAGATCACTCCCAACATGTTCTCCAATCTAATAAAGCATTTTAGAAAAAGGTTCAGAGTATTGAAAACATGGGTGGCAATAATTTGGACCCCTATCTTAAAAAAAAAAAAATGTATTATTTGTTAAACAAGTATTTCTCTGAGCAATTGTATTAGTATAAAATTGTATAATAATAAACAATGACATACAATATAGCTCAGTATTTGTATAATTTATTTATACACTGTTTTTGGCTGATCTTTATCAAGGGTGTCAATAATTATTGAGCAGTGATGCATTTCACTCACAGATATTATAATCAAATCCATAATTATTTATAGGCATTGGAGTCTATTAATTCGAAACATGTTATTACAAGGCAATTGACAGCTATTAGACACAAATTCACTCTAGAATTAGGCCTAGTTTAAATTATCCAATGCGTTTTGGCTCTATATTGTGGCGAGCTCAGCCAGAAGAGAATGGCAAGAGACAGAGATTAATTTACCAGAGAGTTCCTGTGCCCCATACACCGCACGACTCCAGGAACGTCACATTTTATTCTCTTACCTCCTTCAACGATCAACAAAGAACACATCCTCCGGCCATGCAAGGCTCGGTCACGGTAGGCATTTTAACATTCCCCCATAACCTGAACTACGACAACTTAAAGAAACATAAACACATAACATTAGCTTAACTACTGAAACGTAAAGGCATACCACAACATTTTTAGAACCGGGACATGAGCTACCCACAATCCCTAGCGCTCTTCGCTGCCACGCAACGTGTGGCTAGCGTATGCCGGGCAGATCGCTACATAGCCCCCACCAGAGGGGTCAGTCGCCCCCGACGACCCAATCTCTCAACACAAAGTCCCTCAAGTGTTCAGGACGCCTCCGCCGTGCAGTCTCGGCCCGGCATGCGCACCCTGTACCCACCCCCGATAGTCGGCCCAAGATCTCCCCGGGCCCCTGCCAATGGCTGCAGAGCTTGGGAGAAACACCCTTTTGGGGCATCGTAGGTCTGCTTCTGTCTCGCCCCGGAGTTGGCCTGGGCTGGAGCTCCCTGGCTCTCGTCACCCAAGTATGGGGGGTAGCGTGGTCACGGGCTGGGCCCCTCCTACGGGGGTACCGCCTGTAGCGGTTCCGGCCAGCGGCATACTTGCTCCCCTGGACTGAAACACCCGCTGGGCCGGTCACATTGGCTGCCTCTGCTCCCTTTTCCCCTTCAATCACATCAAACTCCACAGTTTCTCCATCTCCAACACTGCGGAGGTATTTCCTGGGGTTGTTTTTCTTTATGGCGGTCTGGTGGACAAAGACGTCTTCTTTTGTGTCATTTCTGTTGATGAAACCGTAGCCATTTCGGACGTTGAACCATTTGACCGTCCCCAAGACCTTAGTTGGTTGTGTTTCGGCCTCCTCTCGTCTTTCTGTCGTCTCGGCGGAGGGAAGGGCAGCAGACACAGTGGTTGGGGCTGAAGCGGCCTGATGCTGGTTGGGCCCACGGGCAGTGGAAGGCCGTTTGGGCTGTCTGGTCGCTGCTCGACGACTGGCTCGCCTGTCTTTGGGCCAGTCCTTCTCTTTACCAGACTGGAGCGCCACGGTCTCCGTGCCAAGAGTGATAGATGTCCCTGACACATTAACACGGGCGCCCCAACGACTCAGCAGGTCCAGGCCAATGATGCATGCGTCACGGATGTCGGCAAGCCAGAACCCGTGCTCCAGCTCCTGGTCTCCAACCTGAACTTTTACTGGCTTCTTCCCTCTCATGCCAACCTCTTCTCCCGTCACTGTGACCATCTGCGTGGTGGTTGGCGACCAAGCCTTGGAAGGTGGCCCGGTGGTATTCGGAAGGACGCCAGGTCGCACCAAGGAAATGGTTGACCCCGTGTCTACCAGTGCTCTACAAGGTCGGCCGTCCAGTCGACATTGCAAGTATAGTCCCTTGGTGTGGCCGAGGCGTCCGACCACAGTGCATCGGCCCTGGAGGGGGGATGGAGACCGGAGTGGTGAACCCCTCGTTAGACCACTCCTCCGTCGTTTCCCCCAAACGGAGAAGCTCTGGCTTTTGGCGCTGGTGCTGGGCAGTCGCGGGCCGTGTGCCCAGGTTCGTCGCATCTGTAACACCGGTCTGTAGACCAGGGGGGGCGTCGCCTGGGTGGTGGAGTCTGGTGCTGGGATCGTCGTAGCGGAGGCCGAACTTGACAGACCTCTTCCGTCGTTTCCCCCTCGTCGTAGTCGGCCACCCGGACACATGGTTGGCGTGATGTGACCCTCTGCTGGGTGGGCCACCTGGAGAGTACCCCTTCGGCTTGTTCGGCCTCGTGGAGTGCCTCACTGAGAGTCTTAGGCCTGGCGAGGCAGACATGTTGCCGCAGCTTCTCTGGTGCGAGCCCCCGCAGGAAAGCGTGGAGGGCCAGCTCCTCTTGTGCAGCTATTTGGAATTCGGGGTAGCCCTGTCGAGTGTGTAGCCGCACATCTGCAGCGAAGGTGCCCAGGTTCTCTTCTCCTTGGCGATGGCGGCTGGCCAGTTGCTCCCTGCTCTGGTCCGCGAAGAGTCTCCGCCCAAACCTCATTTCCAGCGCCCTGGTCAAGGCTTGGAGGTCCCGTTGTTCCGCTGGGGCTAGGTCGAGAAGCACCTGTACTGCGTTCCCCTCTAACGCTAGTGCCAGGTGAGTAGCGGCTTCCTCACTGCTCCAGTCGCTGTGTCGGACCGCCAGGTGGACTTGGGCGAGGTAGGGCTCTAGCTGCGTCGTCCCGTTGTACTTGGGCAGCTTGGCGGATGATCTTGGCACCCCTGCAGAACGTGGTAGGCTGGGCGTGCCGAGGAGGGGTTGTTGCAGCTCTGGACTGGTAGGTAGCATGACGTTGCTGGTTGTAGCCACGGGTTGTGGGCGTGGTCTTGCAGTACCCTGCTGGGGTAGCCGTGGGACACTGGCACCGTCGGGGCATGCCATGTAGCCACCACCTCTGGCAGACTCCATCTTCTGCCGCAGTAGGCTCGTTAGGTGCCCCTGGGTCTGTGCGAGTGTCCTCTCCAGCTCGTCAATCTCTCTCTCCATCTTCTTCTGCTCGCTAATCCCACTTCTGACACCAATGTGGCGAGCTCAGCCAGAAGAGAATGGCAAGAGACAGAGATTAATTTACCAGAGAGTTCCTGTGCCCCATACACCGCACGACTCCAGGAACGTCACATTTTATTCTCTTACCTCCTTCAACGATCAACAAAGAACACATCCTCCGGCCATGCAAGGCTCGGTCACGGTAGGCATTTTAACATTCCCCCATAACCTGAACTACGACAACTTAAAGAAACATAAACACATAACATTAGCTTAACTACTGAAACGTAAAGGCATACCACAACATTTTTAGAACCGGGACATGAGCTACCCACAATCCCTAGCGCTCTTCGCTGCCACGCAACGTGTGGCTAGCGTATGCCGGGCAGATCGCTACAATATATTAAAACAATTATATTTTGCCATTGTTGTTAGGGCATCGACCTTGTAGGAATAATGAATGTGGCAGGTGCTAGTTTTGTTCTCCCTACTGTAGCACTGAGTTGGGACCGACAGTTAACCTGTTAATTCACCGTTGTGGTGAATGCGTCAGTGGCCAGATGCAAAGTTGGAAGGTCACCCAGATTAGACTCGAATTAGATGCATATTACCTTTATCACTCTCAGTTAAATTACACCCAAAGGGCTTTATTGGCATGGAGTAACCACATTGAATCATATTAAATCTGACGACGGAAATGAGAACTCACCCTTGTGCGATCTCAATGGGAAACAGGTTTGATAGTTACCCTGGCTATTTCTTTGACAATGGCAAACGCAATTCCTATATTTTTCCCTCGACAGGTACAAGACTGATGGTGTTGTACCGCAACCTGGTGGATAATGTGAGCACTCTCGCCTGTACCGCGCCCTGCAGCGCAGTAGGTGTCAGTATGTGCTTTTTCATCCTTTTATCAAAACTATTTTCAACCTAGAGGAGAACCAGGAAGTAACTCCGTTGTTTGTTTAGATTATTACTAGCTCTGGGCAACTTCAGGAGTTACATTTTTGCTTGCTTTAGAAAGCGAAAGGTTGTAGCTAGATCGAGTAATTCAAAACAGTGTCATAACATTAACAAAACAGAGGGAGGAATCATGAGGTCAGTGCTCGTTGTTGTGGCCGTTGCCTGTGTCGTCGTTAGCCGAGCAGAATGTCACACTACTACGCCAACGCCACCGATTTGTAAGATACTATTCCGAAATGTTTGGTAACGAAATGTATCAGCAGCACGATTCTGTATTGTCATTGCTCGTTTCATGTAGTTGTTTGTTCGCATTATGTCGCTTGTTGGTGGCTAACTCGTTAACTAGAACTGAAGTGCGTCACCAGCTAACGTTAGCTTGCTAGATTAGCAAAAAGAATAAACTTTGAGTTGGTGTGACACGCAGAAGTGTAGGGTTAGACAGTCTGGTTAGCCTCGTTTTTATCAGGCCGCAGCTAAGACTTACTGAATGCCAATAAGAACATGCATTTCCTTTCATTTCAGTTTGCAAAGCCTTCTCAACTTGTGACTCATGCATTCAAAACTCAAAGGTAAGCAGAATATTATGTAACACTTATTTGTAAAGCATATACATTATAGCCTTGGCTACTGTCACTCAGGATATGTTCAATAAAACAATTAAATATGTATTTTTTGTCAATTTGTACCATTTTATACAATGTCCTAGGTAAAGCAATAGGCCTAATGGTCAATTGATAGACACAGTCAAGGACTGTGTATATCAACTCTTTGTTTGAGAATTGAAATAGTAGGCTAATGATGTGTGTTGTCTTTTCTCAGTGCCTGTGGTGCATGACCAACGGCACATGCACAGACTACCCAGTGAGCTACATTCTGCCTCCGCCTGCAGTGTGTAAACTGTCACAGGCACGGTGGGGAGTGTGTTGGGGTGAGTGGAATGACGTTTTACATGATGGGACCTCCCATTAGACCTCCTGATGTGGGTGCAGGCTTTAGTCCCACCCAAGCAAGACCACACCTGATTGTACTAATCGCGGTAACTTATTGTAGTGTTCGATTTAGACATGGATTAGTATAATCAAGTGTGTTACTACGTTGCTTGAACAAAAGACTGCCCTGTACCCACATCAGCCCTTGGCGGGCCACATGCTTAGTTGGGTGTCTGTTCAGGTCACTATAGCAACAGTCAGATTAATATATAATACTGCATCAGATTGTGATTGGTGGAGCCTTGTTGGCATTGTTCAAAATCAAATGTTATTGGTCGCATACACATTTTGAAGATTTTACCGCAGCTGCAGGAAAATGCTTATGTTTCTAGTTCCAGAAGTTCAGTTATACCTAACAATGCACACAAATCCCCCAAAATAAAGAAATTAAGAAATATCAGAATGAGAAATGTCAGTCTGGAATATAAATATATACACAGTGGCCAGATTTTATTAGGGACACCCATCTAGTACCGGGTTGGACCCCCCTTTTGCATCCAGAACAGCGATTTCTTCGGAGCATGTATTCTACAAGGTGTGGTGGTCAAACGTTGCTCAATTGGTATCAAGGGACCTAACGTGTGCCAGGAAAACATTCCTCAAACCATTACACCGCCACCGCCAACAACTGTACCGTTGACACCAGGCAGGATGGGGCCATGGACTGATCGTGTGCCCACTGGAGCCGCTTCTTCTTGTTTTTAGCTGATAGGAGTGGAACACCGTGTGGTCGTCTGCTGCAATAGCACATCCGTGGCAAGGACCGACAAGTTCTGTACACCACTTTTGAACTAGCCGTTATTTGCCTGTTTGTGGCCCGCCTGTTAGTTTACACGATTCTTGCCATTCTCCTTTGACCTCTGTCATCAACGAGCTTATATTCTCCCACAGGACTATCGCATTACTGGATGTTTTTTGTTTTGTCGTACCATTCTCAGTAAACCCTAGACACGTCTCTGTGTGTAAAGCCCAGGAGGCTGGCAGTTTCTGAAATACTGGAACCGGCGTGCCTGGCACCGACAATCATACCAAGCGCAAAGTCGCTAAGGTCACTCGTTTTGCCCATTCAGACGCTTGAACTGTAACTGAATGCCTCTGCTTGCTTTATATAGCAAGAAACGGCCACGTGACTCACTGTCTGTAGGAGCTAATCATTTTTGTGAACTGGGTGGTGTACCTAATAAACTGTCCACTGAGAAAGTATTCACACCCCTTGACTTTTTCTACATGTTGTTGTTTGTTACAGGCTGAGATTTTGTCGATGGCCCCCACACAATACCCCATAATGTCAAAGTGAAATTGTTTTTAGAAGTGTGTGCAAAATATTTAAGATATTAAAAGCTGAAATGTCTTGAGTCAATAAGTATTCAAACTATTTCTTATCCCAAGCCTAAAGTTCAAGAGTAAAAATGTGCTTAACAAGTCACATAAGTTGCATGGACTCGCTCTGTGTTTAACATCATTTTTGAATGACTACCTCATCTCTGTACCCCACACATACAATTATCTGTATAGTCTCTCATTCAAGCAGTGAATTTTAAACACAGATTCAAACACAAAAACCAGGGAGATTCTCCAATGCCTCGCAAAGAAGGGCACCGATTTGGTAGATGGTAAAAAAAAAAAAATCTTTGGGCGTGGTGAAGTTATTAATTACTCTTTGGATGGTGTATCAATATATCCAGTCACTACAAATGTACAGGCATCCTTTCTAACTCTGTTGCCGGAGAGGAAGGAAAATGTTCAGGGATTTCACCATGTTTCAAAGTTTAATGGCTGTGATAGGAGAACTGAGGATGTATCAACAGCATTGTACAGTAGTTACTCCACAACACTAACCTAATTGACAGAGCCAAAAGAATGAAGCCTGTACAGAAAGAAAATGTTGCAGAATTTTCAATTAGCAAAAATGTCTATAAGCATATTTTCACTTTTTCATTATGGGGTATTGTGTGTAGATTGGTGAGAGAGAATACATTTGATTCATTTTGAATTCAGGCTGTAACACAACAAAATGTGGAATAGGTCTAGGGGTATGAATACTTTCTGAAGGCACTGTATATATGTATATAAAGGTGTGTGTGTGTATAGACCGTATGGACAGTATATGAAGAGAAAAGGTGTGTACAGCAGTAGTTATGTAGGATGAGCCTTGACTACAATACAGTACATATAAAGTGGTTAAAACAGTATGATAACATTATTAAAGTAACCAGTGTTTAATGACTATGTACATAGGGCTGCAGTCTCTAAGGTGCAGTAACAGTGACCGGTTCAGGGCAGGGTACTGGGCAGAGGCCGGGTTGTGATGACTATTTAACAGTCTAATGACCTGGAGATAGTGTTTTTTCAGTCTTTCGGTCCCAGCTTTAGATAGATAGGTACTTTATTGATCCCCCGGGGGGGAAATTTCATTGTCAAGCAGCTACAACAAAAACACAGGGCAGGTGCAAAATGCCACAACGAAAGTACACAAAAGACAGATACACGGTACATGATACATAGAGCGGCAGTATGAAAAAGTATAGAAATACAAGATATCTGGAGTGCAAAAAAAAAGCTATAAAAGGACATTGCATAGTATGAGTGGTTGGCTGAATATGTACACTATACATTGGTGGATGTTGGATGGTTAACTATACTATACAGGTCGATGGCAGAGAAATACTTCAGTAGCTAAAAATGCGTATGATATGAGCGAGGGTAATAATAGTTTACTTAATAGACAGACTGGCTAAATGAACAGGTAAGTGAAAATTTTGCATGGTTAAATTAGCTGTACAGTTAGGTATACAGTTATATTTACAGATAAGTGAATACTTGCATGTTTACACAAACTGTACAGGTAAATGACAGGAAGAGATACTTTAATAGCTAAATGTGTGTATGATATCATTTGGGGTAATAATAGTAATTCCCTTAAAATACAGTCCTTAGTGCGCAGGGTTTAATTACAGACAACTGCACTTATTGCACATTCGATATACTAAAAGCAATGAGAAAAGGTGCAACTGGCAGGATACTAATATGCATTCCTTAGTGAATGCCTACGTCCAATAATTACTTACAATATTGCATGTGATATAATATAACAACTGTACATGAGTATGTATATACAGACCTGTATGAATAAATAGGTCCTGAGTGGATGAGTGCTGACGGACCAGAGTTACTCACGGATGGATGCATAATTGTTAAACTAGGTCCTAGCACCCCAACAGTTCCAGATCTATGTTGCCGACGGCACGGCACCCCGGTGAGGCATTATATAGTCTCATAGCCGCCGGCAGGAAGGACCTCCTGTAGCGCTCTCTGGCACACCGTGGTGGGATCAGTCTGTGACTGAAAGTGCTCCTCTGCGTCATAACCATAGCGTGCAGAGGGTGGGTGACGTTGTCCATGATGGCCAGCAGTTTGGCCAGGATCCGTCTCTCCGGCACCTCCTCTAGAGTGTCAAGGCTCATCCCCAGGACAGAGCTAGCCTTCCTGATCAGCTTATTTACCCGAGAAGCATCACCGGCTTTGATGTTTGCTCCCCAGCACACCACTGCAAAAAATATGGCACTGGCCACCACAGACTGGTAGAAGGTATGCAGTAGTTTACTGCACACGTTGAAGGACCTGAGCCTCCTCAGAAAGTAGAGTCGGCTCTGGCCCTTTTTGTACAGGGCCCCGGTGTTACCAGCCCATTCCAGTCTGTTGTCCATATGGACACCCAGGAACTTGTATGACTCAACCATATCCACATCCATCCCCTTTATAGGGACTGCAGTCAGTTGTGCCTTGGTTCTCCTGAAGTCCACCACCATCTCCTTAGTTTTGCTGATGTTGAGCTGAAGGTGGTTCTGCTCACACCACAACACAAAGTCACTGATTGTGCTTTGTGATTTGATTCACCTGGACTGTCTCCGCCTTCTATATGGTAGCGGGGTGAACAGGCCGTGGCTCGATCAGGCCTACTGTAGCAGATGTCAGTCAGCCAGCCTGCCCCCTCTGGCTGTTTTGTGTTGATTAAGAGACGCCCCACTGACTGATTCAGACACACACACACACACACACTGGGGCTGCCTGCTGGGGCTCTGATCACAGGCCTCTGGGCAACAGATGACAATGGGGTGTTTGGCTGGTTTCTGAGCACAACCATGGGGTTAGATACCAGGGCTAGATACTAAGGAATAACACACATTCCACACTGTTGTGATCATTTTAATAATGATAGAATGTAATTTTGTTTTGGAATGAAATTTCCCTGCCACAAATATTGGCATATTTAATTAAGAATCTGGAAACAACCACCTTTGTCCAAACTAGTTACTAATCAGTTTGAAAAGCCTTCTCAACTTGTGACTCATGCATTCAAAACCCAAAGGTAAGAAGAATATTATGAAATACATTTTTGTCCAAACTAAATCAAGCAAGTACAAAACTCTTGAAAAACCCCACTTGTAATTCCACCAACACACCAGCAGGTGGCAGTATTGTCTAACAAAGGTGCATTGTTGAGTGCCAGGCTGAGCTTTTCATATTGCTCCATCACAGGCTGGTACTGCTCAATCTTATGAAATAATACTGCATATCTGACTTTCTCATCCAACCAGCATCAGTGTACTCTGTGCACCCCTCATTTGAATCTGTTTGATTCATCATGGGTTTATTAGTCATGCCTACATATTGGTAGAATAAATGCATAATCAAATTAATAATTAAATGTTCTCTTCATCTTTGATAAAGGATAGTGTATTGTGAACGGGTGGGAAATTCACTTAAGTCAAACTTCAAGCAGGTTGTTTGTTCATCCCTTGACCTTTTCTCTGTTCCAGTGAACTTCGAGGCCCTGATCATCGCCATGGCAGTATTAGGCGGGACCATCCTCATCAGCATCACGGTCTGCTGCTGCTGCTGCTGCTGCAAGAAACGCCAAACAGGGTAAGACGGGAAGTGATGTCACCGAATTGACCTGTGCAGCCTAATATTAAGGGATACTTGCCTAGAATGGCAAGGGCTTTATCAGTCGGTCTTGTTTATAATCCTGGTAAAATCTCCACACTAACCATGTCTTTCAATACCTCAGCCTCCTCATACATGTGCTGATATTACTCCTGTCCTTTGTGTTACGTCCAACATGAAATTATTCCAAATGCAAATCTCTAATTTCTAACCATCCATGTACAGTGGTTATACCCTTTTATTAAAACAGGGAGGTGCAGTCCTGGATGCTGATCCTGTCCTGCTTGTAATGCGATGCTATGAGCGAGGAAGAACAAACTGTCACTACGTAGTGGAATGTTTTAAAAACGCATGTCAATCAAATGCTTGCTGGCCTGACACACTGATTGGCAGCCATTTTAAATGCAGCAGCTCTGTGCTTCTCGATAATCTATCCTAACTAGAAATGAAGTGAAGATGAAAAAACATGTCTGTCCGATATGAAATTCAACTACGGACACGCTCACACGGTTCATATTTTATTCACCTCCCAATCTTTGGAATGCCTCTGCATATATTGGCAAAATTATTTGTTCCATTTTAAGATTACATCCAATTAACAGAGATGACGCCTCTCTCGTTTCCCCAGCAGAACCTCTCACCTGTCACAACCTCTCCCCTTTCCCAACACAACAGCAGCCTCACTTTTTGCATGAGCACAAGCAACAGAATAACAGGATACAGGGTTGCTTCTTGTTGGCAGCATCTATGCAAAGTAAAGAGCAACAGCCGTGTTATTGTTCACAAGGAATATTGTCCAAGTCTCATTTCCACTCAGAGACAATAAAGTATATCATATCATATACTGTACAAAGGAAAGTGTGTTCTCAGCCCAATCTGTGCTAGTTTGTTTCTGTAGACCGTGATGTTTCAAGGTGATTGTAACGCTGCCTGTGTCTTTGTGTCTCACCAGGCCAGACAGAGATGAGGAGTGGTTTGCCAGGAAGAGAGAGGAGAACAGACAGCGGGCTGATGAACGGTAAGGACTCATTAGTTATCACAACCTCAGCTTCACACTAGCTTTCAAACCACTACTAAAATATGTCCCATTTCATCAACACAAATATTTGTGTGCCCACACTGTTAGTTGCTTTGATTTTTGGTGAGGTGCTTGTTTCAATGCTAGAAAGGACTTCACACAGCTACCTAGTCAGATTCAGAGTTGTCTACTCTGTTGCTGGTTAGCGTCTATAGAGACATTCTCTGTCAGGGTTAGTGATTTGAACAGTTGGTGAGCTTTGCCTGCGGCTCACCAAGCAGCAAAGTCCCCAGGAGAAACACAGAGTGTGTGTGTGTGTGTGTCTGTCTGTCTGCACCTGTGTGTATCCCCAAACGCCAACACAGAGGATTGTCATCACTGACTCCACCTCTTAGTCCTCAGCAGCTGCACTTTGGTAATGAGGTCATACGTGTGTGTTGAATAAAGAACATGTTACTACATCCTGTAGTGTAGTGGTACAAATGAGGTTCTGAGACACAGTTCCTATTACACAGAATCACAGTGTACTAAAGCTGGTCCCTTCTTCTATTTTTCTCCGCCTGTCGTCCACCGAGGATAGCCTGATGAGTTGTTTAACGTGGTGAGCAGTCAGTCATGCAGAAAAACAGTCGGTAACAGTAAGCTTATCATGTCACGTGCTGCGTGGTGTGTGTGGTGTACTGCGGAGGCTTGGCTCACTGTGTGTGTGTGTGTGTGTGTTTCTGAATTTAAACCAGCCTCCGTGAACCTTTCTTCTTTCAAGCCAGGGAATGTAGAGTAGACTCACTCAAGTCAGTTCCTGATGTGGCTCCAACCACCATAGTCTGTGTTAGTGTACTGACCTACATAGACAGTGTTGCTGTTCTGATGGGAACAGAGAGGAGCCGGGCCTGTTTTAGGCACCATGGGAGAGGAGGGAGCCTCTAGAGAGATTACAGCACATCCCCAGAGTCTGGAGATGGAGAGGTTAGGGCACAGCTAAGAGCTCTGAGCCACAGATAACTAAACAGACATAAGTTACCACATCACATCCCCACCACACAACTTTAACCATTTAGCTCCATACTCCACCCACTGTTACTGTAGCTCTATGTTGTGGAATAACACCGGGCGAAGGTTGTTTGTCTCGCATCCCTATCAAACCAAGGGGTTCAGGGAGGTCTAAGACGGCGTTAGAGAGAGTTTAGAAAGTGCTCTGGAGTCTTTGAGATTGTATTCATCCCTCTCACTCTCTTTCAATTTCTTCAGGTCGCTCTCCCTCCCTCCTCCCCTCCCACTTGTTGCCTTCATGCATGGTTATGTGGGAGTCAGTCAGTCAGCTGAGAGGGATGGAGGGAGGGAGGTGGGGAGACAGATGGTGGTCAGGACAGCCTTTGCTCCCTGTGTTGTCAGCCTGCCTCCTCCACTGATTGCTGCTCCACAGATCACTAGCTGGCATTAAAGAGCCCAGACTGATTTACACTGTCTTTCTTTGTGTGGGACTGGCACTGGGGACCAGTGAATTTACATCCCTGGAGGGGCCTACAAAAACAATCGCAACCGCCTCCCCTCCCTGCCTCCTTTGTGTCCCCCATAAAGGGAGAGCGATGGCCGGGTGGCTGGCAGGCAGGCAGGCAGGGCTGCTGGCTCCTCAGCCTGCCCTGTGCTCGTATTTCACCTACTGCTGGCCATGCCGGGGTAAAACACAGCGTTTGTTGTTTACGAGCCTCTATCAGGGGCAATGGGGAGATGAACAATGATTCTAAAGCTGCCTTAAATAATGTCACACGTCTAAAGGCTTAATGTTGTCACTTTAAGGCATGGCAGCTTCGTTCAGCAAGATGGAGGGTGGAGGCAACTTCTTGTTTGTAGACGACAGATGTAGAGGCCACTTTTTGTTATCGATCGCTTTTGACAACCACATTTGATATCTCCACTACTGCAGCGACTGCAGTGCGTTTGTGGACTTGATAAGGTATGTGCAGCTGGGGCGAAGTTCTTCCATTAAGCGGGACTCCACTGAGGAGGCTGGGGAGTATGGCGTTAGGAACTGTGAAGTGTCACTGGTGAGAAGCTGAGGTGCTAAAAGCAGTAGCGTGAAACAACATGTAACAAGTTTAGAAGAAACACCCACTGAGTATGTTTTACATGCACACTAATAATTTGATGTTAAACTGATTATGCAGTAGGCCAAGTATGGCATTAGTCATGTAAACACCTTAGTCTGTTTAGCTTAATCAGCGTAAGGTCTAAATCGATGTAAGCATACGCCGATTACAACACTTGGTTTTCTGAGCAATCTTCAAATTATTAGGACATGTAAACAGCTTAATTGGCGTTCCAGCAGTGTGTTTGATCTGCACAGCACTGGTAGCGCAAGCCTCCCTCTTATGCGTGAGTTCTGAAAAACTGAAACTTTATATGTCCAAACTCAGAATGAAATAACATGGTCACTGTGGAAGAACATTTATTTTCAGGTAGCCTGATTTCAGATGTGTCCATTTTTAAACAGGATTATTAGGGAAATCATTCTTCTTGCAAAACCTGTCAACGTTTGAAACAAACTATTATATTAATCTGACTGTCCGCAATAATCGTATGATTGTGTGCATGTAACAGTGCTCACTGACTGGTGGTTTAAAAAGTATGCTTGTATTCCCAATCTCATTCATTACCCAGAATTATTGACTTTAATTTCCTAATGTTTATTATTCTGTGCTGTGTATAATGTGTTCTTCTGTTGGTGGGTTATTATATGTTCCAGTGTTGGTTATTGTCATGCTGTTACTGTGTGATAGAAAATGGCAAACGTTGTCCTCTACTCTTACAGGAAGGTGGAGAGGAAGGTGAGGCATGATGACATCCGCAAGAAGTATGGTACGTATCTCCCTCTTTACTTGCATAGAAGTTAGACTAAATAGAATTTATAGAACTGTTGCCATAGCATCAGCTACTCTTCCTGGGGTCCACACAAAACATGAAACATGCCATGATACAGGACAGCTCAAGGACAGAACTACATAAATGTATATAATGGTATGTCAACTTTTTACTAGCAACTTATTTTGTATCTAATATGAACCTATGGACTCCCTCTAACCTCCTATGCAATTAGACCCACAATCCACCTCCTTAAATAATCTGACCTAATGCTCGCTCTACTTCACCTGATATGAAAGTCTTCTGAGACTGTGTACATTTACAAGCCTCTTACTGCTCTGTGACCTGATGCTCTTTACATGGGCGTAATGTGATGAGGATTCAGCATTCCTTGTCCTCTATCCATAGGGGCATCCATTTCCATATTTTCTAGGGTGTTGCTTATTGAATTTCCGTCCTCGGTCACGTTAATGCATTATTCAGCGTAGTGAACGTGTCAAGAAGCAAGCCAACTCAGCCCACGTATTGGTTACTTTACCTCAAGTCTCTCGAAATCAATTCTAACACAATGGATCACACTTTGGATGTCAGATACTGGGCATCTCATTACCATCTGCATGTTAGTACAGGTCAGCACAACACACACAGTTCACCATGTTGAAACATTGATACTGAAACACAGGCCAACACGTCTCATGTCATATCTTGATTCTGAATACTGTAACGACTCGTAAGGCTCGGTTAGCTGGTTTATTCAGTATGCCAGACAGTGAAGGAGAGATGAGGGAGCAGAGAGGTGAGGTGACTAGGAATGAGCAGCTGTCTACAGGGCAGAGGGCTCCCTGGGGTGAATAGGTGATGGGAGATATGAGTACTGCACCCAGGGTTGACCGAAATGCCGGTCGGAGGATTCCCGTACTTCCTGCTTATTCCCTCCTGATTCCAGGAATTATCCAACTGGGGTTTCTGGAAAACCTAGGAATTTTGGGAAAGTCACTGGGAGTTATGAGACACGCAGCTGTCTAAATGGCAGTGTCCCTGGGGTCTGGTACTGTGACCTCTGACCCTGGGAGGGGGGGGGGGCATCTGCTTCTGGTTAAGTGTGAGGAGATGGGTTCCATAACTTGAAAGCTCCCTGAAAAGTGACAAGAGAGCAGCTAGACACACATGAACCCCAGTTGCGCCATATTCCTAGTGAAAACGACTTATTAAACAATTTCTGTTATTGGTATTGTCATGTTTCAGATTTTTCCATACATTGCCTTTGTGTGTGTGTGAACATATCTTGAAGTGTGTGTGTGTGTGTGTGTGTGTTAACATGTTTTGAGGGTGTGTGTGTGTGTGTGTGTGTGTGTGTGTGTGTGTGTGTGTGTGTGTGTGTGTGTGTGTGTGTGTGTGTGTTAGCATGTCTCTGTGGTATTGGTTGCAGATGCACGTCAATTGTGATTTTCTGCATGGACAACATGACAATGATGGATGGCGGTCTCCTTTACATGCCTCCTGCTTACAGCAGTCCATGTACATCAGGGACCGCTTGGCATTTGTCTGCTACTCAAACAAGCTGTGTGTGCGCACCTTTCACTCAGTCAATCCTCAGAGATCAAGCAAGACCAAGTGACCTGCACCGCATTCACATCATATCCACAGCCTCTGTACAACCCCTAGACAGCCTCTGTACAACCCCTAGACAGCCTCTGTACAACCCCTAGACAGCCTCTGTACAACCCCTAGACCATGGAATTATATAGAATACTAGAAAGGAATTAACCTTCTTATGATGGGATAAATGTTAGCCATCTTGGTCACAGAGTTGGTCAACCATGGTTTGCCAGTGCTCCGATACGAAATTTTGTAAACTATTGAATTTGAAGAATTTATCTACACTGTATTTTTGCTAGCTAGCTAGCCAGTTTTAGTGATTCCATTAATTTATTAACTACCAATATGCCAACATTCCATTCAAACAATGCAGTCAACCCATAGCCATACACTGGCTGAGATCAGTTGATGATAGGACTTAGACAAGTTGTAAATGCAACAAGTACTAATATTGTATCATATAATAGCCAATAAAACAAAAATGTAGACATTTATGGTCTGTTTACAGACATAAAGTGCATTCTGAAAGTATTCAGTACCCTTGACCTTTTCCACATTTTGTTATGTTACAGCCTTATTCTAAAATGGATGAAAGTATATTTTTTCCTCATCAAGCTATACACACAATACCGCATAATGACAAAGCGAAAACAGTTTTATTTTACATTTTTGCAAATTGTATTAAAAATAACAAAATATAAATACTTTATTCACATAAGTATTCAGACCCTTTGCTATGAGACTCGAAATTGAGCTCCTGTTTCCATTGATCATCCTTGAGATGATTTTACGACTTGATTGGAGTCCACCTGTGCGTTAATTCAATTGATTGGACCTGATTTGGAAAGGCACACACCTGTCTATAAGGTCCCACAGTTGACAGTGCATGTCAGAGCAAAAAGCCATGAGGTCGAAGGAATGTTCCGTAGAGCTCCGAGACAGGATTGTGGCGAGGCACATCTGGGGAAGGGTACTAAAAAATGTCTGCAGCATTGAAGGTCTCCAAGAACACAGTGGCCTCCATCATTGTTAAATGGAAGAAGTTTGGAACCACCAAGACTTCCTGTAATGTAATAAAATGTGAAAAAAGTCAAGGGGTCTGAATACTTTCCCAATGCTCTGTGCTGCATTGGATTGCCATTTTGACCACATTCTGGAACTTTGGGGGTCTATTTATCTAGTAATTTAATAGGATCTCTATGCTCTAGACAGCCTCTGTATAACCCCTACACAGCCTCAGTCATAATGCAACAGCGTCTAATCACTGTTTTTCAATGTTCCCCATCTCTCCTCTTTATTTCTCTCTCTCTGTATTTGTTTTCACAGGTCTTGTCCCTGACTCTGACCACCCATACAGCAAGTTTGAAAATGAGTAAAACAGAAACCTGTGTGAGAGTGAAGAGAAGAGTTGTTCAGATGGCCCTGCTCTACACTGCTCCAACCTCTTTGGGCGGACTATGATCCTGTCCTGCTGTCTGTTTTAGCTTAGAGAGCAGAGACGCCCTACTCTGACACACACACATATCAAGACCGGTCTATCATCATGATTCATCTAAATCAAAATCTTTGCCTATAATGATCGAATGCAGTTTTTATTCATTCATTTTAGGTTCTGATTGAAAATGTTTGAGAAAATTGTATGTTTGTCACGCGATTAAGAAGTTTGAGGAAGTATGTAATTTTGTTTGCTGTTGGAGACGTGGCACTGAGTGGAGCTTCTTAACTTTCTACCAATTTTCTTTGTATTTTTGTGAAAACTAATTTAAAGAGCCTTTGTTTTAAATTACTGTAATATCTGTGAGTACCTTTGCGCTTTGTATATATTTCATAAACCAAGATCATCCTAATCTATGCTCATTCTGATACATTTTCTAATCAAATGTTTGTCTTTTAAAGTAAAATGTTAACGACAAGCCTAAGGTCACCCTGGGCAATGCCAAGCGTCGGCTGGAGTGGTGGAAAGCTCGCCACCATTGGACTCTAAAGCAGTGGAAACACGTTCTCTGGAGTGAAGAATCACGCTTCACCATCTGGCAGGCCGACGGACGAACCTGCCTCAATGCATAGTGCCAACTGTAAAGTTTGGTGGAAGAGGTCTGGGGCTATTTTTCATGGTTCATCCTAGGCCCCTTAGTTCCAGTGAAGGGAAATCTTAATGCTACAGCATACAATGACATTCTAGACGATTCTGTGCTGTTTCAGCATGACAATGTCCTCATGCACAAACCGAGGTCCATACAAAAATGATTTGTTGTGATCGGTGCCGAAGAACTTGATTGGCCTGCACAGAGCCCTGACCTCAACCCCATCAAACACCTTTGGAATGAATTGGAACGCCGACTGCGAGCCAGGCGTAATCGCCCAACATCAGTGCCCGACCTCACAAATGCTCTGGTGGCTGAATGGAAGCAAGTCCCTGCAGCAATGTTCCAACATCTAGTGGAAAGCCTTCCCAGAAGAGTGGAGGCTTTTATAGCAGCAAAGGGGAGACCAACTCCATATGATTTTGGAATGATATGTTAGATGAGCAGGTGTCAACATATTTTTGGTCATGTAGTGTACTTCATTAGCCTCTTCATAACAATACCCCAATCTACCAGATGTCTGGATGGGGTTGCCTGTCCTTATAATGACTTCATCTTGGGCAATTTACTACCCTGTATGGACATTTTACATCTTAATGACAGCACTGCTATAGACAGTTTGGTTATTAAAGGGATACTTCAGTATATAGGCAATGATGTCCTTTATTTTCCTCCCCAGAGTCAGATGAAAACGTGGATACCAATTTTATTTCTGTGCCCAGTATGAAGGAAGTTGGCGGTAGCTTCGCAAGCATACTAGCAGATACCCATAGACTTCTAGTCATTGCGCTAAGGCTATACTGAACAAAAATATAAACACAATGTAAAGTGTTTCATGAGCTGAAATAAAAGATCACAGAAATGCATAAAAAGCTTATTTCTCTCAAATCTTCCTCTTAACTTCCTTCATACTGGACACAGAGACATAAATGGTATGGTATCCACAAGTTCATCTGACTGGGGGAAGTAGATAAATGGCCTCATTGCCAAAATTCTGAAGTATCCCTATAACTTTGTTTAAAAAGCTACAGGGACTTGATAATGCTGTTAGTTAAAAAGGTATACTGTAGACCTAGTCCCTCACAAAAACAAGTTGGAAATATGAGTGTGTACACTTGGTTAGGCTAGTGGCCGAACTGCCATCTAAATGGAATCTAATTCTAATGCTAGTCGATGCTTTGTTGTTGCAGTTTCTGCACATGTGCACAGTCTGAATCTACAAGGACAAGCGTAGCAGGATTGACATGGAAATCTCGTAAAAGCTTCTTCAGTTCAGTCATTTGCAACGCAGACAACATCCAGACTGACAACACACAGACTGACAACATCCAGACTGACAACACCCAGACTGACAACACACAGACTGACGACACCCAGACCAGATCAGACGTTTTTGAAAGGTGAAAATACTGAGCAGGAGAAGTCAAATCAGGTGATTCTGAAACACTTTAAGGTGGATACCTTACCACTCTGGAGTGGTCCAAGACCGATTTAAAGGAGATATCGGCAGGTAGCCGAGTGGTTAGAGTGTTGGGCCCGTAACCGAAAGGTTGCTGGATCGAATCCCTGAGCTGACAAGGTATAAATCTGTCGTTCTGCACCTGAACAAGGTAGTTAACCCACTGTTCCTAGGCCGTCATTGAAAATAAGAATTTGTTCTTAACTGACTTGCCTAGTAAAATAAAGGTAAAAAAATATATATATCAATTAATCTGAGGCTCATCAATTATTGTATTGGTTTTATTGAACAGTTCTACAGAGATTCTTGGGCAGACATGCTGTGCACCCGTTAGTAGTGTCATTGTGTAATAGACTCATTGGTAGTCATATAGGTTACACTCTGAATAAGAATACCTCAAAGGATTTCCCTTTCACATGTACAGGGCCGACCCAGACCGGAGCAGCTGTGTCTGTGTTGTCTTGACCCTGGTAAAGAACGTGATTACAGTGCTCAGCTCCGGATAGCCCGTCATAATTGATACATAGCATACTTTACATTACCATCATGCCAGTCTGTTTGTGCCATCAAGACAACAACTCCTTGTCACTCAGTGACATGCCAAACATGACAATGACAGCAATGCAGTTGGCAAGAGCACCATCAGATCTGGGAGCAGGCTATACTTCACAATCAGGTTTAATTGTATTAGAGAAGTTCTCGTTGAACAATGAAACCCATTGAGTCATAAAAACGACAGATTTGGACAGGACAGTGGACACCCTGCCTTCCCTGGAGGAATGTGTGTGTACATTAAAACAACTTGGCCTTGACAAACCCCTCCACATTCCTAGCATGTTTCCCAAAGAAAGTTGGCCGGAGAACAGAGCAGCTCCCTGCCTGTGCTTTAAAACCTTGACATAAGGAAGTGTAGATCATGTTTATTCCATGTCGTAAGACTTGTTTCATAACTTGGCTCATTCTATTCAGATAAGTTCAGTGATACTTGGTACCAGTGGAAATTTTTAATATGCAAGTCTTAGTGGGGCAAACTATAAAATAAAATGTTTTAGATGCATGCCAGCAAAGCCACTGCACAACACAACACTAAACAATACATTAATTGCACTATAACGGTTCCCTGTTATATTGAACTCACGGAAGTCTGAGATTTCCCAGTTCTGAGTTTCCAGTTGCTTTGAACGCGGCAGACATCATCCTGGATTGACAGCATGGCCAATGTATTCAAACCTTTCTGGCCCATGGTGTTGCGTGTGAATGTTTATCAATCAAATGTATTTACATCAGCAGATATCACAAAGTGCTATACAGAAACCTAGCCTAAAACTCCAAACAGAAAGCAATGAAGATGTAGAAGTGCAGTGTCTTGGAAAGCTCCCTAGAATGGCAGGAACCTAGGAAGAAACCTAGAGAGGAACCAGGCTTTGAGGGGTGGCCAGCCCTCTTCTGGCTGTGCTGAGTGGAGATTATAAGAGTACATGGCCATTAAGGCCAGATTGTTCTTCAAGATGTTATTCTTTTAACTTTAGAAAACAAACCCTTAAACCTAGACTTGGACCACACACCCTCTCCACCGAATAGCAGGCAGGGGAAGCAAAATAGTGATTGTTTTGCAACGCTTGCATTTAGCCACCAATTCCTTCCAAACCACTCATTGTTGAATTTACAATTTCCAACTTGTTCTGTAATGTTTATGTCCAATTGCCGGTGAGCCCTGATATGTTTTATCTCTAATTTCTCTTCATATGACAAGGATCGAAAGGGATTTGCCAGTAGATTGTCGATGTGATTCATGATGATGATTGCTTGTCTAGCTTGCTAGCTATGATTTAGAAAGTATGATGTTGACCTTATCAGTCCAATCAAAGCTACGGTAGATATAACGTGATTTGATGTCATTTTATCTGTGGCCAATGACCTTGAGCCTTCTTGGATGGGCACTTCTAATGTAAATATATGGCAGCACCCAAGGGGGCTTAAACTGCTTAGCTCAACCTGTAGATTCAGTGGTGATATAGTATCCCCATGAGTGACAGAACACTGAGCCAATCATGGCAAAACTAGAGAAGATTACTAACGCCTACGCTCTGTATTTTCCACTAGCTGCCCCTCCACCACAGAAAACACTGAGCTAGACTGAAACACCTGCATTTTGGAGCTGCCTTACTCAAGAAAGCAAAAAAGAGACCATGCTTTATTAACTCAATTAACTTTTTTTTATTACATCTTTTGCAAATGGATATGTGACACATATTGATGCCAAAATAACATGCAAAACAGGCATATACAGAAAATACATATACAGAATTTTAAGTGCCCCACCTGCCATGAATGACTGGCCGCCGCTGCTTGATACTGCTATTAGACATATCAGAGAATACAGCTGTTATACACTCAGCTTTGTTTCAGGTTTGATTCTCCAGTGTTGAATAGACTGTTCCCGATACTGCCAAGGCTCGGCTGAGGCAGCTGCTCATGTGTTGCTGTTGCGCGCTCAAGGTCCTCCGTGGAGATTTGAACCACCAAGGGAGACTAGGTGAGGAAAACAGTTGTGTCTTTGGCGTTGACGCAGAAATATATAAAATGTAAACTGGCATCTGTGCGTTGGCATTAGTCCAATAAATGTACGACTCAATGTGTAGCCAACCATTTGGAGATGCCATATGCGCTTAATGGTAATGTCCTCTGACTCATGTCCTTTGGTAATGAAAATTAAGCATGATTATATTAACAGGTGTAGGCCTAATATCAAGTTCGACACCTCTCAGAAAGCACTAGAGCCTGTGAATGTTTTTTAGCATATAGTTTCAATAAGTTCTAACGGGTTTCCTACTAGGACTGTGCCTACTTCCCAAACATCCCTTGATTCCCTTCACACCACCCAACACTACAATTATCAAAGTCCAATGAAAGTATTAATCCCATAAAATTTGAAAACAGGACATTTGGAAGACATTCATGATCGTATTTGATATCATGATTATCATTAGGTTATTTGCATCATTGGCTAAGATATCTTTTTGATAAATCAACAATAGATAACTGAATTGTCTTAGGATAAATGCCACAGTACAGTAGACCACACACTTTAACCTTTTGTGAGTTATTTTTATCTGAACATCGGACTCCCTGGTCTATGAATCCTGAGCACTTGAATAAAAAAGAATGTCGTATTGGAGCGGTACAAAAGCATGATTGATAGATCAATAGCTAATCACAATGCCCTGTTCTTATTTGGCCAATCGTTGCGCATACTGGGCGGGGTTTGTAGCTCCGCTGGAGTGTGTTTTTTTCTTCCCTCTCTCAAGCGGGAGAGAGAGAATCCCAAAATGACATTCAGATTGCAAGGGAGCAGAGCAGAGTGAGTGATAGAGATACTGGGAGAGAGAACGAAAGAACTCAATAACTCGTTCAGTTTCAGAGAGAGAACAGAGATCATCAGCCAGCGCATGTTTTATTTTACAGCTTCATACTCGGCATCTTGTGGACTATTCCGACTTTAGAAATGTAGTTGGATACAAAGAAAACCTGAGAAGATACACCGATGTGTTTTTGAAAACCAAAGCGTTAGCATAAACGTTTCCTGTTTCTTGACAGCGTACTAGAACGAATAACCCCTTGGTTTGAACCCTGTGCTCCTCTCTCCAGTTTTGTGAAGATCACTGTCTGCTACAATCCAACCGTCAAGATGTGTGACCTGATGCCAGCATCGCAACCCGCTGAAAAAATCGGCAAAATGAAAAAGTTCCGAAGAACTTTGTCAGAGAGCTTCAGTCGCATAAGTAAGTAGCATACCCCGACTGTAGCGGTTATAGTGCAACAATGTATAGCCTACCGCAGTACTAACGGTTATGGAAAACGGTGCTGTAGCCTAGGGAACTATTATAATAATGTTCACTCCAGCTAGTCGGGACGGTAGCGGAATTTAACTATTTTACTTAAAGCTTTACAAAAAAATAAATAAACAGCGGTGGCATTCACACTGGTGGCAATCACTTTTACAACATTATGCATTATGGCAATAACTGTCATTGTGTTGCTGCCATTCAACACATTGTTACACTGTGACCGTGAATGACATTAGCCAGAGTGCATTCTAAATACATGGCTATGATATTAGCTATGTGAATTTTGTAATTGGGTAGTTAATGTTGAGTGTTATCATTACTGCCATATAAAAAATCTGGGAATTGCCGACGTGCTTATTGTAGAACTGGAAGAATCGTTCTATCCAAATGGCCCGCGTGCGTAAACTCAGGCATCTAAGCAGGTACAAAAACTGCACATCTCTCTCTCTCATCGCCGTGTGGGTCTACACGGTTTGGTGCATTAAAGGCTCACTAAAAAATCACCTCCTATGTAGACGAACTAATCAGATGCAGTCTACAACCAGAAGATATAAACATTTACCAATATGGGTCGAATCTGAGGCTGCATGAAAAAAAGGTTGGCATTGACTTTTCTTCTGCATGGATTGTCCTTGTCCATATCGGTCACTGTTACTGCTGATATCTGCATCAGCGCATCAACGTGGCGCACCGCACTAGATAGGCATTGATTGATCACTCACTGTCTGTCTGTGTCTCACGGACGGTTTAACAAAGAGCCTTACATCATAGTTTGAGAAGTTGGGCTTCTTGCAACCAAGTCGTAATGCTACATCCTTACTATATATCAGTAGATGTTATTATTTTCATACATGTCCTAATAATGCTTACACTCGATGTCACGTCATAGTTCGGCCTGGATTTATAGACTAAAGGAAACATAGTAAACGTATATCCGGGACACTTAAAAATGATTATTATATGTTACCTTTAGTATGGTTACATAAGACAGATGGTTACTTTTGGCAAAAACTAAAATAGGGTGGTTGGTCGAGGGACAACATTAGAATTTTAGCTAATTAGCAACTTTCCAACTACTTACTACTTTTTTGCTACTTTGCAACTACTTAGCATGTTAGCTAACCCTCCCCCATCCCTAATACTAACCTTAACCCTTTTAGTTAACCCTAACCCCTAACCCCTAGCCTAGCTACATTTTTCCAGCTAGCTAACGTTAGCCATGATTTAGAAATTCGTAACATATAATTTGAATTGTAATTCGTAACGTATCATACGAAATAGGTGATGGACATCCTCAAGTTAATACATATGATATGAAACCTAACATATCATACTAAATGGAGTGAACAGAATAATATGAAATGCTCTGAGACCAGGTTGCACAGTTGGGAATATGATGTGTTGACTATTTATCCTACCTTGCTATTCCAGGCTAGCCTTACATGTCAGTTGCCAACTGTGCTAAGTAGGATCTGCAAACTCACAACTCCATCCTTGTCTTTTGACTGTTAGTGTGTATTTCCAGTACATCACTACGCCAATGCAGCCTTCTGACCTTAGCTGAGGTGAGCTGTCCTTTTCAGCAATCAGCAATGAGATTCAGCTGCGGGAGCGGATGATCAGGGGACCGGAACATAATTACAAATAATTTGTAGACTGCAAAAACATAATCATTTTAAACCTTGCTTACATTTGTATATTATTGCGTACACTGTATATCTGTCTATACTTTGTAACCGATTTCCAAAATTAAAATCACTTTGAGCTGATTTGCTGGTACTTTTAGTATTTTATGTCCAACAATAATAATAATAATAATAATAATACGTTTTTTTTTATCACCCGCCAGTTGGGGAACCCTGGCTTACTGTATATACAGTGCTTTCGGAAAGTATTCAGACCCCTTGAATTTTTCCTTATTTTGTTATGTTACAGCATTTTTCTAAAATAGATTGAATTGTTTTTCCCCCCCTCATCAATCTACACATACAAATAAAAACATTTAAAACTGAAATATCACATTTACATAGTATTCAAGTATTCAAACCCTTTACTCAGTAATTTGTTGAAGCACCGTTGGTAGCGATTACAGACTTGAATCTTCTTGGGTATGACGCTACAAGCTTGGCACACCTGTATTTGGGGAGTTTCTCCTATTCTTCTCTGTAGATACTCTCAAGCCCTGTCAAGTTGGATGGGGAGTGTCGCTGCACAGCATGATGCTGCCACCACCATGTTTCACCGTAGGGATGGTGCCAGGGTTCCTCCAGATGTGACACTTGGCATTCAGGCCAAAGAGTTCAATCTTGGTTTCATCAGACCAGAGAATCTTGTTTCTCATGGTCTAAGAGTCTTTAGGTGCCTTTTGGAAAACTCAAAGCGGCCTGTCATGTGCCTTTTACTGAGGAGTGCTCAGTTTGGCCAGGCGGCCAGCTCTAGGAAGAATCTTGGTTGTTCCAAACTTCTTCCGTTTAAGAATGATGGAGGCCACTGTGATCTTGGGGACCTTCAATGCTTTTTGGTACCCTTCCCCAGATCTGTGCCTCAACTTAATCCTGTCTCAGAGCTCTATGGACAATTCCTTCAACCATATGGCTTAGTCTTTCCTCTGACGTGCACTGTCAACTGTGGGACCTTATATAGACAGGTGTATGCCTTTCCAAATCATGTCCAATCATTTGAATTTACCACAGGTGGACTCCAATGAAGTTGTATAAACATCTCAAGGATGATCAATGGAAACAGGATGCACCTGAGCTCAATTTCGAGTCTCATAGCAAAGGGTCGGAATACTTATATAAATAAGATATTTCCGTTTTTTTATTTTTAATACATTTGCAAAAAAAATTATAAAAACCTGTTTTCACTTTGTCATTATGGGGTATTGTGTGTACATTGTTGAGGGAACATTTTTATTTAATCCATTTTAAAATAAGGCTGTAACGTAACAAAATGTGGAAAAAGGGAAGGGGTCTGAATACTTTCCAAATGCACAGTATTACTTTGTCACCATAAATAATAACTTGGTTTACTGTTGAATAATGAAGATACAGTGGGGAGAACAAGTATTTGATACACTGCCGATTTTGCAGGTTTTCCTACTTACAAAGCATGTAGAGGTCTGTAATTTTTATCATAGGTACACTTCAACTGTGAGAGACGGAATCTAAAACAAAAATCCAGAAAATCTCATTGTATGATTTTTAAATAATTCATTTGCATTTTATTGCATGACATAAGTATTTGATCACCTACCAACCAGTAAGAATTCCGGCTCTCACAGACCTGTTAGTTTTTCTTTAAGAAGCCCTCCTGTTCTCCACTCATTACCTGTATTAACTGCACCTATTTGAACTCGTTACCTGTATAAAAGACACCTGTCCACACACTCAATCAAACAGACTCCAAAATCTCCACAATGGCCAAGACCAGAGAGCTGTGTAAGGACATCAGGGATAAAATTGTAGACCTGCACAAGGCTGGGATGGGCTACAGGACAATAGGCAAGCAGCTTGGTGAGAAGGCAACAACTGTTGGCGCAATTATTAGAAAATGGAAGAAGTTTAAGATGACGGTCAATCTCCCTCGGTCTAGGGCACCATGCAAGATCTCACCTCGTGGGGCATCAATGATCATGAGGAAGGTGAGGGATCAGCCCAGAACTACACGGCAGGACCTGGTCAATGACCTGAAGAGAGCTGGGACCACAGTCTCAAAGAAAACCATTAGTAACACACTATGCCGTCATGGATTAAAATCCTGCAGCGCACGCAAGGTCCCCCTGCTCAAGCCAGCGCATGTCCAGGACCGTCTGAAGTTTGCCAATGACCATCTGGATGATCCAGAGGAGGAATGGGAGAAGGTCATGTGGTCTGATGAGACAAAAATAGAGCTTTTTGGTCTAAACTCCACTCGCCGTGTTTGGAGGAAGAAGAAGGATGAGTACAACCCCAAAAACACCATCCCAACCATGAAGCATGGAGGTGGAAACATCATTCTTTGGGGATGCTTTTCTGCAAAGGGGACAGGACGACTGCACCGTATTGAGGGGAGGATGGATGGGGCCATGTATTGCGAGATCATGGCCAACAACCTCCTTCCCTCAGTAAGAGCATTGAAGATGGGTCGTGGCTAGGTCTTCCAGCATGACAACGACCTGAAACACACAGCCAGGGCAACTACGGAGTGGCTCCGTAAGAAGCATCTCAAGGTCCTGGAGTGGCCTAGCCAGTCTCCAGACCTGAACCCAATAGAAAATCTTTGGAGGGAGCTGAAAATCCGTATTGCCCAGCGACAGCCCCGAAACCTGAAGGATCTGTATGGAGGAGTGGGCCAAAATCCCTGCTGCAGTGTGTGCAAACCTGGTCAAGAACTACAGGTAACGTATGATCTCTGTAATTGCACCAAATATTAATTGTACCAAATATTAAGTTCTGCTTTTCTGATGTATCAAATACTTATGTCATGCAATAAAATGCAAATTAATTACTTAAAAATCATACAATGTGATTTTCCGGATTTTTGTTTTAGATTCCGTCTCTCACAGTTGAAGTGTACCTATGATAAAAATTACAGACCTCTACATGCTTTGTAAGTAGGAAAACCTGCAAAATCGGCAGTGTATCAAATACTTGTTCTCCCCACTGTATATATCCCACATGGATGAAATGTGGCATCGTTTGTTGTCTTAGTTTGGAAAGAGAATGGCATGGATTTTATTTGAGCTTGTTCTTCCGCTTAAAAATTCACGTTCATCCTATAAGCATGGAATGCAAATGTGGCCCAACTGAGTGATTTAAGGGGCTTGGTTTAGTTGTAGCTTCAGGGGGGATGTGTTTCATGTAGGATTTAAAGGAAAAGGAAGTTATGGGCTGGTTAGGTTTTCACAAATGTGAGAGTATTTGCTTTTCTTCTTTACTTTCGAGTGAAAGAAAACTGTCAAAAAACAGTCTCCCTGTTGTTCTCCCTTTATGTTGTACGACTCCCACACGGTTGGTGTAGGCTATGCTTGGTTTTCTTTGCTCCTCCTCTGTTTACGTGTTATAACACAGTGACTTGTAGGCATAGATGATATCATTTATAGTATCTTATATTTATGTTGTAGAATATGAGTCCATGTTTAGTTCTGTTTTGGACATGTTCAATATGTCAGACGTGTATGTGAATGAGTGTTCAAACTAAATAACAATGCTACAGAGTCTTGTGTATTGACTCAAGTCATGTAATGAAGTTGTAATGATCCTGCTGTGTTTTCTACGTTGGGGGAAATTCTCCTCTACTCTATGTGTCTCTGTTCTCTGAAGAGAAAGATGCAATTTTATGGCTCAGCGGCTAGATGACTCTGCCTCAAAACAATGCCATTGACATGAATAAGTCATTTTACATCAAGACCAAACTAAATACTGTTACTACCATCTGTAACGGCAACTTTCTCATTGTAGCAGATTCATTGTGATAACCTCCAATCAGATAATTATTATTGACTTCATTATGATAATTTTGTATTTAAAGAGATATTTATTAGGCTATGGTTACGAAAATAGTTTTTCAGCTTTCCTCCCAAGCAATGTGGATTGGTTTGTCTTTCACAGTTAAAAACAAAGCTATCAAGATAAGATCTGTTTGGCACTGAATGTACCGTACTGTACATCTAGCTGTCAAGGAGGAAACGATCACACCGGCAACACAGCATTTCTTACCTTCCTTTTCATAAATACAAAGGATATTGCTGTCCAATGCAGTCACTATGACTTCCTGTAATTATAGTTATAGTGGAGAGAGAAGACAAGAGCTCCTCGGTCACAACAAGGGGCTGCTAGTGTTGTGCTGCTCTCTCCCTGCCACACCTGGGTTCAAACATAATTTGACATCTTTCAAAATTACTTTTAGCGCTTGCTTAAGCCTGCCTAGAATGCCATTTGGGTGGGGTGTGCACTTTTGGGACTATTCTATTGGTTCCGTTGCGCCAGGCAAGATCAATCGAGCAAAGCTAAAGTACATTTAAAGATTTCAAATACTATTTGAAGTGAACCCAGGTGTGTTCCCAGCCATGATGCAGTGTCTGAAAGGTCAGTCTAATAAAGCACAGACAAACTCTTCTTATAAACGCTGCCAGTGTCGGATCATGTTGAGTGTCTGCCTTAATGAAGGAAGCATAATGAATCTATCTCACACGGATAGGAAATCAGGACACAATTACAGGGCTGTGTGTGTGTGTATATGTGTGTGTGCGTATATGTGTGTGTGCGTATATGTGTGTTTGGGTTATGAGTGAGTTCACACTACGGTTGTAGTCACTGTTTTTGTTCCCTGTTCAAAAGACGTCTACGTGAGCCTGATTTCCTCTTCTTCTCTCTATTCTCCTTTCAGCTTTCAAGAAAGAGGACAGTGGCTTTGATGAGGTGAGTTCAAAACCAGTGAAACTTGGACAGCTGGTGAAATGATTGGCCCATTTTTCAGTGCAATACAACAATGTTTGATGGTAATGCTTATTGTGTTTATTGCGTGGTATCATGCATTGGATTCATGGACTGACAATGCTGTGGTTGTATGTAGTTCTGTAGTTTATTTCTATGAACTGTACTCAGTCAGTAGATATGGTTTGTAATGTATTCATGTGTACTGCATTAGGGCTGTCCTATGATCTCTGCAGTCCTAGTCCTCTGGGCCAGTGTTTGTCACTAGGAAGCCATCCAGACACATTATTTTGTGGACAGAGAAACTAACATCAGAATGATGAAAGTATTAGAGAATTTTTTTCCCAATGTATAACAATGCTGCGTGCGTGTGTGCGTGCGCGTGTGTGCTTGCATGCGTGCATGTGTTGATGAGGAAGCCGATAAGGCCGCGGACACTAGGATGTAAATGTTAAATGCGTTGGCAGGGAAATCCTGCTTGCTTGCTCTTTTGAGTTGAAGTAACAGATTGTTTTCACAAGCCCTCAATACGGTGCTTTAGATTGGTATCTAAGGAGATGTCCTTGGTGAAAGATAAGGCCGAACTCCTGTGGTCTCTAAGCCTTTCCCTTTTCCCATTGGAAATTAAAGTACACAAGGTGTAGAGAGACTGAGGAGACAGCAGCCAGTGTGAATGTTTGCTGATGTTGCTTTGGCTAATGATAACCTTATCTGTTCAGTTTAGGAAGGCAGTGATGGTACAGACAGATCAGGGATTTCATTAACAAACTGAACAGCTCTGCAAATGGAGGCTGAAACTAATGCCAGGCATACACTACACGATTTTGGCACGAATTCCCCAGGTTTTTGCCGTCTCAGACAAACTTTCATGATCTGGGTGAAAGCCTATGAACTTGGGCTAGCATCAATAAGTTGGGACTGGCATAGTTTGAGTGGGTCAAGGACGCACCGATGATGGCTGTTCCGTTCTCCGATCATTTTCGGACAAAGTTTGGTTGTGCATCTTGTAGTATGAGGAGTGCTATGACGCCATTGGGCAAGGAATAGCGCCAATAGCCAATGAGCACTTAGTATGTGAGACCAAAACAATGATGGTGAAGAGGAAAACAACAACAACACAGTGTGGACCGAGGTGATGGAGGACAGATTGGTGGAGCTGTTGAGAGAACGTGGCTGCCTTCAATGTGCAAGTTCGTTTTACATGGCCCTCATCCCATTGGTCCTTAAGTGAAATCTCCAGCCATCCGGGGCACTGGGCCATGCAAAACGAACTCCATCAATATTACATCTGCGTCCTACCATGACAGAAACCAAAAACTCTGCGCCTCTGGCTTAAAAAAAACGGTATTCTGCACATAATGTGCACACCAATAAAGCAGCTCACTGTTTGTGTGTCAGCATTTGCATTTCTTTTCCTACGAGAAACGCAGCTTAGGATCAACTAGGGAATCATAGTGTAATGTGAGCATCCACGTCCTGGGGTTGAGGAATTAAAGATTTGGGACAAGGAAATCAGGAAATGTGACCACGTCCAAGTTAAGCTTTTAGAAGCCATGTAGTGTATGCCCAGCATAACTGATTCACACAAGGTGCGAAGAGACACAATTAGCCATTTTTCTTCCTCTGTTATATCTCTGGGGATGTCCCCTTCTCCCATGTCCCTGTATTCTTGACTAGCCCTACACAACCATCATGTTCAGTGCGGGGATTATAAGATTGATGGGCAATTACTCCCTGATGCCCCCCCCCCCCCCCCCCCCTCTCTCTCTCTCTCAATTAGCTTTATTGGCATGACATAACAATGTACATATTGCCAAAGCTTACTTTGAAGATTTACAATGTGAACATAACTAATAATAATAATCAATATTGTCAACAGGACAACAGTAACAACAATAACCAAGGTTTAAAATAATCCTACATTGAACAATAACAATAAGCAGGTTGGTTGGTCTGTCAGATGCTGTCCCTCATCTTATGGCAGGCAGCAATGTAATGCGTTGCCAACCCAAGTTTTTATTATTAGTGCCTATTTGCCTAATTCTGCCCTGCATGCATTGTTTGTAGTTTTCCTCTGGACATGTAGGAAAATCTTACAAAACACCGCATGCAGGGTTTCAATGGGGTGTTTGTCCCATTGGGTGAAATCCTTTCTCTCTTTCTCTTTCTCTTTCTCTTTCTCTTTCTCTTTCTCTTTCTCTGTCAATTCTGGTTAGGCCCAAATGAGCATCTCTTCTCCCTTCTTGTGTATTGATAAGTAGAACTCTAACCTACCTCTCACTTTGGGCTCTGACCACTGGCGGACATACCATTATTTTATAAATTTATTTTAATTAACTTTTATTTAACTAGGCAAGTCAGTTAAGAACAAATTCTTATTTACAATGACATCCTACCAAAAGGCAAAAGACCTCCTGCGGGGAAGGGGGCTGGGATTAAAAATAAAAATAAATACAGATAAATAAAATATAAATATAGGACCAAATGCACATCACGACAAGACAAGACATGACAATGTCTTTTTATAGCTTTTTTGTACTCCAGACATCTTGTATTTCTATACTTTTTCATACTGCCGCTCTATGTATCATGTATCTGTCTTTTGTGTATTTTCGTTCTGGCATTTTGCACCTGCCCTTTGTTTTTTTTGTAGCTGCTTGACAAAGAAATTTCCCCCTCGGGGATCAATAAAGTATCTATCTATCTATCTATCTATCTATCTATCTATCTATCTATCTATCTATCTATCTATCTATCTATCTATCTATCTATCTATCTATCTATCTATCTATCTATCTATCTATCTATCTATCTATCTATCTATCTATCTATCTATCTATCTATCTATCTATCTATCTACCTACCTACCTACCTACCTACCTACCTACCTACCTACCTACCTACCTACCTACCTACCTACCTACCTACCTACCTACCTACCTACCTACCTACCTACCTACCTACCTACCTACCTACCTACCTACCTACCTACCTACCTACCTACCTACCTACCTACCTACCTACCTACCTACCTACCTACCTACCTACCTACCTACCTACCTACCTACCTACCTACCTACCTACCTACCTACCTACCTACCTACCTACCTACCTACCTACCTACCTACCTACCTACCTACCTACCTACCTACCTACCTACCTACCTACCTACCTACCTACCTACCTACCTACCTACCTACCTACCTACCTACCTACCTACCTACCTACCTACCTACCTACCTACCTACCTACCTACCTACCTACCTACCTACCTACCTACCTACCTACCTACCTACCTACCTACCTACCTACCTACCTACCTACCTACCTACCTACCTACCTACCTACCTACCTACCTACCTACCTACCTACCTACCTACCTACCTACCTACCTACCTACCTACCTACCTACCTACCTACCTACCTACCTACCTACCTACCTACCTACCTACCTACCTACCTACCTACCTACCTACCTACCTACCTACCTACCTACCTACCTACCTACCTACCTACCTACCTACCTACCTACCTACCTACCTACCTACCTACCTACCTACCTACCTACCTACCTACCTACCTACCTACCTACCTACCTACCTACCTACCTACCTACCTACCTACCTACCTACCTACCTACCTACCTACCTAGGTAGTCGCACAAACTGTGGCCTTTCCGGTCAGGTAGTCTGTGACCCAGGAGACTAAGGGTGCTTCCACTTTCATCCTCTTCATCTTCTCACCCAGTAGCAGGGGCTGAATGGTGTTGAAGGCACTGGAGAAGTAAAAAAACAACCCTCACAGTGCAACCTGCGTTGTCCAGGTGAGAGTAGGCCCTCTCCAGCTCTCTCCTCACTTGGTTGGTGGTGAAAGCCAGCCCAGGTGGGGAGGTGGGGGGAAGGGGGGTGTTGAGAATCAGTCCAGAGGTGGGGGGAAGGGAGGTGTTTTTGAAGCCAGTGATATTTCTCATTCCCTTCCACACCTCTCTCACCTGGCTCTGCCTCAGCTTGTCTTCCATCTTCTCCTTATACCCTCTCTTCCCCTCAGCAATCCGCAACTTCAGCTCCCTCTGGACGCATTTCAATTTGTCCCTGTCCCACTCCTTGAAGGCCCTCTTCTTCTCATTCAGCAGGGCCTTCAGGTCACTGGTGACCCAGGGTGTGCTTTGGGGACCTTTAACAGAATGTGACTGGCAGAACGGGTGTTGTATGTGGAGGATGAGACCTGCAGTAGATATCTTAGATAGGGGGGAGTGAGGCCTAAGAGGGTTTTATAAATAAGCATCAACCAGTGGGTCTTGTGACGGGTATACAGAGATGACCAGTTTACAGAGGAGTATAGAGTGCAGTGATGTGTCCTATAAGGAACATTGGTGGCATATCTGATGGCCGAATGGTTATGCAGAAGAGCAATTGCCTCAGACCTCTCATAATCAAGGAACCTCATGAGCTGGGCATAAAAAATGAATAATAATAATATTAAAATAATTTCTCCGCCTCGCGGTCGCCCCCGTCAAAGGTATACTTTGACTATCTGTTTTTTCATGTTAGAATCTGTTAATCAATGTGTTTCTATAGGTTAATAACAGTAAGGCCAAATTCAATGTTTCAATGTTATTTTTTAAAATGTTTTTGTACTTTGTTTGTACAATTATCCTTGGTATGAGCATCTTAAAACAATGCCATATGTTAGCTTAGTAGTAGTCTCACTTTGCCATACCTTCAAAGTCGCGTCGCTGTGTGGAGAACGGTTTGAATAGTCTGCAATATTTTGATTGGATGTTACTTTTCAAGAACCCTCCCCAACTTGCCCGTTGGTGCCAGGTGTTATGTTCGTTTCTGTTTTCAGACTGGGAAGGACCCATTTTGAGAGAGTTGGTCCGTATGCTAGTTTCCAACATTGCAGAAAATTGCAGCTGCTGATAATACTGTCATCGTCGTCGAAGCAGTAGCCCATGTATCTGATGCTGTCTGGCATGTCATACTGTTTTGGCCTGACAGCATCATACATGGGCTACACATAGTAAGACAGAGGGGTGCTGTTCCGCTCGCTCGGATGCTTTCGCCAGTGAGATAGTTTGCGAATTGAAGGAAAATTGGTGGGTGCACAGTGCACTGTGCAGATGCTGGAATTATTTTGGAAGAACGTGCGAAGGTAACCTAGCTTTTTAAGTGATTTGTTTGACAACCAGATGAAAACACCATGACATATTAAAAGGTAATACAGACTGGCCTCTGACTGGAGCCTCCAAATCACTAAGCCCTACCCTGACTCTGACTGAGCTCTCATCTCCCTCTCCCTCTCTCTCTCTCGTCGAGGACTCTCTAATCTGCAGTCTCAGCTCTGTGGTTGTACTGAGGATGTGATGAT
>CM042415.1:19903051-19962585 GCA_023634145.1 Thymallus thymallus | reverse complement strand
TTTTTCCATTAGCAGATTTTTCCATCCTCAAACCAAGCTCACATTCCAACCAAGGTACATTGAAGACTAGCATAACAATAAACAAAGCCAATGTTCTCACTGCCAAGAACCTCTCTCTGCTGCATTTACATTTCAAATGAATACCATAAAATACTGAACAGCATCAGTACATTAATACAAACACATTTTTACTTCCTTTTTCATATTGACTCATTTTTGGTTCATTGCAATGCATTGTATTGTGATCAGATTTGGTGTTTTATGATTCTTTATTTAGACATTTTTGTAATCTAACTGTCCTCTCTTGCTCCCTGACAGCACACAGACCTGTGCCAGTACATGGACAGGCACCCAGGAGGACTGCATCCAGACAATGTGAAGGTAAGACTGCTCATCATTATCCTGACTACATTACTACAGTAAAACTCCACTGTCCTGAGCATCACTAATATGTCCTAAAATCCTACAGTTTTTACAGTGCCCCTGCCGAGGAGTAATGCTCACACACATGGTTAGATAGTAGCAGTGTCCTGTATGCTTGCTTAAATGACTTCAATGAACTACACCGTTGAGGAGTAACACACACTGTTAGAGTTGCAATGTTTTCCTGTGGCTCTGTGTAGAGGTGTGTTGAGGACGAGGAGAAGGTAGGCAGTGTGATGGAGTGAATGGGGCCATGGAGGATGGGAGGGATGGTGTGAAGAGGGGGTGTTGTGTAGAAGGGTCCTTTGAGAAGGGAGGGGGGGGGGGGGGGGGGGGTGTTATGTAACCCTTCATATCTAATATTGTCACCAAGGATTTCCATAAGTCATGTTTTTATCCTGTTGACGACCGACGGCCTGCCTCATTGAAATGCATGTGTTAATAATAGAGGATTATTCCCAGAGAAGGTTGTCAGAGGAAATAACCTGCTTCCACCTCTTAATCTGGAAACATATGGTGCGTCCCAAATGGCACCCTATTCCCCATATAGTGCAATATTTTTGTACCAAAAAAAGAAAAAAGGTGCAATATGAAGGGAATAGGTTTTAACTTGGGTCCCAGGTGTACGACAGGCCATGTGTCCTCACTGTGTCGCCATGTAGCCTGACTGGAAGAATTCCTCCCGTGTCTGAAAGATTTTCTCTGTGATGTCTTAAGAGGGGCTTTTATTTGTAGATGAATGTCCTCTGACAATGACATTGTGATGAATGTTTCCTCTGTCAGAACTGGTCTAGAAGGTAGAGTGAGAGAGAGACAAAGAAGGGGCGAAAGGGCCAGCAGCTAGCGTTAGCCATAATGCTCTCCATGGTGGGAGGACAGATGGAGAGAGAGCGAGGGAGGGAGTGAGGGAGAGAGAGAGACCAGAACCAATCTTTTCCTGGTGGGAGGACAGACAGAGTATAGGAGGAGCTCTAATGACCTGCCAGCTGAAAGGAAAACAAACTGACTGTACGTCCCAAATGGCACCCTATTCACTATCTACTCTTGACCAGGATCCATAAGGCTATGGTTAAAAGTAGTGCACTATATAGGGAATAGGGTGCCATTTGAGGCACAACCAGAGACACAGACCCGGACCAATCGTTAGAATCAGCAAGCCAATGGCGTATTGAACTCTCCTGTTTGCCAATGTGCCACTCTTCTGTGCTCTTGTGTGTCAAGAGCCGGAGACACTCCAGTATGTGTTAACTGAAAAATGGAGGGTATAATAGCTATGTATAATAGCTATATTTGTAACCAGTGAGGAGCAGAGTATAGACAGACAATTGGCTGGAGATGAATTCCCTTCATTACAGTGTCTCTGATTAACAGAGAAAGTGGCTTGTCCTCCTGTGTGTGTGTGTGTGTGTGTGTGTCAATCAGATGACCGTTCGGGTTTCAAATTCCTTTTGTTCCCTGGTTGAGGTTATTTCAGAAGAAACAGCCTCTGACTGAAGATGCATTGTTTCTATGAAATGTGTGTGTGTGTGTGTGTGTGTGTGTGTGTGTGTGTGTATTTGTCCTCCTGTTGAATAATCAGATCAGAGACATTAAAGCTATTAGTGTGTGTACTGTCTGATGGGGCTGGATCACATTAGCATTAACCTAGCAGAAAACACTTAGACCTTCACTAGCTAATGCAATTTTCAGTCAGCCTGCCCCGAAGAGAGAAGTGTGTGTGCTTGTGTGTTTGCGTTGTTTCGAGCGTGTCTTGTTACAGAACTCCTTCTGAGAGCATAGTACAGAACCTTGACCTTCACCCAAACACAGTGTCCTCCTTTAACAGTCTACCTGTTATTTCATATAACTGTATGTTCTGTATGACATCACCCAAAGCTGCAACAACCTCCCAGTCAGTGACGCTCTTGATGTGATTATATCCAGTCAGCTGAATGGGGTTCTCTTAATGAGAGCCAAATAGATCGATGTGAAACTGACACCGCTGACATTAGGGCTGGGAAATATGGCCAAAATATCCTATCATGGTATTTAAAAAAAAAATTGGACGGTATATAGTATTTAACTGTTTTTGAATAATACAATTTCTAAATTTGCTTTATGAGTAGTGTGTGACGCTAGGGTGGCAACACATACATTCTAAGCGATTTCAATGGGTCTTTCTCCATTCTGATTGTTTTATACTGTTCAATTCAACTTCAAACCCCCCAGAAATTCAGCATTTTCATCAAATGCTGCATTTCCTGCACTCATTGGAGATCATTTCCACACTGCCACGTAGGGCTGCACGATATGGGCAAACAAGCTAGGCCTTATTTTCAACCAAATGTTGCAATTGCGATTGGAGTTGCCATTTAGAGAAAAACACTTGGGTGAACTGTTGGAATCGTGGAAGTATAATGATTATTCTAATTCTATAGTTAGAATACAGTAGTGGGCACTAGTGTTTGACATGACAACGAATGATAATACCAGGGAGGAGTTATTGTGACAGGGTAGGAACCAAAGGGTTGATAAGTGTTTTCTAGGGGACCCTATAATCTTTGGCTACATAACATGTTTTCTCTGTTAGCTACTTCATGTAGCGAACATATTCAAGCGTCACATATTACTCTTTGATTTAGAAGATACTGTTTCACAAACAACATGCTGATTTAGTTCCACACCATCACTGGTATTATCAGGCTGTAAAACTAGCTGTTTGCAGATGTAAGAAACAAAAACGAATAGTTTAATTATTGATCTGTAGTGGATTTATATTACGAAGCAAAGGGAAAACAGCATTGTTGTCATCAACGTTGTTGCCTGAGCTGCGTTAACCACGCAGGACTGAACGCAAGTGTCTCGCGATCGGGGAACAACTAATGCCCTTGAGTGACAGGGGGCGGGGCTAGGTCTGTGTGGAAAGCGGCATGGAGAGAGAGAGAGCGGAGAGAGATGACTCAAGTAGCGAAGTAAACTATAAAAATGGACGTTACACGCAGTGTATCCCATTTAACAAACCAAACATTCATATACCGTTATAGAAGGTCAATACGAGTATATCGTAAAATACGGTATACTGCCCAGCCCTACCTGGCAGGCATTGGTTGACATTCACAATCCTATTTAAACAGCATGTATTACAAGAGGAGCTACCCTCGTTGTAGTATTCCTCAATGTCAAGTGTAGTATCAATGTCAGGTGGAATATTGATAAATGACGTTAGTATAATGTAATGGTGACATCACAAAGGCCCATGTCTAAAAAGGTTCAACAAATTCAACAAAGCACTACTCCTGAGTTCCCTACTCCCTCTCCCCCTCCTCTCCTCCTCCTCTTTCCCCTGTTCTCCTCTCCTCCTCTTCTCCTCTCCTCTCCCCCTCTCTGTGCCCTAATCATGTGTGCAGATAATGCAGTAATGACATGCCACATTAAGACAGACAGTACTACCCAGATGCTTTCTGGGATAAACTACTATGGGGAACAGGACGATAGGGGAACAGTAGCTGGCAGATGGGAGCGTCAATGTCTTCTCAGCTCATTTAACATACTATCCTACCTCTCCTTCACTCACTACTGGGCTAAACTCACTCCCCATGCATATAGTAAAGTGCTGCTTTCAGAGATTTTCTCAATGACTCCCAAGGTTTCCATTCAATTAAAATACTTAATTTATTATCCCCTCAGGTGCAATGAAGATTTGGAGGTTTGTGTTTCGAGGGGTTGACTTTGTCCATGATGTTGAGTTCAGCATGACTGCGTGTGATTGGACTCTCATTCACTATTGATAGGGTTTGAATAAGTAATGTGAACACAAAATACATCTATTGGAATAACACATCTTTTGGGGCTTTTGTGTTTGCCCCATATCAGTCAGTATGCATTGGAATTAACCAATGATAACAAAAAAGTCAAAATAAAATAAAATAATTGGCAACATGGAAATATATACCCATTTGTTTCCTTTTTGTTCTGTGTTTTTGTGTGCAAATATTCCATATGAATAAGAAATGTGTATAACCCATTATATGCTGTTAGTATGATGCATGGTCTCATACTGTAGTAAATGAATGAGAATATCAGACAATAGAACCAGCCTGGCAGATTACAGAGAATATATACAGTGGGGAGAACAAGTATTTGATACACTGCCGATTTTGCAGGTTTTCCTACTTACAAAGCATGTAGAGGTCTGTAATTTTTATCATAGGTACACTTCAACTGTGAGAGACGGAATCTAAAACAAAAATTTAGAAAATCACATTGTATGATTTTTTAATAATTATTTTGCATTTTATTGCATGACATAAGTATTTGATCACCTACCAACCAGTAAGAATTCCGGCTCTCACAGACCTGTTAGTTTTTCTTTAAGAAGCCCTCCTGTTCTCCACTCATTACCTGTATTAACTGCATCTGTTTGAACTCGTTACCTGTATAAAAGACACCTGTCCACACACTCAATCAAACAGACTCCAACCTCTCCACAATGGCCAAGACCAGAGAGCTGTGTAAGGACATCAGGGATAAAATTGTAGACCTGCACAAGGCTGGGATGGGCTACAGGACAATAGGCAAGCAGCTTGGTGAGAAGGCAACAACTGTTGGCGCAATTATTAGAAAATGGAAGAAGTTCAAGATGATGGTCAATCTCCCTCGGTCTGGGGCACCATGCTAGATCTCACCTCGTGGGGCATCAATGATCATGAGGAAGGTGAGGGATCAGCCCAGAACTACACGGCAGGACCTAGTCAATGAACTGAAGAGAGCTGGGACCACAGTCTCAAAGAACCATTAGTAACACACTATGCCGTCATGGATTAAAATCCTGCAGCGCATGCAAGGTCCCCCTGCTCAAGCCAGCGCATGTCCAGGCCCGTCTGAAGTTTGCCAATGACCATCTGGATGATCCAGAGGAGGAATGGGAGAAGGTCATGTGGTCTGATGAGACAAAAATAGAGCTTTTTGGTCTAAACTCCACTCGCCGTGTTTGGAGGAAGAAGAAAGATGAGTACAACCCCAAGAACACCATCCCAACCGTGAAACATGGAGGTGGAAACATCATTCTTTGGGTGATGCTTTTCTGCAAAGGGGACAGGACGACTGCACCGTATTGAGGGGAGGATGGATGGGGCCATGTATCGCGAGATCTTGGCCAACAACCTCCTTCCCTCAGTAAGAGCATTGAAGATGGGTCGTGGCTGGGTCTTCCAGCATGACAACGACCCGAAACACACAGCCAGGGCAACTAAGGAGTGGCTCCGTAAGAAGCATCTCAAGGTCCTGGAGTGGCCTAGCCAGTCTCCAGACCTGAACCCAATAGAAAATCTTTGGAGGGAGCTGAAAGTCCGTATTGCCCAGTGACAGCCCTGAAACCTGAAGGATCTGTATGGAGGAGTGGGCCAAAATCCCTGCTGCAGTGTGTGCAAACCTGGTCAAGAACTACAGGAAACGTATGATCTCTGTAATTGCAAACAAAGGTTTCTGTACCAAATATTAAGTTCTGCTTTTCTGATGTATCAAATACTTATGTCATGCAATAAAATGCAAATTAATTACTTAAAAATCATACAATGTGATTTTCTGGGTTTTTGTTTTAGATTCCGTCACTCACAGTTGAAGAGTACCTATGATAAAAATTACAGACTTCTACATGCTTTGTAAGTGGGAAAACCTGCAAAATCGGCAGTGTATCAAATACTTGTTCTCCCCACTGTATCTGGACTCAGATGATGAAATCCATTGTTCTACTGGCCACACCTTATACTCTAAACCCATCTCTTCAGAAAAACTTTATTGCCATAGCTTTTCATTAAATCAAACAGTGTTGACTTTTCCATTTATACACTGATGTAAAAGTTAAAGGAGAGGTATGTAAGCAGACATAATATTCAACAGATATATGAAGAGGCTATGAACAGATACACGAAGAGGCTATGAACAGATATATGAAGAGGCTATGAACAGAAATACGAAGAGGCTATGAACAGATATATGAAGAGGCTATGAACAGATATACGAAGAGGCTATGAACAGATATATGAAGAGGCTATGAACAGATATACGAAGAGGCTATGAACAGATATACGAAGAGGCTATGAACAGATATACGAAGAGGCTATGAACAGATATACGAAGAGGCTATGAACAGATATACGAAGAGGCTATGAACAGATATACGAAGAGGCTATGAACAGATATACGAAGAGGCTATGAACAGATATACGAAGAGGCTATGAACAGATATACGAAGAGGCTATGAACAGATATACGAAGAGGCTATGAACAGATATACGAAGAGGCTATGAACAGATATACGAAGAGGCTATGAACAGATATACGAAGAGGCTATGAACAGATATACGAAGAGGCTATGAACAGATATACGAAGAGGCTATGAACAGATATACGAAGAGGCTATGAACAGATATACGAAGAGGCTATGAACAGATATACGAAGAGGCTATGAACAGATATATGAACAGGCTATGAACAGATATACAAAGAGGCTAGGAACAGATATACAAAGAGGCTATGAACAGATATACGAAGAGGCTATGATAACAGTTGCAAGTCGAGGTGCCGTGTACAGTGTGTAGCCCACACGCACGCACGCACACACCCACACACACAGGCCAGGGTTGGCAGTCAATTCAGAAAGTAAACTTAACCCCTTACACTTGTGGAAATTGGCCAAATTATATATGTCTCTAACAGAAGAACTATAAAAAGCATATGAATAACCATGGTAGCGAATGAAAGATAACATTTTGGAGATTATGGGGAAATTATTAGACCAAATGTGAGGTCACAACAGTTCACCTGACACGAGACTGAATCCAAACAGTACACTGTTGATATTATGTGCCTTTTACATTTACTGTAATGTTTCACAGCAATTGTCAATAACGAAATCTGAAAATACAGAAACACAATAAGAATAATCAATGCCATTTTGGAGTAGGTGCAAGAGGAGAAACAATGATTCCAAGGGTTTGAGTGAGAGGTTGACCTCTCTTAGCTTTGCCATTGTTGTTGTTTACGCAATCCACAAACGTTCCATTATAAATGACTATCTGGGTCAGGTGGGTGTCATTGGTCAGGTGGGTGTCATTGGTCAGGTGGGTGTCATTGGTCCCTCCCTCTAGCCCAATTAGAGGGAGGGATGGGGGCATCTTATTGTTTTGCGTGGTGCTCAAGTTTATAATGGCTGTCAGTCAAAGCCCATACAGCGCTGTGAAGCAGGGAGACTGAGCTCTAACTTCATGTATAGCATGCTACTGTACAGCCACTGCATTCCAATTTAAGCACTTATCAATGACAAAATGGGCCATTTTCAACCTACATACGGGATGATACATAAACTTACACGCACACACACGCACGCGCACACACACACACACACGCACATTGCAATTAGTGCACAGCACAACTAATGATTAATTATGTTCCTAACACCCCCGCCCACGGTTACTACCCTTTCCCAGGGTCGTTGTCTACTAATTACTGCAGTACATTGCCAATGAGTGAATGCATTGTGAAGCTGTTTCATGATGGGAATATCTATACCCTCATAAGAAGAGGTTGTCTCTTTCTATCTGTTCATGGTTAGTGTGTAAAATCCCTCTCTCCTAATTCCTCTCACCATCTTATAATTATGTATCATCTGTACGCTGTGTGGTGGAAGTCTCTGGAGGGGTGAGGAGGTGGTGGTGTGAGATTATTGATATTCTGGGTAGCGGGTGGCTGGCTGCTATTGACTTTCCAGCAATGCATCTTAGACTCTCTACCTCCTCACCTCCCCTCCCTCCTCTGCTTCATCCCACTCTCACCGCTTCCCCTCTTCTCTTCTCTCTTTCTCTCTACCTGACTTCCTTTCTTTTCATTCCTCTGCCCTTGTAGACCATTCTCTCCCTCTGTCTAGTTCTCTCTGTCTGGTTATCTCTGTCTGGTTCTCTCTGTCCCACCTCTCTGTATCTTTCTCTATATGTCTCTTTCCCCTTTCTCTTTCTCTCTCCCCCCCCCCCCCTCTCAATTCAATTCAATAGACTTTATTGACATGGCAAGTTAAATTACTTACAATGTCAAAGTATACATATAACTAAAATGGTGGGACCAACAGCAATAATAATAGTAGTAGAGAAAATGGGATTACCATTAACAGCAACTACAACAACAATAGTAATGAGAATAACAATACATTAAAGCAATAGGAGTAGACCAGTCTCAACCTGACTGAGAAGACACATGACATGAGTATTTGAGAGAGTAATTTCTCTCTCTCTCTCTCTCTCTCTCTCTCTCTCCCCCTCCCTCCCTCCCTCCCTCCCTCCCTCCCTCCCTCCCTCCCTCCCCTAATAACCCTAATGATGCCTTTAGCATTTTAAGCCAGATGGGCAGATAGCTTCAACTCACTTATTTGGGGAGACCAGTCATCTAGCAGATGTCATGTCTGTCACATGGCCAAATGTCCTGCTAGTATAGTGACCGTGTGGACTAGTGAGTGTGACTACAGTCTAGGGCTAGACATGTCTTTTCTAGTGTGTTTTCTATCTTTTCCATGCACGTAAAGACATACGTTATGAATTTGAAAAGCTCTCAGCTAAACTCCAATCAAAAATAATTTGAAGCCCTTGTACTTTACCTTCTACTATATAATATGCTAATTTGACAGAATTCTCAGTTTTCCTGTGGTCGACAGTAAGAGTTATTTTTAAGGAGTGTTTTGATGTTTAGTTTGCAGAAAGAGCGGAGTGAATAAATGAGTAACCTTTTGATTGCCTAGCCCACTTAATGAGGCAGGGGCTTTTGACGGGTGTGTTTTGATATACATGAATAAACACACATTTCCCGTGCTCATTTCTAGCGCTGTGCGTTGTTTCGCGTGTCGCCCGCCTGCCGAGTTGAGGAATGCTAAACTGTTGACCCAGTGACTCCAGATGCCAGACAGGGCTGATCCCTGATTGGACTCCATGGTTTTCGCTCTGCCTAATTGGCCGAGACCCTGCTAGTGCTGCTGGGAAGAGAGAAACTGGAATGAAAGGATCAGCGATTGCACAGATTCAGAATTCATTATTGGTTGATTGATGCAAAGTGAACAAAAAATAACCAGAGGATCTGAAAGAGCCATACACATTGATGTTGTTTTCAGGTGCTGTGTCAGAGAAAACAAGTAAATATGAGGAAATGTATTCACAGATTATTTTGTGATGCTTATTTTCTCGCCTGTTTCCCATTGATAGCATTTGAATGTGACTGTGTAATCAAAATCTAAAGAAAACCACTTTGTTGGTGGTGGAAGTCAGAATATTCTATATTTATAAGTAGAATATACATTTTATTATTATTTGCATTTATATTGTGTATTTATTGATCTCCTCTCAAGCCTTCAAATGAACCAATCACTATTTGTTATTGATGTGTGAGATCAGATGGTTGTTGTGATGGCAGTTATCTATTTCATCACTGGTCAATAGTCCAAGCTGAGGAAAGGATGGGATGGGAGTTCTGGCTTGATTGGCTAGTATTGACGTTGGGGAGTGGAGTGAGGGTGTCTGTGTGTGCGAGTGTGTGCGAGTGAGGTTGAGGGTGGTGTGTGTGTGTGTGTGTGTGTGTGTGTGTGTGTGTGTGTGTGTGTGTGTGTGTGTGTGTGTGTGTGTGTGTGTGTGTGTGTGTGTGTGTGTGTGCGTGTGTGTGTTATAGAGTTAATGGTGTGGTGTAAATTAGTTTTGGGAGTTAACACAGCAGTGCCTGGTGTTGTGTTAAGGCTGAATGAAGACATTAACACCTCCTACTGATGGATAGCTGTTATGACACATGGACTGGAAAACCGTATGAGTCCAAACAATGCTATGAATCAACCAGAGAGATGGAGAAGAAGAGCTATGTAGATACTAGCATGGACAAATAGCAGGATGTAAAATAAAAACATTAGAAGGAAATATTGCTATTGAGACAAAATAGTGGGTGACTTGGAAATCCACTGGAGACACATGATATACATTGTTTGAATGATTAATGATTAGCCTACCCTAATTTAATTTCTCATGAATGTAATGAACTTATGATCCATTAATTGAAAATTAAAAATAAATATTACAACTAATAATGAATGATTAACGGTGGATCTCCTCTCTGTCTATCAGTTGTTCCTGTACCAGCTGCTGAGAGGTCTGTCCTACATCCACCAGAGGTATATCCTGCACCGCGACCTCAAGCCTCAGAACCTGCTCATCTCTGACACTGGTGAACTCAAACTGGCTGACTTCGGTAGGTGGCTTTGCTTTGTGTCTAACTAGCACTCTTTTGTCTTTCCGTGCTTCTTTCTCTTTCTCTCTCTCGCTCTCTCGCTCTCTTGCTCTCTCTCGCTCTCTCTCTCGCTCTCGCTCTCTCTCTCGCTCTCTCTCTCGCTCTCTCTCTCTCGCTCTCTCTCGCTCTCTCTCACTCTCTCTCGCTCTTTATCTCTCTCTACTCTCTCTCTCTCTCGCTCTTTATCTCTCTACTCTCTCTCTCTCTCGCTCTTTATCTCTCTCTCTCGCTCTTTATCTCTCTCTCGCTCTTTATCTCTCTCTACTCTTTCTCTCTCTCGCTCTTTATCTCTCTCTCTCGCTCTTTATCTCTCTCTCGCTCTTTATCTCTCTCTCTCTCGCTCTTTATCTCTCCCTCTCTCTCTCTCGCTCTTTATCTCTCTCTCTCTCGCTCTTTATCTCTCTCTCTCTCTCTCTCTCTCTCTCTCTCTCTCTCTCTCTCTCTCTCGCTCAATTAAAGGGGTTTTCTTGACATGGGAACCATGTTAACATTGCCAAAGCAAGTGACGTAAATAATAGACAAAAGTGAAATAAACAATAAAAATTTACAGTAAACATTACACTCACAGAAGTTCCAAAAGAATAAAGACATTTCAACTACACTAAGTTGACTGTGCCTTTAAACAGCTTGAACAATTCCAGAAAATGGCTAATTGACATAATTCGAGTCTGGTTCATCCTTGGGAGCAATTTTCAAATGCCTGAAGGTACCACGTTCATCTGTACAAACAATAGTACGCAAGTATAAACACCATGGGACCACGCAGCCGTCATACCGCTCAGGAAGGAGACGCGCTCTGTCTCCTAGAGATTAACAAACTTTGGTGTGAAAAGTGCAAATGAATCCCAGAACAACATCAAAGGACCTTGTGAAGATGCTGGAGGAAACAGGTACAAAAGTATCTCTATCCACAGTAAAACGAGTCCTATATCGACATAACCTGAAAGGTCGCTCAGCAAGGAAGAAGCCACTGCTCCAAAACCAAATTATGTGGATATATTGAAGCAACATCTTAAGACATCAGTCAGGAAGTTAAAGCTTGGTCGCAAATGGGTCTTCCAAATGGACAATGACCCCAAGCATACTTCCAAAGTTGTGGCAAAATGGCTTAAGGACAACAAAGTCAAGGTATTGGAGTGGCCATCACAAAGCCCTGACCTCAATCCAATAGAAAATTTGTGTGCAGAACTGATAAAGCGTTTGCCAGCAAGGAGGCCTACAAACCTGACTCAGTTACACCAGTTCTGTCAGCAGGAATGGGCCAAAATTCACCCAATTTATTGTGGGAAGCTTTGGGAAGGCTAAACAAAACCTTTGATCCAAGTTAAACAATTTAAAGGCAATGCTGCCAATACTAATTGAGTGTATGTAAACTTCTGACCCACTGGGAATGTGATTAAATAAATAAAGCTGAAATAAATAATTCTCTCTACTATTATTATGACATTTCACATTCTTAAAATAAAGTGGTGAACCTAACTGACCTAAAACAGGGAATTTTACTAGGATTAAATGTATTTGGCTAATGTGTATGTAAACTTCCGACTTCAACTGTATATATACAGTGTTGTAACGGTGTGCAAATGGTTAAAGGGAAAATAAATAAACATAAATACGGGTTGTATTTACAATGATGTTTGTTCTTCTCTCTCTCTCTCAATTTCAATTCAATTTCAATTTAAGGGCTTTATTGGCATGGGAAACATATGTTAACATTGCCAAAGCAAGTGAAATAAGGTGAAGGTGAAATAAAAAAGTGAAGAAGATAGTAAACAATAAAAATTTACAGTAAACATTACACTCAGAAGTTCCAAAAGAATAAAGACATTTCAAATGTCATATTATGTATATACTTTATATACAGTGTTGTAACAATGTGCAAATAGTTTATTTACAAATGGGAAAATAAATAAACATAAATATGGGTTTTATTTACAATGGTGTTTGTTCTTCACTGGTTGCCCTTTTCTTGAGGCAACAGGTCACAAATCTTGCTGCTGTGATGGCACACTGTGGTATTTCACCCAGTAGATATGGGAGTTTATCAAAATTGGGTTTCTTTTCTAATTCTTTGTGGGTCTGTGTAATCTGTGAGAAATATGTGTCTCTAATGTGGTCATACATTTGGCAGGAGGTTAAGAAGTGCAGCTCAGTTTCCACCTCATTTTGTGGGCAGTGTGCACATAGCCTGTCTTCTCCTGAGAGCCAGGTCTGCCTATGGCGGCCTTTCTCAATAGCAAGGCTATGCTCACTGAGTCTGTATATAGTCAAAGCAGGACCAGCTTGCTTAGGGGACTCTTCTCCAGGTAGGTGATGGCTTTGCTATGGAAGGTTCGGCAATCGCTTCCTTTTAGGTGGTTGTAGAATTTAACGGCTCTTTTCTAGATTTTGATTATTAGTAGGTATCTGCCTAATTCTGCTCTGCATGCATTATTTGGTGTTTTTCGTTGTAAATGGAGGATATTACCTGTGGCGCAGATGTTTAGGCCGAGGTATGTATAGTTTTTTGTGTCCTCTAGAGCAATGGTTTCTAGATGGAATTTATATTTGTGGTCCTGGCAACTGGACCTTTTTTGGAACACCTCTCTCTCTGTCTTTGTCTCTCTCTCTCTCTCTCTCTCTCTCTCTTCTCTCTATCTCTCTCTCTTTGCTCTCTCTCTGTCTTTCTCAATTCAATTCAATTCAATTCACTTTATTGGCATGACGCAACAATGTACATATTGCCAAAGTATCATACATCAATATATTTTTTTTTTCTTCTATATATTTATATATTTTTTTTTCTATTTTATATATATATATATACATACATATACACACGCACATACATATATATACACATATATACATACATACATACACACATATATATATATATATATTTTTTTTTAAATATAATTACATCAAAGAACAAATAACAACAGGAAAAATAAAATAAATGCATTAAATATGTCAGGCACTGTCCCTCAACTTGTGGCAGGCAGCAACATAGCATGCTGCCAGCGCACAGCTGGTCATGTCTTCCCCCAAAAGGATCGGCAGCCTTTCTATGTCAGAGAGGTCCTCAAAGCCCCGGACTACTTGTTCAAATTTGGGGAAGTGACTCTCTCTGATAGTTTTATATTTTTGACATTTGGTCAGGAAATGCAGCTCTGTCTCTGGTTCTGCTGTGGTGCAGTGGTTGCACAGCCTTTCCTCTACAGGGAGCCAGGTTTTCCTGTGTCTACCCTTCTCAATAGCAAGGCTGTGCTCGCTGAGCCTGTACTTTGTCAAGGTTTTCCTGAGGTTTTGATCAGTCACCATGGTCAGATAGTTTGCCATGGTGTACTGTCGATTTAGGGCCAAATAGCACTGCATTTTGCTTTGTGCTTGTGTTTGTGTTTTCCAATAGGTAATGTAGTTTTGTTTTAGATGTTTTGTAATTTGGTTAATTCTTATTGATTGGATGTTCTGGTCCTGATGCTTCAGTGTGTTAGTGGAACAAGTTTGTGAACTCAGCCCCTGGACCAGTTGGATGAAGGGACTCTTATCTTTGCTCAACTCTTGGTATTGCAGGGCTTGGTAATGATATGAGAGGGGGTCACTGTGTTTTAGGTGTTTCCAAAACTTAATTGCTCTTTTTTGAGTTTTTAATATTAGTGGATATCGGCCTAATTCTGCCCTGCATGCATTGTTTGTAGTTTTCCTCTGGACATGTAGGAGAATCTTACAAAGTTCCGCGTGCAAGGTCTCAATGGGATGTTTGTCCCAGTGGGTAAAATCTTGTTTTGTAAGTGGACCCCACACCTCGCTGCCATAGAGTGTGATTGGTTCAATCACACATTTAATTAGTTTTTGCCAAATTGTAATAGGTATTTCAATTTGGATTTGTTTTTTAATGGCGTAGAATGCCCTGCGTGCTTTGTCTCTCAGTTCATTCACTGCATTATTTAGGTGTCCAGTCGAACCTATTTTTAAACCTAAATAGTTGTATTGTGTGCAATACTCTATATGTTTTGCACCAATTGAGAACTTTGGTTTTATTCCCTGGGATCTGGAATTTGTCTGGAAAATCATTATTTTGGTCTTTTTGGGGTTTACTGTCAGGGCCCAGGTCTGACAGTACTGCTCTAGCAGGTCCAAGCTCTGCTGTAGACCATGTGCTGTGGGTGAAAGCAGGCACAGGTCATCTGCAAAGAGCAGGCATCTAACTTCCGAATTGTGGAGACTAACACCAGGGGCTGAGGACTTCTCTAGAATATTGGCCAATTCATTGATGTAAATGTTAAATAGCACAGGGCTGAGATTGCAACCCTGGCGCAGGCCCCGCCCCTGGTTAAATGATTCAGTTTGTTTCTTGCCAATTTTTATGCTACACATGTTGCCTGTATACATTGATTTTATAATGTCATATGTTTTACCCCCTACACCACTTTCAATGACTTTGTAGAACAGTCCTGTATGCCAGATAGAATCAAATGCTTTTTGGAAGTCAATAAAGCAAGTATAGAGTTTTGTCTTATTTTTGTGGACGTGTTTATCTATTAGGGTGTGTAGGGTGTAAATATGATCTGTTGTTCTATGTTTTGGTATAAATCCAATTTGGCTTTTACTCAGGATGTTGTGCTTATTAAGGAAGTTTAGGACTCTTACATTTATAATACTACAGAAAACCTTCCCCAGGTTACTGTTCACACAAATCCCTCTGTAATTGTTAGGGTCAGATTTGTCTCCGTTTTTAAAGATTGGTGTTATGAGTCCTTGGTTCCAGATGTCAGGGAAGTAACCTACACTCAGGATCAAGTTAAACAATTTTAATATAGCTAATTGATATTTTTCACTAGTGAATTTGAGCATCTCATTTAGGATCCCATCAGGTCCGCATGCTTTTTTTGATTTGAGGGCTTGAAGTTTTTTAAGGAGCTCCTGCTCAGTAATTGGGGAGTCTAAAGGATTTTGGTAGTCCTTTATAGATTTTTCCAGTTTGTTTAACTTTTCATAAATTTGGCACTGTTCAGTATTATCCTGAGTGTCAACAGTGTTGTAGAGTGCTTTAAAGTGATTTGTCCAAATGTCACAATTTTGTATGGCTAATTCCTGTTGTTTGGGTTTGTTTAGGTTTTTCCAATTTTGCCAGAAGTTGTTTTTATTTATGGACTCCTCAATTAGTGTCAATTGCTTTCTGTTGTACTGGGATTTCTTGATTCTGAGTGTACGTTTATATGATTTTAATGTCTCACAGTACTGAAGGCGTAGTTCTCTGTTGTTTGGGTCTCTGTGTTTTTGGTTCGATAGTGTTCTAAGTTTTTTCCTAATGTTTTTACAATCTGTATCAAACCATTTGTCTTCTGTATTTCTGTTTGGTTTGTTTGATCCTAGCTTTAATTGTGCTGTTTTTGCTGTTTGCCTAAATATATAATTGATGTTATTTACAGCTAGATTGACACCTTCTTTACTGTGAGCGTACATTGTATCCAGAAAGTTGTTTAGGGTTGATTGGATTTTTTGGTTACTGATTGCTTTCTGGTATTCCTCTGTGCTGTTTTGAGCCCATCTGTATGAATGTTTGATGTTGTACAGCTTATTGGGCTGTGAATTTGTGGTTGCTTCTATGTCTGATCTTTTGAGGAACAGGGTAATTTGGCTGTGATCAGACAGAGGTGTTAGTGGCTTAACAGTGAATGAGCTGAGAGAGAAAGGGTCCATATCTGTTATCATGTAGTCTACTGTGCTTTGGCCAAGAGGAGAGCAATAGGTGAATCTTCCTAAAGAGTCCCCCTGTAACCTACCATTGACAAAGTACAGACCCAGGCTTCGACAGAGCTGCAATAGGTCTTTTCCATTCTTGTTGACGATGCTGTCACTGTTGTTCCTGTAGGAAAGGTTAAAGGGATTAGAGACAGCTTGGCCTGTGATATAGCTGTCCCCTCGTGTGCTCATTTGGTCAGGTAGTGTTCCTGTGCGTGCATTTGTGTCCCCACAGATGAGCACATTTCCCTGGGCCTGGAAGTGGCTCGTCTCTTCCTCAAGGGTGGAGAATATTTCTTCTGAGAAATAGGGGGATTCTGAGGGGGGGATATATATTGCACACAGGAACAAGTTTTTTCCTGTCAGTGTAAGTTCTTTTTTTAGTCTAAGCCAAATGTGATATTTGCCAATTTTTTGGGGGTCAATTAGGTTTTGTAGTTGGGATTTGTACCATATAATCATTCCTCCAGAATCTCTGCCTCTATTGACAGAGATGTGTTTTTGGGATGGTAAAATTATTTCTCTGTAGCCTGTGGGACAGTGCGTGACTACATCTGCCTTACACCATGTTTCCTGCAGAATAATGATATCATCATCTTTTATGTTTTTGTTGAACTCCAGGGCCAGACTCTTCAGTCCTAAGGCTGTGGAGTTTAGGCCCTGGATGTTCCACATGCTAATTGTTAGTGGTCTCATTGCAAAAAGTATGAATATTAAGAATGACTATTACAAGAGAACAACTATATTTCTAAGACTAACTAGGTTACTAAGGGTGAGACAATACAGAACATTCCTCAGATGATATTGTTTCTCCAAAGTGTCATGTAGGTATTTATATATGTACGTGTGAGTGTGTCTGTTCATATCCTCCACTGTGTAAGATAATGTATGTGTGAGTGTTTGGGTGAGTTTGAGTTATTGATTGTGTCTGTTAATGTGTGTGTGCGGGAGTGAGTGTGGATGGGTCGGTGTGTGTGTGTGTGTTTGTGAATGGGTCAGTGTGAGTGTGTGTGTGTGTTTGTGAGTGTGTGTGTGGATGGGTCAGTGTGAGTGTCTATATCTGGTTAGTGTGAGTGACGATCGGTCAGTGTCAATGTGAGTGTGAGTGTGTGGTTGTGTCAGTGTGAGTGTGAGTGTGTGGTTGTGTCAGTGTGAGTGTTTTTACTGTAGTTTAGTGTAGATGTAGTGGAGGAGCTGTTTGATCTCACTCAGTCCCACAGAGTTATCTGGTCCGGTGAGAGCCTCCGAATAGCTGCGCCGGTTCTGTTGCGGTGCCACCTGAGAAGAAGGGGGGGCAAGACTGGGTCGTGGTGCTGACTCTGTTGTCTGGTAGTGGTGGTGCTCTGGTGTGGGGTAGTATATTGGCCCTGGTCCATTCTGGCGGCTTCGTTGGGGGGAGCGGTGATCTGGTGGTGGGTGGGTCTTGTAGGTTCTGCTGGGTCTCTGTTGGTGTCGAGGGTGCCTGTGGCTTGTTGGTGATGACGTAGTCTGGTAGGCGACTCTGCGTGGTGATGACATCTGGAAGGTGGTCCTGGGTGGTCCTCTGTCCTGTTGGGCACGCTGTGTTGGTCTGCCGAGTGCCACATCCTTCAAGGTCTTGGTGAGCAGTCCCACTGACTGTTTCCTCAGATGGGAGTGGTCGTACAGGTGCTCAGGGGTGATGGTCGGGTGTTGAGCAACGTGCACATTCGGGATCCTGGCACAACCTCTTGTGATGTCAGCGTTGACTCTCTGGATGGTATGGGGGTGGAAATCTTTGCGGGGCAGCAGAGTGGAGATGGTGATGCGGGAGTTAGGGAAAGACTCAGAGGCTTTCTCTGCCATTCTGCTGACCAGGCTGCCTACTCTCTCCTGATCATCTCTCATGTTGTTGGTGCCACTGTGGATGATAATGTGGCCTGGTGTTCCGAAGTCAGGCTTGGATATAATATTTAGTGCATCCTGCACTTTTGGGCACCAGAATTTGACCACCTTGTGGTTGGGGAATAATTTCTCCTCATCTATATATTTTCCGTTTGAATCAATGAGGATGGCCACCTCCGTGACTCTTACCATAGTGGTGGTTTCACATACAGGGGCTGGTTTATGCAGGACCTGTGTAATGGGGGGGGTATGTGAAGGGGTGTCAGGGGTGTCCGAGGAGCTTCTCTCTGCTGTTGTCGTCCTTGTGTGTGCCTCCTTGTGGACTGGGGATGTGGGTATGGGGGGGACGGTGCAGGGTAAGGAGGTGGTTGACGGGGGGTTAGTGGAAGAAGGTTTTGTAGTGTTGAGGGGCTGCAGCTGTTCTGTAGGGATTTTTGACTCTTCTTTCGGATGTAGTACCATTTTAATGACAGCTAGCTCTGATTCCATCTCCTTCTTTGCCTGCGCTAGTTCTCTTCGCATGGCCCCTTTCTCCTCCTCCAGCGCTGTGCTGAAGTTCTCTCTCAGCTCCTGGACTGATGTTTTTAGTTGAGTCCTCCACTGGTTCAGCTGGTCCTGTAGAGGCTCAGTGTAGTAAGGAAGTTGCTCTCTGAGCTCAGTAACCTCTAGTTCCAACTGAGACAGCTTCTCCCTTAGCAGCCGTATGGTGTTGCCATCATTATTCTGATGGTTGTGTACAGTTAGGGGGAGGGACAGATCTATGTCCTGGAGCTGGGGCAGAACTGCTGTTGGGGTATCCGTTGGAGCGGGGGATACTGGGGTGCTGTTCTTGTCCCTTTTTGCCGTGGCTAGGTTCCCTAGAACGGGAGAGTCCTGTAAAAAAGAACTGAGTGCCGCCTCACTTCCCTGGACCATTACTGTGCCATTTTGATATATATTTACGGTCAGGAGTCTATTTTCCTGTGACTTTTCACTATCCTCAAAAATTTGAATTTGCCTTCCCTTACAGATCCCCTTTTTGGTTGTGTGAGGGAAGTGTCTGGTTATGGCTGCATGCCAGGCAGTGGTGTGTTCACTGTAGAACAGTAAGTTGGTAACCGTCCCATTGTGTGAGCAGTCAGCAAACAACGTATCTGGGTTTTCCCTCTGTATGTTTTGTTTAAAAATAATTCTTCCCTTCTCTGATTTAAGATGGGATGGGATTTCGAAAAAACGAGGGGAAAGTTTAACGTTCTCCGCTGCTTTCTTCACCGCTAGCGCTGCTTCGGAAGCCATGTTGCTATGGTTACCAACGGTAAACAATAGGTGCCGCTAACGGTTGAGGTTTCAAATTTGAGTTAGCTAGCTTGATCGATTTATAAAGTTTGTTTTTACTCACGGTGTCGATTATTTTGATTTCCTTTTTGGGTCTTCAGTTGTCTGGGTTTATTAGTAGTATTTTTATGAAAAATGTTGATCCGTTTGTCTCAGTCTTAGTAATCAAAAGTTTGAATGAATCACGAGCTGTTCTTCTGCATGTCTGTCAAGTTCAAGCTCTCTCTCTCTCTCTCTCTCTCTCTCTCTCTCTCTCTCTCTCTCTCTCTCTCTCCCTCCCCCTCTCTCTCTCTCTCTCCCTCCCCCTCTCTCTCACTGTCTCTCTGTATCTCTGTCTCTCGTGTGTGTGTGTGTGTGTGTGTGTGTGTGGCGTGCGTGCGTGCGTGCGTGCGTGTGTTAGACCTCTCCTGAAGCGGTAGCACCATATGGCCAGTCTCCTTTTATGGTGCCCAGCTCTGTAAACACTACCCACACGGTTTGACTGGTTTCCAGAGGGCATCGGTTCAGACTGGCACCACAGACACCAGGCAAAAACTGCCTCACTCACAGGAAATCATCCCTCTATCTCTCCACCCCCCCATCCACCCCTCCATCTATCCCTCCATCCATCCCTCTAGCCACACAGGCAATGGGGACACCTTCATCAATAATGTAAAACCCTCCTCATTATAGAGTAGACATATTACTGGAAGGCAATGAGAAAATAATGGCTAACATCCTAAATGAGGAAGAATGGAAATCCCATGGAAATACTGCTGTGGGTGCACACACACATAGACACGGTCAGCCCTAGCCTAGGGGATCTCATTTAGATACTGAGAAGAGGCTGGAGGCAGCGAGGTGTGTGTGTGTGTGTTTCAGTAGGAAGTCCCTGAGGCCTTAGCCTCTGCAGCAGGAATACTAAGGCCCTGACAGCTGAGGACCAGGGGCTGAACAGGAACAGGGGGATAAACAGAGGGAGGAGAGGTGAGATGGAGAGAAAGGGAAATAGAGACGGGAGCTGAGAGGAGGGGAGGGAGAGGGAGAGGAAAGGAGGAGAGAGAGAGAGCAGTTGGGGAAAGAGTAATGGTGGTGGTGTATAGATTCAGAAGATTGCAGGGCATTGAGTAGAGGATGAGGGTACTGGGGGATGGGAAGGGGGATAAAAGGGAGGGGGAGGAGGAGACGGTAGTGGGATATGGGGATAAGGGGGAGGATTGAGGGGCTTGGAGAGCATCGAGGGGAGGGGAGAGAGGGGAGGAAAAGGCTGACTGGCTGTCAGCCTCAGTGGCATGGGTTCAGTGTCCCTGCTGGTTGATTTGTTTCTGGATCTGATCCAGAATCAGCCTCTTTATGTGTTTCTCTGTCCTAACGAGTAGCACAAGTGAGGGTTTAGAAGCTTAGATGGTTAGACTTAAGGACAGAACAAACTGAAGCAATGTGTGTTTGTGTGTCTGTTTACGATGGTACCAAGGTAACTGTATTCACCAATCTCACACAAATACACAAACACCCAAACACACACACACACACACACACACACACACACACACACACACACACACACACACACACACACACACACACACACACACAGAGTGAATGGGAGAGAGGAGATCTGGTCCATGACAGCTGCTGATGTGTCGTTCTGGCGATGGAGTCTTGGAGCATATGGCTGTATTTTAGCCTCACACACACACACACACTCAAACACAGAAACACACATTGTTCTTCACTACACACACCCTCATTGGGGTCACTAGGACACTTAGCTCTCACAAGGGTCACATACACACCTGCACGGCTTGAACTGTCACGTGTGTGTTACTGTGTAGTGTGTGTTACTATGTAGTGTGTGTTACTGTGTAGTGTGTGTTACTGTGTAGCGTGTGTTACTGTGTAGTGTGTGTTACTGTATAGTGTGTGTTACTATGTAGTGTATTACTGTGTAATGTGTGTTACTGTGTAGTGTGTGTTACTGTGTAATGTATTACTGTGTAGTGTGTGTTACTGTGTAGCGTGTGTTACTGTGTAATGTGTGTTACTGTGTAATGTATTACTGTGTAGTGTGTGTTACTGTGTAGTGTATTACTGTGTAGTGTGTGTTACTGTGTAATGTATTACTGTGTAGTGTGTGTTACTGTGTAGTGTATTACTGTGTAGTGTGTGTTACTGTGTAATGTATTACTGTGTAGTGTGTGTTACTGTGTAATGTATTACTGTGTAGTGTGTGTTACTGTGTAGCGTGTGTTACTGTGTAATGTGTGTTACTGTGTAATGTATTACTGTGTAGTGTGTGTTACTGTGTAGTGTATTACTGTGTAGTGTGTGTTACTGTATAATGTATTACTGTGTAATGTGTGTTACTGTGTATGCATAAGACATTTGTGTTTTAAAGCTTGACAATCATCAAAGAAGAGAGTCGTAACTAAGACATTGTTTATTTGTGTAAGACTGAATTGCAAATATGTGTGTGCTCATCTGTATGTGTCTGCTGTCGTACATAAGTGTGTGTGTGTGTGTGTGTGTGTGTCTACACTCTCGACGGGGTGTGTCTCGTGTGGCGTGGATCTTTCACCGTCATTCAGTTGTGGATATCTGTGTCTGTACTAAGAGAGTCGTCTCCCTCCTCTCTCCTCAGAGTGGTATCTCCCTCCCCTCTCCTCAGAGTGGTATCTCTCTCCTCAGAGTGGTATCTCTCTCCTCTCTCCTCAGAGTGGTATCGCTCTCCTCTCTTCTCAGAGTGGTATCGCTCTCCTCTCTCCTCAGAGTGGTATCTCTCTCCTCTCTCCTCAGAGTGGTATCTCTCTCCTCTCTCCTCAGAGTGGTATCGCTCTCCTCTCTCCTCAGAGTGGTGTCTCTCTCCTCATAGTGGTGTCTCTCTCCTCAGAGTGGTGTCTCTCCCCTCTCTAATCCTGCTCCAGTCAATGGGCCCATGGCCAACTCCCATCTCTGCTAATTGTATCCATTTTTTGGCCGCAGAAAGGGAAAGTGGGCCTCTTCTCTCTCTCTGGTTGTCTTTGTTCTCTGCCCTGCTGTGTGTAGGAGCCTCACAAAGGCCATTTCCTCCACAATCACACTTCATTATGTCTGGTTGTATGGAGGCCTCACCTTGAAACAGACGCAGGCTACTGTGGGAGGTATTATAAGACTATCACCATGTTCTGTGCGGCACTGGTAATGAAACAGCACAAACAAATGTCCCCTAGGTACCCTGAAAACAATGCTGCAAATCACAATTATCTTGCAAATACCTATCCAGCCATCATTGGTTTAACAATAAACCAATAGATACAGTACATTTCAGTGATGATGTCACTTGTTCTATACAATATCCACAAAAATGTGTGTGTGTGTGTGTGTGTGTGTGTGTGTGTGTGTGTGTGTGTGTGTGTGTGTGTGTGTGTGTGTGTGTGTGTGTGTGTGTGTGTGCGTGTGTGTGTGTGTGTGTGTGCTGGAGGGCACTGTTCCGTGTCTCTCCTAGGGATTCGAGTCACTCTAAGTGTTGGGATTGGTGTGTGTGTGTGTTGTAGTGATATAGTTTTGAAGACAGCTGGTGAGGATAATGATCTGTGGAGAGTGCAGCAATGTGACAATGGAATCTGGTTGGAACGTCGGAGGAATCGACATGGAGCGCCAGGACTTCCCCTGTGTGCTGTTACCTACACCCAGACACACAGGCCCTACAGGGTCTGTCTGTCTGTCTGTCTGTCTGTCTGTCTGTCTGTCTGTCTGTCTGTCTGTCTGTCTGTCTGTCTGTCTGTCTGTCTGTCTGTCTGTCTGTCTGTCTGTCTGACAGTTGTGCATGTATGCATGGTGTATGTGTGTTTGTTGTTGTGCACTGAGCAGGTAATGACCTGACTGGGATGTATGCTGTTTGCCTATCTCATTAGGGATCACTTATTGTGGTGAAATGGGCTGTGATAGACAGACAGAGAGGCAGGCTGTCATAGACAGACAAAGAGACAGGCTGTGATAGACAGAGAGACAGGCTGTGATAGACAGAGAGACAGGCTGTGATAGACAGACAGAGAGGCAGGCTGTGATAGATAGACAGACAGAGAGGCAGGCTGTCATAGACAGACAGAGAGACAGGCTGTGATAGACAGAGAGACAGGCTGTGATAGACAGACAGAGAGGCAGGCTGTCATAGACAGACAGAGAGACAGGCTGTGATAGACAGAGAGACAGGCTGTGATAGACAGAGAGACAGGCTGTGATAGACAGACAGAGAGGCAGGCTGTGATAGACAGACAGAGAGGCAGGCTGTGATAGACAGACAGAGAGACAGGCTGTGATAGACAGAGAGACAGGCTGTGATAGACAGACAGAGAGGCAGGCTGTGATAGACAGACAGAGAGGCAGGCTGTGATAAACAGAGAGGCAGGCTGTGATAGACAGACAGAGAGGCAGGCTGTGATAGACAGACAGAGAGACAGGCTGTGATAGACAGACAGAGAGGCAGGCTGTGATAGACAGACAGAGAGGCAGGCTGTGATAGACAGACAAAGAGACAGGCTGTGAAAGAAAGACAGCCAGACAGGCAGGCTGTGATAGAGAGACAGACAGGCAGGCTGTGATAGACAGAGAGCAACAGGCTGTGATAGACAGACAGAGAGACAGGCTGTGATAGACAGACAGAGAGACAGGCTGTGATAGACAGACAGAGAGACAGGCTGTGATAGACAGACAGGCAGGTGGCAGGTGATCCACCATAGACCTGTAGGTATTACTACTGTATATGAGAGGAGAATTAGGGAGAATCACAGGAAGTTGGACAGCCCATGTCTGGATGGATGAATGAGCTAACTGTCTCTCAGGGGATTTTCTTAGCAGAGGAAATAAAACAGTTTTTTTATCCTAAATACTAGTTTTGTGTGTGTGTGTGTGTGTGTGTGTGTGTGTGTGTGTGTGTGTGTGTGTGTGTGTGTGTGTGTGTGTGTGTGTGTGTGTGTGTGTGTGTGTGTGTGTGTGTGTGTGTGTGTGTGTGTGTGTGTGTGTGTGTGTGTGTGTGTGTATTTGTGTGTGTGTGTGTGTGTCTGTGTGTGTGTCTGTGTGTCTGTGTCTGTGTGTGATTTACTGCAGCACGTACAGTATGTGTCCAGAATGGTTATTTCTGCCCTGACTGCTGCAACATATCATCATCATCTGTATGCAGATGTGATGATGTGATTTTGAGGATTAAGTGGTTGTATAAGTAATGCTTGAAAATGCAGCTGTCCTTTCAAATGGGAGATACTTCCAGATGATATCAGAGTTTCAGTAATCAGAATATTGATTGTGTAGTGTGTGTCTTATTGGTGTTGGACAGTGCAGTTCTGTACTCTTCTTCCCTTGCGTGTCCTGGGGGCATTGTGTGTGTGTGTGCGTGTGTGTGTGTGTATGCGTACATGTGTGTGTTTGATAAGCAAAGAGGAATCAAAATGTTAATATCCTGATCCTAGACCATGAAGAAGCGAAAGCAGTACGCGTGCCATGCAATGTCGACACACACACCAGCACGCACACACACACGTCACACATTACCCAGATTCTATCAGACCAGACATAAATTACCTGCCAAGCCACACAATCCGTTATTGCCACCAGAAACCTGTGCAAGTATGCTAAATTACTTCCAAAGCATTATAGCTTATTTGAAAGCCATTTTATTCCTAGTTTTGTTATATAGATATTTTAGATATGAGCAGGAAGTATGATTACATATTACACAATCAGACATTCATCATCATATATTAGACTGGGATGATGCAGGGGAGGAGTGACACATTATTTAATTTACCCTGTTTTGTATTCTGGCTACACATTTCATGACGGAAACTAATTGTGCATTTGCAGCATCTGCTAGATAGTTTTTCAGTGTTTTTTGTAATGATGAATGCTGGTATTTATCAAAAATAATCAGCATTTGTTTGGTATAACTTGTTTCTTTCTCCCTGTGGATTTATTGTAGCTTTAAACACAGCGGCCGAGGAGGAGGAGGAAGAGGAGGAGGAGGAAGAGGAGGAGGAGGAGGCTACACAGATATCTGAAATTCATTTGACTTCAGAGTGAACTTCAAAAGAAGGCTTGGGTTGTTTGTCCCAGGGGGGATATGGAGTCTATTTCAGTCTCCTCTATGGTTGTATTCTTCTTCATCCCCCTCTTCTCCTCCTCCTCTCCTGCCCTCTGTTCTCTGACCCCTGGTGTTGCCATGGGGACACAGTGTGATGTATAATTCACTACTGACCTTCACACCCAGGGCTACCTGTATGTGTGTGTGTGTGTGTGTGTGTGTGTGTGTGTGTGTGTGTGTGTGTGTGTGTGTGTGTGTGTGTGTGTGTGTGTGTGTGTGTGTGTGTGTGTGGTGTGTGTGTGTGTGTGCTTGCCTGAGTATACATATGTGGGTGTGTGACCTTCATCCCAGGGCGACCTGGAATGGAAGGCCAGCCAGGAGCCACACCGTTATATAGAGTGAAACTGTCGTCTGAATGCCAGGGGTGTCAGTGTCTGAAGGTGTGTCTTTGTGTGCATTGGTGCATGTGTGTGAAGCCTGGGGGTCAGGCCTTTTGAAATGGAGCCTCTCGCTGCAGTAGGTCTCTCAGGTGTTCTCTGATGTAGAATGTCACGGCCACCGGGCGGTCACCATTTTGTAGAAAGAGCAATGTATCCATCCGCCTGTTTTGTGCTGTTACCGTTGTGACCACACTGAGAGGAGGAGAGGGAATTCAATCATCTAGGTCCTGGAGTGCAAATACAGTACACACCCTGACTATTTCCTCTCCCTCTCTCCCTCCATCCCTCTCCTCTCTCTACCTTCCCTCCCTGCCTTTCTCTCTCCATCTCTCTATCATACAGATGAACCTACAGCCAGACAACCCATATACTCAGTCTATTACTCTGGCCTTTTTATGATGATTACACCTCTTCTCCCTGCTCATGCCCTATGTTAACCTCCCAGTCCCTCCTACACACACGCACGCACGCTCGCTCGCTCGCTCACTCACTCACTCACTCACTCACTCACTCACTCTCTCACTCACTCACTCACTCACTCACTCACTCACTCACTCACTCACTCACTCACTCACTCACTCACTCACTCACTCACTCACTCACACACACACTCACACACACACACACACACACACACACACACACACACACACACACACACACACACACACACACACACACACACACACACACACACACACACACACACACACACCTCACACCACCCACAGTTTAAATTATAGGCTCTCAGTGTGTCTGGGATATTGGTCTCTCCTCTCTGTGACACAGCCTATTGTTTACAGGTCAGATTAGTCTGTAAATTACAGTGTTAGACTGTGAGGAAGCCTGGCCCAACCACCCTCTCTACTGGAAGCCTGGGTCTGTTCTGGCATAGGGACAGGTTAACTACCCACTGCCCTGCCATTACCCTGACCCCCCCCCCTACACACACACACACACACACACACACACACACACACACACACACACACACACACATGCACACAACAACACACAGGAGGGCTGGCACCAGGGGCAGGAAGTCTTGGCTGTTTCAGTTAAATGCTTTAATGAACCAGTCTCACCACCTGGGAGGACAGCTAGCTAAATGCCACCAGACTTATTAAAACTAGCTGGCTCTGCAGTGCCAGCACACACATGCACGCACATACACACACATACACATAGTTCACACACATAATACTGTACCGTCAGCTTAGGGAGCAGTGTCCTTGATGTTAGATGTAGTGTATGGAGATGGAGTCTAATTGTAGCTTTGAATGTCTTATTGGTATTCTGATAGCCCTGGTCCTGCTGGTACCCAGGCTCCATGTCAAAGAGTACCACAGGCAAGACCTGCTCTGCTTTGCACCAGTCAGCTTTTCTCTCATCTTATGGAGCCTCAGTGGAGGCCATTCAATGATAAAGTGAACATGTACAGTGTTTCTGCTTCCACTTTTTGTGTGTTCTCTCCTGCAGGTCTGGCACGGGCTAAGTCAGTCCCCAGCCACACCTACTCCAATGAGGTGGTGACCCTGTGGTACCGCCCCCCTGATGTCCTCCTGGGATCCACAGACTACTCCACCTGCCTGGACATGTGGTGGGTAGTACTGCTGACCTTTAACCCCTGACCCCCTACCTCTTGCCACATCCCTCTCCACAACAGGGAGAATACTTCCTCACCGGGATCAGATAAGGTGTTAGAGAGCCACAGACAGCTGTGTGAATGTGTTCCATAGGGAGGTGAGGGAGAGACCTGGCCATGTCTCTATCTGGGGTTGAGAAGAAGCTGGGAGGCCTGGCCTGGCTGAGACTGAGGCTCAGTATGGACAGCCAGGGATTTACTGAGGACATGGACAGACAGAGGCCTTTCTATGGCGACAGACAGACAGTTTTAGTCAGGATATGGACAGGGGTCTTCCAGAGCTGCCGTCCAGGCTGTGAAATGATTCGTCACCACATCGCTCTCTGGACAGGCAGTCCTTGAGGTTGCCCCTTTCCAAGGACCCCAGCTGCATCCCACCGCAGGCAGTTAAAGCATAGCAGGAGAGAGGGAGAGGCAGGGGGTTAGGGAGGCAGTAGAGCAGGTGGGCAAATCCTCAGGACACTTTTCCACTCCACCGAGACTGGAGCCACTCAACATAGAAAGACCTATACCGTCACTTAGAAAGAAGTGTTCCATGAATAAGCAACGCTCACATAGACCGCAGTGTTCTCAGTGCTGGGTCACTGGTTGGGGTAACAGTCTGTCTGTCCCATATCTGTTAAACCACTGACAGGTTATAGGATCAGATCTGGATTTGGAAGAGAGGAGGAAAGGAAAGAATAGGGTCGAACAGAGCAGGGATTCTTCCTCTTGTCTATTTTTATGTATGCTATCGCCTCAGTGAGCCTGCCTTGTCACCAGGCACCTGTCAGTCAAGCTGACAGACCACTGTGGACACAGACAGACAGACAGCCCAGCCAGACAGACAGAGAGAGAGAGGCGTGAGAGGAGGTGCGGAGGATGTGGTTGAAACGATGTTGTTTTCACATTGTTATTAGCAGGTTTGATCCCTCTCCCTGCCAAGTCAAAACCTCTGTATCTGATTAAACACAATATAAATGGTCTCTATATAAAGATCTAAGAAAAATCTAAACAATTTGGTGATGAAAATGTATTGTTCAACCCAGCACCTACTTCAATCCATTGGACTTCTAGAAATGTATAGGGCTCTTCCTGATCTATAGGTACATTATGGAGATGAATGAAGTTGTGGAGTGTTAAAGGGGATGTCTCTCTCTCTCTCCCTCTTTCCCTCTCTCTCTCTCTCCCTCTTTTTCTCTCTCTCTCTCTCTCTCTCCCTCTTCCCCTCTCTCTCTCTCTCTCTCTCTCTCTCTCTCTCTCTTTATCTCTCTCTCTCTCTCTCTCTCTCTATCTTTCTTCCTCTTTCTCTCTCTCTCTATCTCTCTCTCTCTCTTTCTCAACCATTCTCTCTCTCTCTCTCTCTCTCTCACTTTCTCCCTCTTTCTCTCTCTCACTTTCTCCCTCTTTCTCTCTCTCTCTCTCTCTCCTCTCTCTCTCTCTCTCTCTCTCTCTCTCTCTCTCTCTCTCTCTCTCTCTCTCTTTCTCCCTCTTTCTCCCTCTTTCTCTCTCTCTCTCTCTCTCTCTCTCTCTCTTTCTCCCTAATTCTCTCTCTCTCTCTCTCTCTCTCTCTGTCTCTCTCTCTCTCTCTCTCTCACTTTCTCCCTCTTTCTCTCTCTCTCTTTCTCCCTCCCTCCCTCTCTCTCTCTCTTTCTCCCTCTCTCTCTATTTCTATTTAGCTGTGTGGCTGCTCAGGACCGCTCAACCTTAGCCTGGTCATGTAGAGATGGAGGGAAGGAGGGAGGGAGGGAGGGAGGGATTAGTGTGCGCTGGGCCAGAAAGGGAATCTGTCAGGAAACAATAGCTCTCTGACAAATGGGCTCTGACACGTGTTTAAACACACACACCACTCTCCAGGACTGGCCACCTCTCTCTCCACTGGGCATCCCATTATCCAACCATCACCACCTCAGATGTCACACAGAGTTAGTCTTCTGAACAAACACTTTACTGGAGCTAAATCCTCTAGGAAATCAAGACATCAGACATAGATTTAGATGGAAATTAAGATATTCCCCAAGAGTGAAGCATTTGCCTTTCAAAATGTACTGTGCATTTCTACAAAGCCATTTGAGTACACTATAGATTAAACAAGGATGAATTATAGTTTTGGATACTAGTATTCTTCATAGAGGGGTTCAAATGTTTATTGCTGATGGATCTGGAGCTCTCACACACTGTTGATGCTGTCTGTGTGTCTCTAATGTGGATGCTGTCTGTGTCTCTCCAGGGGTGTGGGCTGCATCTTCATCGAGATGATCCAAGGAGTGGCAGCTTTCCCTGGGATGAAGGACATCCAGGATCAGCTGGAGAGGATATTTCTGGTGAGTGTGTGTGTGTGTGTGTGCGTGCGTGTGCGTGCACAATACGTTTTGGCTGTCACCGTTAAACAACATTTCAATCTCAGTTGTGATCCAATAGGAAACAGTCCCTGATTGTTGACTGACCAATTGACTGTGTACTTGTTTACTTGAGCAGTAACCTCTGGCTCTTGATCTAATCAGCACGAGGTCTGTGGGCCTCTTTAACTCCGGGTCAGATAGCTTTTTAATTCCTCCACTAGACGCTTATTAAAGGAACCAGTGAATAGGGATTACTAGGGGTGGTAGATAGATTGATAGATATATTTCTGAGCTGTGTGAGGTCTCATGAATCCCATAATCAGCTCCTCTGTCCTCCTCTAATTCCTCCCATCGGCAGAATTGAAGTGGAGTGTTAATGGGGGCAGATGTGATGAATTCATATTCATTCATCCTCTGAAACGAGTTAATAATTAATGCAGACAATTACTGAGATGAGAGGATGGGAGAGAGAAAGAGAGAGAGAGCGAGGCGGAGGTCGGCGGAGTCAAGAGTCAGGTGTGAAGACAAAGAGACAAAGCAGTATGGTTTGTTTTGCCGACGGCTGTCGGGGATAAGTGTGTGGGTGCGTCTGTCTGTCTCTGTGTGTGTGTGTGTGTGTGTGTGTGTGTGTGTGTGTGTGTGTGTGTGTGTGTGTGTGTGTGTGTGTGTGTGTGTAGGGAGTATGCCCCAGGCAGGGTATCTTACACAAAGCATCCTAGGAGAACAGATAGCAGGGGAGAGAGAGATACTGTATAAAAGCATTTTATTGATTGTCTGTTTTGCCAAAGAGAAAATTGGGGCGGTCTGTTCTCCTCACATCTGTAAGATTCCCCCCAAAACCCTGGCCCTCTCAGCCCTCTCAGCTCCCTGCATCCACCCAGTACACCCCTTCAAAACACAGACACAAAGAGAGAGGGGAAGAGGGGGAAGAGTGAAAAGAGGGGAGAGACTCAGTAGTGGGATGGCCTGTCGCCAGCTTGGGTATCGATGGAGGCGCACCTGCACCCTGTTGGCCTGGCAGCAGGTCCTTGAAGGGAGTCTGTGTGCCCTTTAGCAGGTTGCAGGTGGAGCAGAGAAGGATAGGAGGGGGGAGCAAGTTGTGGAAGGGGGTTTAGGGGGAGGAGGGGTGGAAATGAATGGGGGGTGGGGAGGGGGAAGGGAGGGGTGGAAGGTTACGGGGGGAGGAGGGGGAAGGGAGGGGTGGAAGGTTACGGGGGAGGAGGGGGAAGAGAGTTGTGGAAGGGGATGGGGGGGGGGGCTGTCTGACTGTGTCTGAGGTTAAATTAAAATGTTATCCAGTGGAGATAAAGGTTATTCTCAGCAAACAACCCTGGGTTGCCTAGGTGGTCCGAATATGAGGAGGGAAGGGGAAGGGGAGTGGGATAGGAGAGGAGAGGAGAGGAGAGGAGAGGAGAGGAGAGGAGAGGAGAGGAGAGGAGAGGAGAGGAGAGGAGAGGAGAGGAGAGGATGAGAAGGGTAGTGTTTGGACGTTCAAACATTAACTGGCCTTTTGCAGGTAGGCCGTCAATTGTAAATAAGAATTTGTTCTTAACTGACTTGCCTAGTTAAGTAAAGGATAAATAAAAATCTCTAACTATATGGCATTGGCTAAGAAGTACTGAGCCGTTTATATTTTCTCCCATCCCCATCACTTCTCATCCTGTTGTGTGTCTGTGTACTCTGCTGTCAGCTAGAGGAAGAGAAGACAGATAGAGAAATACATATGGAAAAATATCCACCAGTCTGCTTGACCTGGCAGCTAGACGGTCAGTTAGCGTAGCAAACAGCTCCACCTGTCAGAGTTAGCCTGACACTGACATTTCCATTTTAATCCCTCTTTCATTCCTGCTCTCTTTTTTACTTCAACTCTCTTTTTTGTCAGAATCATGTCCTGCTCAGCTCGTCAGTGTCAAGACGGTTGAGAGTTGGCGCATGGCCAGAGCTGTTAATGTGAAGTGTGTTTGTATGCGTGCTCTGGTACCTGAGGCTGCTGAGGGGAGGACGGTTCAATATAATGTCTGGAACGGAGCAAATATTATCGCATCAAACCATATGTTTGATGTATTTGATACCATTCCACTAATTCCACTCCAGTGCCTGTCCTCCCCAATTAAGGTGCCACCAACCTCCTGTGGTTGGTATGTGCATGTGTGTGGGCGCCGTCAGTCAGTCAGTCTGTCTGTCAGTCAGTCAGTCTGTCTGTCTGTCTGTCTGTCTGTCTGTCGAGAGATTATGCTGAGACACGCCCCTCTAAAGGCCAGTGTGTTTGTGGAGGGGGGAGAAAGGTCACCTAATATCCCCGTCTGATAGCCACTCAGTCTGCCAAGAGTCAGTTGGCATTTTGAGAATATTTAGACCCACACTAATACCCTGGTCATTTCCATGTAAAAGGACCCATGAGCACCAACATGTGAAGTTCATGATGATGTCAAAATGGGTGTCAATTTAAGCATTTTTTATTTTTATTTTTTTTATTAAGGCATATGTACATCTTTCAACCAATAAGCAAACAGATGGAAAAGAGGTCTTAAAAAACATCTACCAGAAAAAGTCTTAAAAGGTATTAGAAATACATCAAAACACACTCATGTTGAAGTAAAGACCCCTGTCAACTAATATCAACACTTATATTTAGTTTTGGAGAATGTTTTCTGCCTTCTATTTTAAGAAACATTGCCTTTTTGCATTGAAATTCCGTTACCAAAAACCCTCATATCTTTAAGATATTTCCTCATTTATCTCCCTTATGAGGAGGGAAGATAATGAGAGTTAGTTATAGTGTTTTTACTTATATATATTTTTGTTTATGAATGATTAAGTGTGTAGAATTAAATCTCAAAATTAAATCTTTAACGGAATTTATGCAATTGAATTGGCTACAATGGAAAATCATAGTAGTCACAATCCACAGTTGGGTTCACAAGTTTGGACAGCACAGTACAGTAAGGAAAAGTAGAGTATAGTTCAGTACTGTACACAGTAGAGCACACTAGAGTTGAGTACACTATAATGTACTGTATTGTACTGTACTCTATTGTACTCTACTGTACTGTACTCTACTGTACTGAACTAAACTTTATTTTACTCTACTGTACTGGACTGAACTCTACTCAACTCTACTGTTATTTGTGTGCTGTGCTGTACTGAACTCAACTGAGCTCTACTGTGCTGTACTTTGATGTCCAAACTTGTGAAACATAGTTTCTATGAGTGGTTCAGATTGGTTCAGATTTGGACCAAACAAATGTGGTCTTGTTTGGGGGCAGAGCTCATAAAAATAATAGCCAGTGTGTAGAATAATACCCAAATATGCAAATTAAGATATTGCATGCATATATATATATACCTTTGTGTTCCTGTTTAGGATACATCACCATGAACAGAATGACATTCATATCCACAATTATTCATTTCTGTGTCGTACAGATCAGGGACCATGTCATAGCTGACACCCCTTCTTTCTGCAGACATCATTGAGTCTTAATTCAGAGCAGATATTTAAGACTTTTTGTGAAACATGGACACAAAAAATTTATTTCACCAAAATCCTGTTACCAACGTTTGCACAGTTCCTCCAGGAAAATGTGTTTTTGTAAAATGCTCAGTGTAAATTGTTAAAAGTTGTCCTTGTGCGTAGGGTTGTATGTTTTGTTAATCTTTGCAATCAATGGTTTTTGTTTGGCAGACATTTTAAGTGAAAAATCGGAGTGTCAGCGCAATTCCATTACCATGGAATTACCCCCCTTTTCACACTACGTAGCCAAGCTGAGCCTTGTCAAGCTGTAGCCTGCTCATCCATCTATGATATTCACTGGAACCGTGATGGAAAAACCAATGTGACAAGACAATATCTGAGCCAGCCCTGTACAGTTGGTGTATGGGCTATTACTACAGTTGAAGTCGGACGTTTACATACACCTTAGCCAAATACATTTAAACTCAGTTTTTCACAATTCCTGACATTTAATCCTAGTACAAATTCCCTGTCTTAATTCAGTTAGTTTATTTTAAGAATGTGAAATGTCAGAATAATAGTAGAGAGAATTATTTATTTCAGCTTTTATTTCTTTCATCACATTCCCAGTGGGTCAGAAGTTTACATACACTAAATTAGGATTTGGTAGCATTGCCCACAATAAGTTGGGTGAATTTTGGCCCATTCCTCCTGACAGAACTGGTGTAACTGAGTCAGGTTTGTAGGCCTCCTTGCTCGCACACGCTTTTTCAGTTCTGCCCACAAATTTTCTGTAGGATTGAGGTCAGGGCTTTGTGATGGCCACTCCAATACCTTGACTTTGTTGTCCTTAAGCCATTTTGCCACAACTTTGGAAGTGTGCTTGGGGTCATTGTCCATTTGGAAGACCCATTTGCGACCAAGCTTTAACTTCCTGACTGATGTCTTGATGTTGCTTCAATATATCCACATAATTTTCCTTCCTCATGATGCCATCTATTTTGTGAAGTGCACCAGCCCCTCCTGCAGCAAAGCACCCCCACAACATGATGCTGCCACCCCCGTGCTTCACGGTTGGGATGGTGTTTTTCGGCTTGCAAGCCTCCCCCTTTTCCTCCAAACATAACAATGGTAATTATGGCCAAACAGTTCTATTTTTGTTTCATCAGACCAGAGGACATTTCTCCAAAAAGTAAGATCTTTGTCCCCCTTTGCAGTTGCAAACCATAGTCTGGCTTTTTTATGGCGGTTTTGGAGCAGTGGCTTCTTCCTTGCTGAGCGGCGTTTCAGGTTATGTCAATATAGGACAAATTTTACTCTGGATATAGATACTTTGGTACCTGTTTCCTCCAGCATCTTCACAAGGTCCCTTGCTGTTGTTCTGGTATTGATTTGCACTTTTCGCACCATAGTACATTCATTTATAGGAGACAGAACGTGTCTCCTTCCTGAGTGGTATGACGGCTGCGTGGTCCCATGGTGTTTATACTTGCGTACTATTGTTTGTACAGATGAACGTGGTACCTTAAGGCGTTTGGAAATTGCTCCCAAGGATGAACCGGACTTGTGGAGGTCTCCAATTTTTTTTCTGAGGTCTTGGCTGATTTCTTTTGATTTTCCCATGATGTCGAGCAAAGAGGCACTGAGTTTGAAGGTAGGCCTTGAAATACATCCACAGTTACACCTCCAATTGACTCAAATGATGTCAATTAGCCTATCAGAAGCTTCTAAAGCCATGACATCATTTTCTGGAATTTTCAAAGCTGTTTAAAGGCACAGTCAACTTAGTGTATGTAAACTTCTGACCCACTGGAATTGTGATATAGTGAAATAATCTGTCTGTAAACATTTGTTGGAAGAATTACTTGTGTCATGCACAAAGTAGATGTCCTAATCGACTTGCCAAAACTATAGTTTGTTAACATGAAATCTGTGGAGTGGTTGAAAAATTGCTTTTAATGACTTCAACCTAAGTGTATGTAAACTTTCGACTTCTGTATGTGTTGTGAAGCTTATTTGATTGTTTGCAGCTAAAAACCAAAGGTATCTCTGCTGCTTCCCTGAGAGAAGAGAAGCCACTCTCCAACTGTGCCATTCTAATGATCCATGACCGAATGAAAGCTATCCCCACATCGTTGCCTTGCTTTATACACGTCCCCACAGAGCTCCACGGGCAAGTGTGTGTGAGCGGAGAGCAAATCAAATATAGGCTGGGATTTATTCAAAGCCGCTGCTTCATATTAATGTCAGTGTTCTGTTGTAATCTTCCAAAGCCCTGGCTATCCTGAACAGAGAGCCTGTGGGTGTTTATGTGTTGCTCGTTTCCTGGTCCTGAGACGTGATTGAGCTGGGCTGATTGTCTGGCTGACTGACTGCCTGACTGTCTGAATTAGGTGTGCGTGGTACGAGCCCAGGCCCAATGCAGCTGGTTAACTGAGTGTCACTCTGCTCAAAATTACATCCCCTGGAAGAACAGTAGGAATATGGACAGGTCTATCTGTAGGAAATAGACTGTCAGAGCAGAAGTGTGTGTGTGTGTGTGTGTGTGTGTGTGTGTGTGTGTGTGTGTGTGTGTGTGTGTGTGTGTGTGTGTGTGTGTGTGTGTGTGTGTGTGTGTGTGTGTGTGTGTGTGTGTGTGTGTGTGTGTGTGTGTGTGTGTGTGTGTGTGTGCGCGTGGCTGGCGTCCGTGTGTTTACTGAATACAAAGAGCCTTTCTCCTTGTATTAGTGTGATGGAAGAAGCTGTCACCTCTGTCACCTAGGGAATGACTCGTCAAGACATGCATGCACACACGCACACACACACACACACACACACACGCACACACAGCAAGGACAGCATATCCTGTGGATAATGTAACAGTTGATGTTCTTGAGTAAATAGCAAGTGTTGATGACAGAAACACACCCATACTGTCTACACAGACAGGGAATTGAAACTGAAAACCATGTGAGTGGCTTTGTCTGATCAATGTGTGTGGCTGTAATTGACTGTATGTGTGTGTGGCTATGTTGGACTGAACATATGTGTACAGTGTGTACTTTGTCTGTCTAAATGTGTGTGTGTGTGTGTGTGTGTGTGTGTGTGTGTGTGTGTGTGTGTGTGTGTGTGTGTGTGTGTGTGTGTGTGTGTGTGTGTGTGTGTGTGTGTGTGTGTGTGTGTGTGTGTGTGTGTGTGTGTGTGTGTGTGTGTGTGTGTGTCTTTGTCTGTGTGTGTCTTTGTCTGTGTGAACGTGTGTGTCAGTGTTTGTGCAGGCGGCCAGAGGAGAGGAGGATGGTTAACCCAGAGGATGTAGGTTGTATTATTCCTGAGCCCAGGTCTTTACAGTATCTCTACATCCAGGGGGATGGAGTAATATGAGTTTGGTTTGAGAAGTAAGCCACACACACATACAGTAATATGAGTTTTGAGGCATAAGCCACTGCACACAACTCAGTCAGATTAGGGAGAGAGAGGGGGCCGCCGCCTGCCACCGTGTAAATAAATTATGACATTCCAGAGACAGCCGCTGTGGCAGCAGTGGCCTGACCGCCCAACGTGATCGTGTGGAGAGTGAACGTGGTCTCTCGGGTCAGACCTTACTGAATACACACTAACCACATTCTACCCTGTGTGAGTGTGAGTAGAGGATGATCCATATGGTTCTGATCCATGGGGTGACCTTTGTCCCCTGACCCCTGGCTGGACGTGACCGTGTTCATTAGTGCAAACTGTAGCAAACGTTTGCATAGTACCTGTAGAAAACCCTTACAGTCCCTCTCCTGACCACTAACTCACAGCCCTCTCTAACTCATGAAACAAGTAGCCTACCTGCCCCCAACTTGACTTCCTGACCCTGCAGAGAGCAGAGGCAGGGGATGGTTCCCCATTGTTTATAGGCTACCCTGTTTGCACCTCTGAAGCGCTGCAGTTACATGCCACACCCAGTGACCTCTGAAGACCAGAAGTCCTCACAAGGATAGTAAAACAAGGAATATTCGGACAAGTGGAGACATTTCACTGGTCCCCACAAGGAAAAAGGCTATTTTAGGCTTAAGCCTTCAGCATGCTTCAGTTCGGCCGGCACTTAGCCGAACTTGGCTATGCGAACCAAACGAGTGTGCTCGCATTCTCTCTTAAAATACCTTTGCTTGAAAAACAAGAAAAAAGTGGCAATAGTACTGTTAGTCCATCTTGAGATGCAGAAGCCAGTATACACTTCCTTAAATTAGTCAGAATGAATCTAAGATGAAAGCTAGACAAACCCTAAATTGCTCACTGTGCCCTCAAGGGCTCCTGGCAATTTTTTTCATATGGTTTGGGAGTGCCAAGGGGTTTTACACTTCTGGAGTTGTTTCTTCCTGTCTTTCTGACATAATGGGTGTACATTTACCATATTCACCATTTATTTAATTGTTAAAGACTGATCTGTCAAACAGCAACGTATTCGGCTGGCAGGATTAACAGCAGCCCAAAAAAGTTGGCATTCTCCTCATTATTTAAGCAGACAGCACTGGCTGCTATCTTTCATGGACATTATAAACATGGAAATATCTGTAGGACGCATGCATGGGGCGACAGAAGAAAACATATTTGCTCTTTCATCAACGTATGATTCTGTAAAAAGACTGCTATTGCGAACCACTAATCTAACTTTGGGTTGGGGAAGTCCTGTGGGACGGGGGTGGGAACTGTTTGTCTTGTTCAGTCTTGTCACTTGTTTTTCTGTCCAGGTGTATCTTATTAAAAATAATACAAATATTTGATCAACCCCCAAAAATATAGAATTCATCTAAGATAACTCAAGAAATCTGTCATTAATTGTGACGTTTTTGCTGAGGAGATTTTAGTCGTGAAATTTTACATCTAACTAAGATGTTTGGTTCAGCATTTCTCAAGTGAAAAAATGTGCATGAAAACGATTCGTCTCTCGTTGTATGACAACAAACACTTAATTGAAAAGTCCCTACTGTTGACCAATCACTGACGAAGGGGTGTAGACTTCGGCTAACGACTTCGGCTTGCCTCGAGAAAAGTTGTTGTGTGCACGAACAGCCCCCAAAAAACTTGACGAAGACTAAAATGAATAAAAACGTCACAAAATGTCGTCATAATATACAGAAACTGTTTTTAACTGTTTTGGTTGGGAAGCATGCAGACACCTTTAGGGGCTAGGTTTAGAGTTAGGTGGGGGAGGGGGTCTGTGTGCCCTTTAGCAGGTTGCATGTGGAGTGGAGAAGGATAGGAGGGGAGGAGCAAGTGGTGGAAGGGGGTTTGGGGAGAGGAGGGGGAAGGGAGAGGGGAAGGGAGGGGTGGAAGGGGGTTTGGGGGAGGCGGGGGAAGGGGGTTTGGGGAGAGGAGGGGAAAGGGATAGGGGAAGGGGAAGGGAGGGGTGGAAGGGGGTTTGGGGGCTGTCTGACTGTCTGGGATAAAATGAAAATGTTATCCAGTGGAGATAAGGGTTTTCCTCAGCAAACACCCCTGGGTCCGGATATGAGGAGGGGAGGGGGAGGAGATTTGGCGAGGAGGAGAGCGGAGTGGGAGAAGAGAGAAGCGGAGTGGGAGAGGAAAGAAGAGGAGAGGGGAGAGGAGGCAGAGGAGAGGAGGAGAAGAGTAAGAGGAGAGGATGGGGTGGGAAAGGAGGGGGTGGTGGGATAAAGTCTGACAGGTCTATATTGTGTTCTGATTATCCTCTCCTCTCCTTACTCTCACCACATTATGAAGACCTTATGAATCCCCTGTTTTAAGAGGATCAGACCTGTGTAGGTAATAGCATAGCCCACACAGCCCCAGTAAGCCATACAAATGAGGAGGGCAGAGATGTGCTTATACTAGGCTTACAGTCTTACCTTGACTGTAGAATCGTTATTATTTCTCTGAGGTAATAACACCTCTGATGATCTCAATGCCAATGCCCACGCATTCATACAGTTTTCTTTTAACTTTTGTATTGATTCAGCATTCGTTTCTCATAATCCAGATGGCAATAATTAGTGTTTGGACGTTCAAACATTAACTGGCTTTTTGTGGCGTTATGTTACATGATCAGCATACATTTGAGGAATTGAACATGTTTAATAAGAGAGTTGGCTTCCCCTGTAGATACAGTAACACATACAGTAATGTATAGGCTACATGGCTTCATGGACCAGGATGGACATGGACTCACTCCCCCAAAGTATTGAACCAAAATGGAACCACACTGAGCCGTCTCTAACTATATGGCATTGGCTAAGAAGTACTGAGCCGTTTATATTTTCTCCCATCCCCATCACGTCTCATCCTGTTGTGTGTCTGTGTACTCTGCTGTCAGCTAGAGGAAGAGAAGACAGATAGAGAAATACATATGGAAAAATATCCACCAGTCTGCTTGGCCTGGCAGCTAGACGGTCAGTTATTCATGTTAGTGTTCTGTTGTAATCTTCCAAAGCCCTGGCTATCCTGACTATCCTGTGTGTTTATGTCCAGGTGTTGCTCTTTTCCTGGTCCTGAGACTTGAGGTTTCTCCCTATGGGCTGGCTGACTGACTGGCTGACTGGCTGACTGACTGACTGACTGACTGACTGGCTGGCTGACTGACTGGCTGACTGGCTGACTGACTGACTGGCTGACTGACTGGCTGACTGACTGACTGGCTGCTAGTTACAGCAGACTGGGCCTCCGTCAGGTCTATCTGTGTGTGTGCGGCTGTGCGTGTTTGTGTTTACTGAATACAATGAGCCTAGGGAATGACACGTCAACACACACATGCACGCACACATGCACACACGCACACACACACACACACACACACACACACACACACACACACACACACACACACACACAGCAAGGACAGCATATCCTGTGGATAATGTAACAGTTGATGTTCTTGAGTAAATAGCAAGTGTTGATGACAGAAACACACCCATACTGTCTACACAGACAGGGAATTGAAACTGAAAACCATGTAAGTGTGGCTGTAATTGACTGTACGTGTGTGTGGCTATGTTGGACTGAACATATGTGTACAGTGTGTACTTTTCTGTCTAAGTGTGTGTGTGTGTGTGTGTGTGTGTGTGTGTGTGTGTGTGTGTGTGTGTGTGTGTGTGTGTGTGTGTGTGTGTGTGTGTGTGTGTGTGTGTGTGTGTGTGTGTGTGTGTGAGTGTGAACGTGTGTGTGTGTGAACGTGTGTGTCAGTGTTTGTGCAGGCGGCCAGAGGAGAGGAGGATGGTTAACCCAGAGGATGTAGGTTGTATTATTCCTGAGCCCAGGTATTTACAGTATCTCTACATCCAGGGGGATGGAGTAATATGAGTTTGGTTTGAGAAGTAAGCCACACACACACACACACGTACAGTAATATGAGTTTGGTTTGAGGTGTAAGCCACTGAACACAACAGTCAGATTTGAAAGAGAGAGGGGGCTGCCGACTGCCGCTGGGTAAATAAATGAGGTCATTCTAGAAACAGCCACAGAGGCGGCAATGGCTTGACCACCCAATGTGACCGTTTATCTGTCAAGCCCCAGGGGAGAGTGAACGTGGTCTCTCGGGTCAGAGCTTACTGACCATATTCCACCCGGTGAGAGTAGAGACTGATTCTGATCTGTGTGGTGACCTCTAACCCCTGAACCCTGGCTGGTTGTGACCCTGGGTCGTGTTCATTAAGGTACACTCTTTGGGTTCCATGTAGAACTCTTTACAAAGAGGAGGACTCAAAAAGGTTCTGCCTGGAACCAAAAAGGGTTCTTCAAAGGGTTCTCCTATGGGGGACAGCCGAAGAACCCTTTTAGGTTCTAGATAGCACCTTTACTTCTAAGAGTGTACATCAAAATGCAGAGCAACTGAAACCAAAAAGCTCATATAGTTCCTCCACGTTTGAATGCTGTCTGTCAGTGAGGGAGGGAGGGGCCAGCTGTAATCCCCTCATAGCTCAGTGTCCAGACAGATATACTCTCCATGAAGTCCATTCCATCTCTGTCCCTAAAGAGAAGACAAGGCCTGTGTAAACAACACACGGTGAAGAAGATGACACCACTCATTAGTTTGTGTGTGTGTGTGTGTGTGTGTGTGTGTGTGTGTGTGTGTGTGTGTGTGTGTGTGTGTGTGTGTGTGTGTGTGTGTGTGTGTGTGCGAGTGTGTTCCACTTTTTAATCTCAGTGGAATGCCTGGACTTCTGTTATCTAGAGAGAGAGAGAGAGAGAGAGAGAGAGTGCGAGAGAGAGAGACCGTCTGTCTTAGCTATGCTGACTGTTCTGTCCTATCGTCTGTCCTGACCTTTGACCTGACTGATGGACATGTCTGGAACATCTCTCTCATTAAGCCACTTCAAATTTTTCCACTCTGTATCTTCCTCTGAGAGACAGACCCCACAGTCAGTTGACCTGGCAAGGGAAAGTTTCAGCAGCTTCCATCCAGTTACAGTTAACTAGTTGTCTCTTGCAGTATATACAGTACAGAAACTGAAACTGAGAAACCCATAAGATTAGCTTCCCTCATTCTGCTACAAATGTGGTGGTTAGCTAGCTCGTATCGTTGATTGGTTTGGGACTATTAATTTGGATTCCATTGTGCCAGGCAAGCTCAAGTTCAGAAGTGCAGCCAAAGTTTTTGAAAGCAAACCAATACTCTTTGAACCCAGGTGTGCTCTCCAGCTGTGTGCGTCAGAGTGGTGTGGTGCTGTGCTGAGAGTCAGTGAGTGGGATCAGAGTGCCTCTAAACGGGTCTCTTTGAAGGCTGTTGTCTGCCTGGCCTGTGATTTGTCTGTCAGACATCTTCCCTTCCCTGCCTCATCCCCTTCTCCGATGTGCTGTGCTCCTCTCCCCTCTCTGATGTGCCTCACAGAGACACTGACATACACACAGCAGCCTAATCTCCACCTCTCCTCTCTCCTGTTCTCCTCTCCTTCACTTCAAAGAGCATGAAACTCTCCACATCAATAATGTAGGCTGTTTCTATCTGATACCTCAACCAGATTGTGGATTTGAGCATGTCCCCTTGCCTCCACATGCTCCCCCCTTGTGCACCCTTCATACCCCTCCCTCTGTTCACTTCTGCCACCAAATCCTCTCCCATTCCCTCTGGTGCCCAACTAAGCCTTGCCCCCCCCCCCCCCCCCCCACCCTCCCAGAGAAATAGACATGTGTGCCATCCCCCCCATCTGTGTTCAAATGTACCCCCTCCCCTCTTCCACTCCCCTCTGCTCCCTCAGCTCGGACCTGTATCCTCCCTCTGCTCAGCTCTATACCCTCATAAGGGAAGAAGCTCCTTGTGTGTAGCTGGATCTGCCCTTGCCCTTGACTGTGTGTGTGTGTGTGTGTGTGTGTGTGTGTGTGTGTGTGTGTGTGTGTGTGTGTGTGTGTGTGTGTGTGTGTGTGTGTGTGTGTGTGTGTGTGTGTGTGTGTGTGTGTGTGTGTGTGTGTGTGTGTGTGTGTGTGTGTGTGTGTGTGTGTGTGTGTGTGTGTGTGTGTGTGTGTGTGTGTGTGTGTGTGTGTGTGCTCGACAGACAGACAACCATAGTCCCCTGTATTAGCCCTGTCTATCACCTCTAATGGTCTGGGGCCATGCTGGCCATGTTGACAGGGGTACAGTACCTATAGGGCTGCCTGCCTGACTAAATGGAGGGACTTCTAGTCAACCAACCAAGGCCATGTATGTATGCCAGGGAAGTTGTTGCTATGCTGAAGCAACACGATCTAGGGCTTATAATATGTCTTAAACCCCATTCTATTTCCTGTCTCAATTACCAACAAGTTGTTCCAATGAGGCAGCAGCAACATTGTCTAGGCGTACCTCTTCTTACCAGCCTCTTGCATGTGCTCTCTCTTGCTCTGTGTGTCTGATGTGATAGCATGATATCACTGGAGAGATGGGGCTCAGTGAGAGACGAGGCTAGGAGCTGGTGTTTGTAGCCCCTGCTATCTGGCCAAGGTTACCCCTCGCTAGATCAATCCCTCTGTCCTCTAGGGTGAATACTAAAGCCTTGGTGCTTTAAGGGGAGCTCAATCAGATGACAGATCGGGTTTCAAATTGCTTTTGTTCCCTGGTTGAGGTTATTTCAGAAAAAAACAGCCTCTGACTGTAGATACATCGCTTTTATTAAGTGTGTGTGTGTATGGGTGTGTGTGTTGCTACATCACTCGATGAGATCTTGTTCTCTATTACAGTTGAATAAATAGAGAAAAACCTTACCATCACGTGGTATAGTGATTTTGTCCAGGTGTTGTATGGCCTGAGAGGGTCAGGAGAAAGTTATCCTGACCCTGTCACAGAGACCCTGGCTGTCACACAGATTGGAGTGTATTACCAATCCCATTACCACAGTAGTGGAATGCCTGTCAGGGCCAATAGGTGGGACAGCTAAACACTGATGTCCCAAATAACACCCTATTTCCTACATAGTGCACTGCTTTTGACTAGTCCAGAGCCCTCTGGGCCCTGGTCTAAAGTAGTGCACTATATAGAGAATAGGATGCCATATGGGACAGAGTCTAAGATGAAAGTCAGGCTAGCAGAGTGAAAGTCAGGCTAGAGTCACTGAGAGAGTTCAACTGTAATGGGTTGTATTATAACACCCAGTGAAATCACACTGAGCTCATTGGCACATTCATAGTGAACGCAGTGTTTCCCATTCTGCACCAATGGTCTCTCCCTCTCTCTCTCTCTCTCTCTCTCTCTCTCTCTCTCTCTCTCTCTCTCTCTCTCTCTCTCTCTCTCTCTCTCTCTCTCTCTCTCTCTCTCTCTCTCTCTCTCTCTCTCTCTCTCTCTCTCTCTCTCTCTCTCTCTCTCTTGCTCTCTCTCTCTTGCTCTCTCTCTCTCTCTCTCTCTGTTATATCGACCGTTAGATAGCTATAGTGGTCTTTACTATGTGCTACTGCTAAATTGTCTCTAATGGTGCAGAAGAGTGAATTGACTGAAGAGGATTACTTACCAGTCAGTAGGCCTGGCTTGCTGTGCTAACTGTGTTGTGTGTAGACTGCTGGGTTTGACCACAGAACCAGTGGTAGTGGTAATATATACCTGTCTGGGTTTGACCACAGAACCAGTGGTAGTGGTAATATATACCTGTCTGGGTTTGACCACAGAACCAGTGGTAGTGGTAATATATACCTGTCTGGGTTTGACCACAGAGCCAGTGGTAGTGGTAATATATACCTGTCTGGGTTTGACCACAGAACCAGTGGTAGTGGTAATATATACCTGTCTGGGTTTGACCACAGAGCCAGTGGTAGTGGTAATATATACCTGTCTGGGTTTGACCACAGAGCCAGTGGTAGTGGTAATATATACCTGTCTGGGTTTGACCACAGAGCCAGTGGTAGTGGTAATATATACCTGTCTGGGTTTGACCACAGAACCAGTGGTAGTGGTAATATATACCTGTCTGGGTTTGACCACAGAACCAGTGGTAGTGGTAATATATACCTGTCTGGGTTTGACCACAGAGCCAGTGGTAGTGGTAATATATACCTGTCTGGGTTTGACCACAGAGCCAGTGGTAGTGGTAATATATACCTGTCTGGGTTTGACCACAGAGCCAGTGGTAGTGGTAATATATACCTGTCTGGGTTTGACCACAGAGCCAGTGGTAGTGGTAATATATACCTGTCTGGGTTTGACCACAGAACCAGTGGTAGTGGTAATATATACCTGTCTGGGTTTGACCACAGAACCAGTGGTAGTGGTAATATATACCTGTCTGGGTTTGACCACAGAACCAGTGGTAGTGGTAATATATACCTGTCTGGGTTTGACCACAGAACCAGTGGTAGTGGTAATATATACCTGTCTGGGTTTGACCACAGAACCAGTGGTAGTGGTAATATATACCTGTCTGGGTTTGACCACAGAACCAGTGGTAGTGGTAATATATACCTGTCTGGGTTTGACCACAGAACCAGTGGTAGTGGTAATATATACCTGTCTGGGTTTGACCACAGAGCCAGTGGTAGTGGTAATATATACCTGTCTGGGTTTGACCACAGAGCCAGTGGTAGTGGTAATATATACCTGTCTGGGTTTGACCACAGAGCCAGTGGTAGTGGTAATATATACCTGTCTGGGTTTGACCACAGAGCCAGTGGTAGTGGTAATATATACCTGTCTGGGTTTGACCACAGAGCCAGTGGTAGTGGTAATATATACCTGTCTGGGTTTGACCACAGAGCCAGTCGTAGTGGTAATATATACCTGTCTGGGTTTGACCACAGAACCAGTGGTAGTGGTAATATATACCTGTCTGGGTTTGACCACAGAGCCAGTGGTAGTGGTAATATATACCTGTCTGGGTTTGACCACAGAGCCAGTGGTAGTGGTAATATATACCTGTCTGGGTTTGACCACAGAGCCAGTGGTAGTGGTAATATATACCTGTCTGGGTTTGACCACAGAACCAGTGGTAGTGGTAATATATACCTGTCTGGGTTTGACCACAGAACCAGTGGTAGTGGTAATAAATACCTGATCTCTTACGTTCTGTTTAGTCCCTTTACTTCCTTTACTGTGACAGTGTCTGATATCTACATTCTACACTCTACATCCTACATCCATAGAGACACAGTATTAGTAGTGGTAAGGCTGCGTCCCCTTTAAGCCCTGGTCAAAATGAATGCACTATAAAGGAAATAGGATGCCATTTGGGACGGAGACTAGTGTTAGTGTTTGGGAGGGATGCCCCCTGCTTCTCCTCTGAAGCCAGTCAGTCAGACAGTCCTGAGTGGCAGGCTGCGGGTCCCTGAGCTCATTTCTATCCTGAAGGCCTGAACAAACACAGCACTGCACACGCACACGCACACGCACACACACACACCGAGCCGCACCTTACAGCGCTGCCTGATAGTGACAAGAGATCAGAAGGGAAATCAACCAACACACCCGGCCTGGCCGGCAGAGGACAGAGAGAGAGATAGATAGATAGATAGATAGATAGAGAGAGAGAGAGAGAGAGAGAGAGAGAGAGAGGAAAGGGAGGAAAGGGCAGTACTTAGGTAGGGTGTGTGTGTGTTTACCCATAATCACTGAAAGGTTGGCATAGTTCAGTTGTGATGTATTAGCGTGTTGGTGTTGCTGTGGCGATGTGTCATGTTTCCGTGGCAATGATGAAGCTGCCGTGGCCGGTGTCGTGGCGCGGGTGGCCACGGTGAGCGATGGTGTGTGTGTGGCTGTAATAATGGTAGTGAGTGCATCCCTACAGGGCTGAGGGGGTGACGGAGAGGGGACAGCTAATTTCACTCTGCGCCTCAGGGGGCAGCTGGACCGAGGAAAGGAGGGAACAGGGAGGGGGGTAATCACCCTTTGTGTGTGGCTGTGCACGGGTTTTGGCACGCACGCACATACATACATACATACATACATACATACATACATACATACATACATACATACATACATACATACATACATACATACATACATACATACATAAACACACCAATCCCCTTCCCATGTCTCTCCATGTTGTGCTCTGCAGGTTATGGTACACTGCTGCCCTCTGCTGTAAGTAACATCCAAGTCATTGACGATGCTGTATGTTCTGGCTCATCTCCACTCTGACACTGTGGTTGGGACTAGAGTATATGCAGCTTGTCTTTCTATTCCAAGTCCCAACCCTACACTTCAACTACCCCCTCTCTCTCCCCTCTCTTTCCCTCTTCTTCTCCCTCTCATGCTCTCATACTCCCCGCTCCCCCCACCCAGATCTCTCTCTCTCTCTCTCTCTCTCTCTCTAATTTCATTTTCAATTTAAGGGGCTTTATTGGCATGGAAAACATATGTTTACGTTGCCAAAGCAAGTGAAATAGATAATAAACAAAAGTGAAATAAAAAATGAACAGTAAATATTACACTCACAAAAGTTCCAAAAGAATAAAGACATTTCAAATGTCATATTATGTATATACTTTATATACAGTGTTGTAACAATGTGCAAATAATTAAAGAACAAAAGGGAAAATAAATAAACATATATATATGGTGTTTTGGTGTTTGTTCTTCACTGGTTACCCTTTTCTTAAGGTATTCTGCCACTGTGTATTCTCTGTTTAGGGCCAAATAGCATTCTAGTTTGCTCAGTTTTTTTGTAAATTATTTCCAATGTGTCAAGTAATTCACTTTTTGTTTCTCTCTCTCTCTGTCATGACCATGCAAAGACCAGCCATCTGAAAAACATTTATCAAGTGTTCCACCATATGCATATATACGCACACACATATATTCACACACATACATGCACAATGCAATCACACATACATAAACTCACATGTTCCTTTTATGTTAATGCCAGTTTAGAGTAATCATAGCATCACCTAACTGGGCTACATCATACAGAACTAATGCTGTTTTGAGGAGATGGATACAGTATATAGTTCAGTACTGTAATCATTCAAGCGTACTGCGAGATTTTGAGATCGAGGTTGTTTTTCTACTTACCCAGAGTCAGACAAACTCATGGATACCCTTTGTATGTCTCTGCGTGTGCACGGAGATGATTGAAGTTAGCATATCGTTAGCTTAGCGCAATTGCTGGAAGTTGTTATTTATTTTTTATTTCACCTTTATTTAACCAGGTAGGCCAGTTGAGAACAAGTTCTCATTTACAACTGCGACCTGGCCAAGACAAAGCAAAGCAGTGCGACAAAACAGAGCAAACACATGGGAATAAACAAACCTACAGTCAATAACACAATAGAAAATATATGTACAGAGTGTGCAAATGTAGTAAGGTTAGGAAGGTAGGGCAATAAATAGGCCATAGTGGCGAAATAAATTACAAATTAGCATTAACACTGGACTGATAGATGTGCAGATGATGATGTGCAAATAGAGATACTGGAGTGCAAATGAGCAAAAATAATAAATATGGGGATGAGGTAGTAGGGTGGGCTATTTACAGAAGGGCTATGTACAGGTGCAGTGATCAGTAAGCTGCTCTGACAGCTGATGCTTAAAGTGTCCTGGTACAGTAGCCAGTTCTCTCAAAAACAGGGAAATAGACCTACCGACTCCAAAGCTGGGTAGTTCGTCATTTATAGTCTTACAAGCTATACATAATAATACATATTTTGTTCGTTTTACTGATAATCATAAAAAGCTAGATTCAGTCTACTTAGAGATCACAACGTTGTCTGCACTCACAGACGCCATAATGGGACAGATACAACTATACTGTACATCTCTATGTGACAATGGGAGAGAATGAGGAAGTATGATAGAATCGAATTTCTTATGATTATCAGTAAAAATGTACAAATGTATAAAATATTGATTACTATGTATAGCTTTGTAAGAATTTAAACGATCATTCACCCAGCTTTTGAGTAGTAGTGTATCATGGGTGTTGTGTGACAAAAAAGTAGGCTACCTGCACAGTTCATTGCACCATAATAATTTAGCCTACTATAATTCATTACGTTTCTGCTTATAATTTCTGACATTTGGTTGGTCATATTATAATTTCGGACATTTGGTTGGTCATATTATAATTTCTGACATTTGGTTGGTCATATTATAATTTCTGACATTTGGTTGGTCATATTATAATTTCTGACATTTGGTTGGTCATATTATAATTTCTGACATTTGGTTGGTCATATTATAATTTCTGACATTTGGGTGGTCATATTATAATTTCTGACATTTGGTTGGTCATATTATAATTTCTGACATTTGGTTGGTCATATCATAATTTCTGACATTTGGTTGGTCATATTATAATTTCTGACATTTGGGTGGTCATATTATAATTTCTGACATTTGGTTGGTCATATTATAATTTCTGACATTTGGGTGGTCATATTATAATTTCTGACATTTGGTTGGTCATATTATAATTTCTGACATTTGGTTGGTCATATTATAATTTCTGACATTTGGTTGGTCATATTATAATTTCTGACATTTGGTTGGTCATATTATAATTTCTGACATTTGGTTGGTCATATTATAATTTCTGACATTTGGTTGGTCATATTATAATTTCTGACATTTGGGTGGTCATATTATAATTTCTGACATTTGGGTGGTCATATTAAAATTTCTGACATTTGGTTGGTCATATCATCATTTCTGACATTTGGTTGGTCATATTATAATTTCTGACATTTGGTTGGTCATATTATAATTTCTGACATTTGGTTGGTCATATTATAATTTCTGACATTTGGTTGGTCATATTATAATTTCTGACATTTGGTTGGTCATATTATAATTTCTGACATTTGGTTGGTCATATTATAATTTCTGACATTTGGTTGGTCATATTATAATTTCTGACATTTGGGTGGTCATATTATAATTTCTGACATTTGGGTGGTCATATTATAATTTCCGACATCTGGTTGGTCATATTATAATTTCTGACATTTGGTTGGTCATATTATAATTTCCGACATTTGGTTGGTCATATTATAATTTCCGACATTTGGTTGGTCATATTATAATTTCCGACATTTGGTTGGTCATATTATAATTTCCGACATTTGGTTGGTCATATTATAATTTCCGACATTTGGTTGGTCATATTATAATTTCTGACATTTGGTTGGTCATATTATAATTTCCGACATTTGGTTGGTCATATTATAATTTCCGACATTTGGTTGGTCATATTATAATTTCCGACATTTGGTTGGTCATATTATAATTTCCGACATTTGGTTGGTCATATTATAACTTCTGTCATTTGGTTGGTCATATTATAATTTCCGACATTTGGTTGGTCATATTATTATTTCAGACATTTGGTAGGCCATTTGTTTGTCAACTATAGTTAGATACATGCAGCTTCTCTTCTGTCATAACCTGTTGCCCCAGAATACTAAATAAAGTAGTGCTCACCAGAATAAGTCTTACATTGATAGAATGAATGCATTAGTAATCTAGTTAACACCGGTAAAGTTGTCTGTTTCTTTTAGGGACTGGGAAGAAAACACAATAACTCCGAAACAGTGGAAAGACTGTCCAAAATATCATCAGTTTGACCAGTTGAAAAGCTGAGAAAACGACAAAACACGTTTCTGATAAGACTTAAGTTCGTCTTGAGTGCATATTTTATGTGGTTGAGAGCGGGATATCAAAGGTGCACGTTAACAGCTCATCCTGAAAAAGACCTTAAGCGGGATATAACCTACTACCCGGAATACTGTGCACATGTAAACATGGACATTGTTTAGGACCTTAGTGATTCTCTGATGTATTCCCTCTCTTATTTTCTCTCCATCTGTCTCCCTCCTTCTTTTAGGTACTTGGCACCCCCTGTGAGGATACCTGGCCAGGGGTCCACTCCCTGCCCCACTTCAAACCAGGTGAGGAACACACACACACACACACACACACACACACACACACACACACACACACACACACACACACACACACACACACACACACACACACACACACACACACACACACACACACACACACCATAGGTCCAACAGTCAGAAACAGCCTTTGACTACATTTCTACTTTGTAAACCTTGGTGGCATGCCTCTGTAGTTCACACAGCCCAGGCAGCCATACCATACCTGTGCCATCCCTGTGTCATCCCTGTACCATCTCTGTGCCATCCCTGTGCCATCCCTGTACCATCCCTGTACCATCCCTGTGCCATCCCTGTGCCATCCCTGTACTATCCCTGTGCCATCCCTGTGCCATCCCTGTACTATCCCTGTACTATCCCTGTACTATCCCTGTGCTACTGCTGCTGTCCTCTGGGAGCTCATTAGAGACAGACAGGTTAGTGTTATCATGCTGGAACACACAGAGAGATAGAGGGGGAATTCGAGGAGGGACAGAGAGAGGGGGATAGAGGGAAAAGAAGAGGGACAGAGGGAGAGCAGGTGTATCATGATGTGAGTGGTGTGTCTAGCTGTATCTCCTGTGACCAATTACAGAGGCGCTGGGGTGTGAAACACACACACACACACACACACACACACACACACACCTAATCTCATGTCCAGTGTACCAGATCAGTGTATGATCTCTGCATTATAATAAGTACACAGACAATACACACTTTAATTATCAGCAATTGAGGCAGTTGCCTGATCAAATGTCCAATGATCTATCTATCTATCTATCTATCTATGTAAGGCCACCTCCCTCTCTTCTTAAGTGTCTCTCCAAGCTACTTGTTTCCACCATAAGGTGGACAATCTTTTGACTGAAAACCTGTTCTTTTCTTATTTTTGCTCTAAATGGATGCTCATTGTCACAATGATCTAATCTGAACAGCTGATTCAACCCTCTCAATGTCACCATCACTCAACCACAAAGTGATCATTAGCACGTCATTGGTGGAGCTGTGAAAATGCTTTCTCAGAGGAAAGTAGTTAACACTCTAGGTGTAGTTATATCTCCCCAACACTAGAGGGCAGTGTTGTCTCACTCTAGCCCTCTGAAGCTATCCTACCAAGCAGAGAGCTTCTCAATCTGATCATGTTTTAGTCTTCCAACTGAACTGTAATCAGTTTCCAGACCTTAAATCGAACACAGAGATTGTGTCAGCACGTTGTTTATGATTCTTCACATTCTCAGCGTTACTTTCAATCATTTACAGCCATGTTTACAGCCCTGGTTTATTTTCCCTCTGGTGTCCGGAGCACAACCGTTTGGGTTTGAAATGTAGACAGACATGACACTTAGTCTGACCTTGGCCCAGGTCCTTGGTGCTTTAAGATGGGGTGGAGAATATTTAGTATAACTACAGTATATGAGACATTTGAGAAAGACAGGAGTGATCCGAATATCAAAACAACTCTCCCTCATATATGCCCAAACCCTAACTCTGGAACAGGGTCTAGTCTTACCATCTCTCTATCCTCCCCACCCAATAACTCCTTAACTCAAACTGTAGCTATTCCGTATCTCTCTCCCCCTCTGTCTAGCACTGGAACAGTGGCTACTCTCTCTCCCCTCTCCCCCTCTCCCTAACCCGTGGTTGGCTGTCTGGCTGTCCCTCTGCCCCTCTGCCCCCCTGCCCCCAGTCTAGTCCAGGAGGTTGGCAGTTAGGGTTTGTCTGAAAACAGAGGTCTCCACACAGAGGTTTTGGACGAGGGAGTCGAGCTGTCAGAAGGGCACACACACATTTCTTACACATTCACTCACACACATACACCCAGCCATTCATACCGTAGACACACACACACACATACTTTTAATAAATAATAAAGGTGCCATTTAACAGATGCTTTTATCCAAAGCGACTTACAGTTTTGCGTGCATATATTTTATGTATGCTGGTCCTGGGAATCGAACCCACTATCCTGGCTTTGCAAGCGCCATACTCTACCAACTGATGTTAACCTCTTGTTAAATCACATACTGTTAAATTAAACATTTGTTGAAAAACTTCACAAATGTGTCCTGATGATGAATATGAACATGTTTCTATTGTCTCTCTGTGTCTTTCCCCGTTCAGACAGCTTTACTGTCTACAGTTCCAAGAAGCTCAGACAAGCATGGAATAAGTAAGTGTACCGTTTTTGTCACATAAAATGTTGTGTGTGTGTGTGTGTTTGTGTGTGTGCGCCTATTCATATGTGTATGCCTGGTCAGAGGGCCATATTGTATGTCAGGTCAGAGGGCCATTTTCCCACAGACCCACTTTTGTGCTCTTCCTGTCTGTGAAACTTCCCAAGGGCAATACGCTGAAGACCGCCAACCCCCCAACACTCCATCCACCAATCCCTCTCTCTTATTCTCTCTGAGCCCTCCACACAGAATAACCCTTGGAGTGTTGTGGTCCCCAGACAGACATTAGTAGGCCAGTTAGAGATGGCTGTGTGCGTGCTTCCTCCCAGCTCTCTAGTCTCGGGGCGTCTAGACCTACAGACAGCTCACACACTCTTCCCAGGGTGCATCTGGTTTAGAGGGAGGCACTCAGATCGGGGTCATGCCACTGGTGTCGTGCCACCGGAGCAGCCAACCCTGACACAGATGGCAGGAAAGGGCACATGGGCATTCCAGATGTGGGTCACCCTCTGTCCTTGGCACTCATCTGGAGCCTGGGGGGACAGGCAGAGACAGGGTGACTTGATGATTTCGTCACAGATACACAGCTTGTCTCACAGTATTCTGGTCTGGCTCAGTGCTGAGAACTCTTGACCTCTGTAGTGAACACATTGACCATGGTCCAGTGTTTAAAAATCAAGGTTCCACATCTCGCGCATTATCAAAGTTTCCTGTTTCAGATTCATATAAAATAAAATGTGATCGATGGCTCAAAACGAGAGAGAAAGACAGAGTGGCAGTACATTATATGTTTAACAGTGTGTGTGTGTGTGTGTGTGTGCGTGCGTGCGTGCGTGCGAGTGGAGCCTCAGTAACAGACTGACCTGGGTAACAGACTGACTGACAGACAGACTGACCTTAGAGGACTGACCTCCGTCTCCCATGCCCTCCATGTCTGACCCCCCAGGATGGGCATGCCAAACGCTCCAGTTCACACAGTCTGTCTGTCTGTCCCTGACCCCTCTCCCTGTCTATCTGTCTGTCCCCCCAGCCCGGCGCCCTGCTCCACTCCACTCCACCCCCCTCTGCCTAGCCACTCCGGCCCCTCCCCCCATCCTCCCCTCCTCCCCTTGGGCCCCAGCCAGTCCATGAGGAAATAAATATGTGAAGAAAGAAACAGGGAGGAATGTTAACGACTGCTGCTTCTTTTCCCTCCTTTTATACCGTGCCAGGTCCTGATGAAGTTGATATGAACACATGCATCACTCTCCCTCTCTCCCTCTCTTAATTCTTCCCTCTCTTTCTTCTCCTTGCACTGAGAGCTCTCCCTTTCCCTCTCCCTCTACCTCTCTCTCAAGCTCTCTCTCTTTCTCTCTCTCTCCCTCTCCCTTCTCCTCTCTCTCCCCCTCTCCCTCTCCCTCCCCTCCTGCCCCGTACCCACCTCCCTACTGCTCTGACATGGATAGCTGGGGTAGTTTTCTCCTTCTATGGTTTGTTGGATTCAGATCAGATCATTCACAGGCATCGCATGCAAATAACATGTAAGGGTCAGAGCACACGGCATGCTGGCATTCCTCAGTTTAACGGTTTTCGGAAGTGCTTGTGTGTTTTTGTAATGGTAAGACTACCCCCCTGTTTACATTGACTGTATGTTCAGTAGAGCTTGTATAACCCATAGAACCCTGTGTTCAGCACTTTATTAGCCAACAGAGTCTTTGAAAGTAGCTAGGCTGACGGTAGGATGGCATGCCAGACAGAGCTTGTCAGTGTGTAGATCTGTTCTGCTCTCACATATCCCTTTGTGCAATAGTACCCTCATCCACAATGACTCACACATGCTGAAAGGCAAGCAGCTCTCCTGGACTGCTGTTGGGTCTTGTAGGGACATATGTTTTGACACAGCCACAAAGATTTGTTCCAAAATAGCGTTTGGTTGCTAGCCATGTTGGGTGCTGTTGAAAGGTCCTGTGGTGCTGCTGTGCCTTGCCTTAGTTATAACCATGGTATAGTGGTGGGAGAAGGAGAACAATGGAAGCAGGTGTTACTGCCTGTAGTCACACACACACACATGCGCACACACACATGTACACACACACACACACACATACGCGCGCGTGTTCTGCTCTCCCAGGTCCTGGCTGTGGTTTCCTCATGGAAAAACATGAAAACATGAAACAGCGTCTCGCTCTGAAGATGGAATGCTTCTTTCCGCTGTGAACGTCCCATCAACCCGGGACGTTTGATTGTCGGAGGAGATATCGATCACGGATGTGTGCTTGTTTACTCGTAGCATCTGACCTAGCTAGCTAGCCGAGTAAATCTTCACGCTCAGGCTAGCTGACAGCATTAGACTTCAGGAAATCACACCTACAGTATATCAGCAACACAAGCCCTTTATTTCCTAAGGCTTTTATATGGAAGTGAAGTTCACCCGGTCAGAGACCTGTTTGCTCATTTGTTCTTGGCTCTGTTGTTGCTCAAACTGTAGCACCTTGTATCAGGTGAAATTAGCAATGACTGATATGGTTGTGTACCTTTTTATTTCATGCTGAAACCTGACTTCTAAAGGCACACTACACTTTCCGATTATACAGTATGTTCTAGATCAATCACACAGTGACCTGTAGTAATCATTATACCCCCTGCATTACACCACCCTTAAGCCTCAAAAGTTATGTTTTGTTTATAATGGGAACTTACTCATTTTTACATTGAGTTCAACATCCAACATCTGCGGTGAAAATGAAGGGGAGAAGAAGGCCTTAGTGGAGTTAGTTAGCTGTGTTCCTCTCTGCAGAGGGGTCTATTGAGTTCACTAGTCTAGATCTTCTCTATTCCCTATGAGAGGAGGAGAGACAGGAGGAGGAACTGTGGGAGTGGGCTTCAGAGTTCCTGGTATTAGGTCTGTCTGTGATGAGAACTCAGAGGACTATGTCTCTCTCTTTCTTTCTCTCTCCCTCTCTCTTCCTCCCTCTCTCTCTCTTTCTCTCTTTCACACACACACACACACACACAGAAACACTCACACATACATACCCATACTGTACACGCACACACACACACACACACACACACACACACACACACACACACACACACACACACACACACACACACACACACAGCTCGGTAGCTCCAGCAGAGGGAGGAATAACATCATGTTTATTTAATGGACTGCAGGCCTAATTACTGACTGACTTGGTTGTATTTTGTTATGTTTTCTGTTTCTGCTTCCTGTCGGAGCTGGATGGTAGGCGGGTTCAGGAGTTCAGAGCCTCCCCATACGAACACACACGCGTCGCACGTACATGCACACACACTGGAGCGTGGGGCAGGTCGATGAAAGCCTACAGGGAGTTGAGAAGCTGCCTCTGTCTTCACCCTCTCTGATGAAGTCTTTCATTTTTCATGGTGACCGGGTCGGCCTGTGTCACAGGCATGCCAGGGAGAGGAGCTTCTGTGCATGTTGGGTGTTTAGACCATGCTAACAGTCTGTTGTCTTTCTAATAGCAATAACTATTTAGTGGGTGCTTATATTTTCAAGTGTGTATTATACATATGCGTGAATTAGAAATGTACATATCCTCCCCCGGAAACACCAGCGCCATTGTCAACGGCGACCCTGGAGCAATTAAGGGCACATCGACAGATTTTTCACCTTGTCGGTTAGGGGATTTGAACTTGCAATCTTTCGGTTACTGGCTCAATACTAACCACTTTCGGTTACCTGCCGCCCTGTTTCTGCTCTGTAGGTTGTGAACCATGCTAACTGTCTGTCTATCTGTCTCCCTGTAGGTTGGGCTATGTGGACCATGCTAACTGTCTGTCTATCTGTCTTCCTTGTAGGTTGGGCTATGTGGACCATGCTGAGGAGTTAGCCTCTAGGTTCCTCCAGTGCTTCCCAAAGAACCGTCTGTCGGCTCTGGCAGCTCTCCAGCACGAGTACTTCAGCCACCTTCCTCCACGGCTCTGGGAGATCTCAGACAGTATGTATACCTTTACTAAGATACTGGATCTCTCTCTCTCTCTCTCTCTCTCTCTCTCTCTCTCTCTCTCTCTCTCTCTCTCTCTCTCTCTGTCTGTCTATCTGCATCCCTATATCACTCCAATGCAATGGTCTTCCCCCCTCTTTCTATGTATTTCTCCATATCTCTCAGTAGCTTCAGCCAAGATATTAAACAAGACCTCAAGGAGGCAGTCGTCACATACAACGAATTTATACAGTATATGTATATACAGGTAACTACCAAAATAAAGGAAACGCCAACATAGTGTCTTATTAGCGTGTTTGGCCACCGCCGCAGAACAGCTTCAATGCACCTTGGCATGGCATAGATTCTACAAGTGTCTGGAACTCTATTGGAGGGATTCAACATCATTCTTCCATGAGAAATTCCATCATTTGTTTTTTTTCGTTGATGGTTGTGGAAAATGCTGGAGAGTGGTGGAAAATGCTGCCTCTCCTGAATCTCCCATAAGTGTTCAGTTGGGTTAAGATCTGGTGACTGAGACACACACAACACACACACACCACACTTTCTTATGCTCCTTTTAGACCCCTCTTTCGAAGTCACTGAGATCTCCTCTTCTAGCCATGGTAGCCCAAATACTGGGCAATTAGGCTTTTTTCTACATGACCCTAAGCATTTTTCTAGACTAGAAACACAGATACATTTAGAACCCAATCCCATCCATTCACCCCACTCATCACCAGTGTCAAACCCCGAAGCCTATTCAGATAGCTTTATAGGAGCTGCATTGGGACCGCCTGCCAGAGACAACACACGCACAGGCTGGTCATTTTAATATGAGAATAATTACATTTTAAATTCCCCAGATTTCTATAAATCCTGTTATCAGCAGGCCACAGTAGGTTGTTCTGTTGGGAGAAGCAGGAGCTCTGCAGCGGTCACTGGGCTGGGAGAGATGGTGGCTCTCTTTGTGCTGTTACACACACATGCATATGCACACACGCACACACACACACACACGCACACGCACACGCTAACACAAAGAGGTAGGCTTTTGATTGAGGAAGAATACAGTCAAATTAAAACTGTTGTATAAATGAGGTCCTTAGTGGATCAACACTGTAGCGGCAGGGAGGGAGGGAGGGGTGGAAGGAGGGAGGGAGGGTGAGAGAGAATATCAAATGGTGGTGGAGGAGGGGAAGAGGAGGAGAAATGACTGAAGAGAAGAAGTTAAAGAAAGGGATCATTATTCTTCTGGGTGTTAGCCTGCATGGTGATGTTGTTTTGTGCAGCAGGTAGACAGACAGAGGAGACTAGAGACTGATGGGAAATGCCCCAGCCCATGGTACTACTGCGAGTTAAACCTGACTGTCAGCAATCTAATACTAACACTAACTAACATGAGCTTTACATTCATTACACCACCACAGATAATGAAGGAAGAAACATAGCACAAACACACACACACACAAAACACATATATACACACACACACAACACATATATACACACACACAACACATATATACACACACACACAGCGTGTTCAACATTAAAGCTGAATCTTTATTAGTGTTATCTGGCTAGGGACTGAAGGAAAACATGGTTTATTCAACCACAAATGCACTCCATTGTCTAATGTGTTGGGAATTATAGAGACAATAGCGAGACAGATTTATTATGAACAATGGAAGAATTACAGCAGGCGTAATAGACCACCCAGTCCCATGGGGGGGCAGAATTGGATTGTGATTGTGACATTTAACAGAAACACTGTGGGAATCTTAGGCAAAAGTGTTATATCTCACAGTATTACAGACTCTGATATCTGACAGTATTACAGACTCTGATATCTCACAGTATTACAGACTCTGTTATCACGTAGTATTACAGACTCTGATATCACGTAGTATTACAGACTCTGATATCACGTAGTATTACAGACTCTGATATCTCACAGTGTTACGGACTCTGATATCTCACAGTATTACAGACTCTGATACCTCACAGTATTACGGACTGATTTATTGCAGTATTACAGACTCTGATATCTCACAGTATTACGGACTGATATATTGCAGTATTACAGACTCTGATAACCCGTAGTATTACGGACTCTGATATCTCACAGTATTTCGGACTCTGATATCTCACAGTATTACGGACTCTGATATCTCACAGTATTACGGACTGATATATTGCAGTATTACGGACTCTGATGTCCCGCAGTATTACGGACTCTGATATCTCACAGTATTACGGACTCTGATATCTTGCAGTATTACAGACTGATATATTGCAGTATTACGGACTCTGATATCCCACAGTATTACGGACTCTGATATCTCACAGTATTACAGAATCTGATATCTCACAGTATTACGGACTGATATCCCGTAGTATTACGGACTCTGATATCTCACAGTATTACGGACTCTGATATCTCACAATATTACGGACTCTGATATCTCACAGTATTACGGACTGATATCCCGTAGTATTACGGACTCTGATATCTCACAGTTTTACGGACTCTGATATCTCACAGTATTACGGACTGATATATTGCAGTATTACGGACTCTGATATATTGCAGTATTACGGACTCTGATATCTCACAGTATTACGGACTCTGATATCTCA
>CM042415.1:19890551-19900551 GCA_023634145.1 Thymallus thymallus | reverse complement strand
CTGCAAAATATGTGTATGTGACCAATACAATTTGATTTAGAAAGAGAAGGAGCAAGCAAAGAAATAGAGAGAGACATGATAGGCATGTGTGTTTGAAGGGGGCAAGGCAGTAGAGTGAGAGAGTGAGAGAGTGAGAGAGTGAGAGAGTGAGAGAGTGAGAGAGAGAGAGAGAGAGAGAGAGAGAGAGAGAGAGAGAGAGAGAGAGAGAGAGAGAGAGAGAGAGGGGAAAGAAACAGACCTCATAGGCTGCACATGGACAGTTATAGAAGTGTACTGCAGAGCTATACAGTATGTTTATTCATGAGTGTGCATTATTCATTGGAATGGCTGATGCAACATTGTACCTTGCCTTTGCAATGGCTCTCTCTGTACCATCGATCCTCACGATGACCATGAAGTTCACTTTGAAGTTATTTTTGATCACCTAAAAGTTGACTTCCATTGTGTTTGTACATCTAGCAATCAGCCTCGCATACATCAGTTTTCAAGTTAAAGTTTCAATTTCAAGTTTCATATTGCACTGTTCCGTTGGCCCAGAGGTAATAGCCTACAGTCATCTCATCTCCTCAACTCCTTTCCTCATCTCCTCTCCTGGTGTCACAGAGAATGACTGGTGAAAACAAGCATTGCGTAGGCCTCCACAACATTGCTTTGACCTGTGTTTTCACATCTGTGCAGATAGGGGATGAGGTGGGAAAGGTTTTGGGCTGCAGACAGTAGCAGTACCATGTCAGTAGCCAGATAGACAGCCAGACATGTGAGATTCAGACAGACATAGAAAGAGGACACTATGGGCCCTCAGCGTCACAATGTCACTTTGAAGGTAAGACCCACAGGCGCACTGAAGCTTTACTGTCTGTCCTGTCTGTCCACTATGTAGAGCAGTGAGACAGCTGGTTATGTGGCACACACACACATGCAGGCACACACACACATAGACACACACACACACACAATGTTTAGCCATGCTGGCTCAGTGGGCACCTGCCTGAGGGCCTCCATATCTCAGCATTGTGTTTACTTGAGTCTTTGCATATGCCACACACACACCCTCCCAGTGCACGGATTTCACGCACCAGAGCACACCTCTACCAGCAGTCTGTCATATATGTTTTGGCTTCCTGTCCTATATCCTTTAACCAGCATAAACATGTTTCATCGCCTTCAACTAGAGCCAACAATAAAGCTCTGTACCCTAGTGTAGCATTTAGCATTTTCTGTGCCATTTAAATTGTCAAAGCCCTAAAATAAATTAAAGACTCCAGCAACCCAATCGCGGTAAGGTCTAAACCTGTTGTATTCGGCGCATGTGACAAATACAATTTGATTTGATTTATATAGTCTACATGCAATATATACTGTATATACAACAGTTGATGTTTTGGCTGTGACAGTATTTTTTGGGCTACCGAGTGGCGCAACTGTCTAAGGCACTGCAGACCCTGGTTTGATTCCAGGCTGTATCACAACCGGCCGTGATTGGGAGTCCCATAGGGCGGCGCACAATTGGCCCAGCGTCGTCCGGGTTAGAGTTTGGCCGAAGTAGGCCGTCATTGTAAATAAGAATTTGTTCTTATCTGACTTGCCTAGTTAAATAAAGGTTAACTAAAAAAAATACAGTTTAATTTCACAGAATGACCTGGTAGAAAGTTTTCAGAGGGAAGACAAACTGCTTTAAAGCTGTCCCCTGCTGTGTGCCGGGGGGAGGGAGTGAGGGAGGGATGGAGGGAGGGAGGGAGGGATAGAGGGATCACCTGAGGCACTGCCTTCAGGAATGGAGAGCTTTCTGTCAAATAACTCCGCTTTGCTCTCCTCTCAGTTTTTATACTCAACAACAATCCCTGATTTCACTGGATGTGTCCCCTTTGGCACACTCTCCGTTCTTTGTTTTGAATTTCTCCTCTCTCTCGCCCTCTTTTTCTCCTTCTCTCTCTCTCCATCTCCCTCTCTTTGTAAAGGAATATGCAGTGTGAATAGAAATTATAATACATTCCTCAGGACTGTATTATGAATTGCCTCAGTCATTCCCTGTAGAAGGTGCATGAGTCACCAGTGTGTGGAGATTTTTTTTTTTTTTTTAAGGTCCCATTTACTTTTGTTAAATCTTTCACCCTTCCTTCCTGCCTTTTTTCATGGTGGTCTGAGCTGATCTGGGTACAGTCTTTGGACCTGAGAACAGTCAGTCTGAGCTGATCTTGGTACAGTCTTTGGACCTGAGAACAGTCAGTCTGAGCTGATCTGGGTACAGTCTTTGGACCTGAGAACAGTCAGTCTGAGCTGATCTGGGTACAGTCTTTGGACCTGAGAACAGTCAGTCTGAGCTGAGCTGGGTACAGTCTTTGGACCTGAGAACAGTCAGTCTGAGCTGATCTGGGTACAGTCTTTGGACCTGAGAACAGTCAGTCTGAGCTGATCTGGGTACAGTCTTTGGACCTGAGAACAGTCAGTCTGAGCTGAGCTGGGTACAGTCTTTGGACCTGAAAACAGTCAGTCTGAGCTGATCTGGGTACAGTCTTTGGACCTGACAACAGTCAGTCTGAGCTGATCTGGGTACAGTATTTGGACCTGAGAACAGTCAGTCTGAGCGGATCTGGGTACAGTCTTTGGACCTGAGAACAGTCAGTCTGAGCTGAGCTGAGTAGAGTCTAAAAGGGTCGTTGGAAGTTTTCTCTCTTTGTGACTCAGTTTGGTGGTGCAGTATGGAGCTTGTGTTTTTCCTGATTCTACTGAGCTCTGAATCACTACCATTACAGCTCCTTAATTTAGGGCTATACATATGTGCTGAATGTTAGAATGCTTTTATTCAGTGTGATAGTGTGATGTCGTTGGTACATTAATTACTCAATTAAACAATGTTCTTGATCTTCTGTAAAATCACTTGATTTGTTACATTTCAATGTCAGTCATGATTTTATTTCCAACCATATTTCTCTTTCAGTTTATCCAGCACATTCTGTGCCCCATCATACCTCACTGTAAAACATCTTACTGTGAGTCTCTCCCACTCTCTTCTCCTCTCCTCTGCTCCCCTCTGCTCTCCTCTCCTCCTTGTTCCCTCTCCATCTTGCAGCCCTATAACTCTCATTAGCTGTCAGTTCACACCCTCTCTCTCTCTCTCTCTTTATTCCCTCACTTTATCTCTCCTGAGTTCTCCCTGTCTTCTCTCTCGTTGTAATTATTTATTTCATTTACCCTCCTTTCCCATCTCTCTCCCTCTGCTCCTCCTCCCCTTCTCTCTGGTGCTGTGGGTGAGTATCTTTCTCTTTCTCTCTTCCTTTTGCCCTCTCTAGTGTGTGAGAGTAAAGCTCTTTCTTTCTTTGGGCCTGTTGATTGACAGGTTTGGGGATTGGATCTGATGAGCCACGTTCTCTCACAGGGTCAAGGAGGCTAGTTAGCAAGAGTTGTCAGAGAAAGGAAAAAGAGGAGAGAGAAAAAAAGAGAGGGGTAGAGGAGGAAAGGAGGATGAGGGGGAGAGGGGAGAGGGTTCATGTCTCCCCCAGGCAGGTGTTCATCTCAGCAAGACAGCCCCCCCACCACACACACACACACACACTCCCTTTCCTCACACCTCCCCCAGCTTGTCTCAGGAAGATGGGGCAAGCACGCAGAGAGGAGGGGAGATAGAGACGTGGGAATTGATTTCATGTGTAAGTTGTTTATCACTAGAGGGGACAAATGCCATCCGCCTTTGGGGGGGGGGGGGGGGGGGGGACAGGCGTAGGAGGAGAGGGGGGACAGAGGGGGAGGAGATCTGACTCTGGATCTCTCTCTCATTACCATAAGCTCCCTTCAGAGCTCCTCCAGTTGTAGGAATGTTTTCACTTTCTCCCTCTCTCACTCTCTGTTTCTCACCTTGCCTCTCTCCAGCTCCAGCTCCAACTCCCCATCTCTGTCTTTCTCTCTCTCTCCCCCATAGTAGTTGACAGTAGTTCATGTTATTGAGCTCAGCCTCTAAACAGATAACTTCTGGCAGATGATGATGATGATAAACAGGAAAACTATAAGAATGTGCGTGTGTGTGCATGTGTGTGTGTGTGTGTGTGTGTGTGTGTGTGTGTGTGTGTGTGTGTGTGTGTGTGTGCGTCCATGCGTGTGCGTGTGCGCGTGCGTGCATGCGTTCCTGGATGGAGACAGTGGTGATTATAAGCTCAGATGGCTCAGCACCCGTCCGTGTCGCCCAACCAGATGGCGTAATCCTTATTCAGGAAGTGAATTGGACGCACATAAAGAAAATCGCTGCCATTTACTCCCCTCTATATTTTTTATAAAATGGAAAGTTATTGCTTTAAAACACCCGCCATCCTTATTATGAGCTCAGATGGCTCAGCACCCGTCCGTGTCACCCACCCGCCATCTTTATTTATTTTTAGGAAAGGCAGAAAAACAGAAACAAAGCAAGAGGTTGATAAAATATGTCACAGCAGCCTGGTGGAGGCCAGAAAACTGTGGTAAACAAAATCACATTAAGGTTCTGGAGAGAAAGGAAATGCATTGGTACACAATATGAGCACATAACACACTACACTTCTCTCTATCTCTCTCTCCCTCTCTCTCTATCTCTATCTCTTTATCCCAACATATGGGCTTCTCTAATGAGCATAGCATACATAGCTTTTCTTCTTTTTTCTTTCACACAAGAATCCTGGTCTTGTGTGAAGGAGCCAACAGCTCCCCAGCTCCTCATCCAGCAGCAGCCTCAGTGTTTCCTTGTGGTTCCTCTCTGCTCACTAAAGCTGGGTTAAATGAAAGTTCTCTAATTAAAACTTGTCTCCCATCTTCCATTGATGTGTTTGTTGGGAAGAATCTGTTAACGCTACTTAGAGAAGATGAGTTTCCCAAATTGACATACAGTTGAAGTCGGAAGTTAACATACACTTAGGTTGAAGTCATTAAAACTCCTTTTTCAACCACTCCACAGATTTCATGTTAACAAACTATAGTTTTGGCAAGCCGGTTACGACATCTACTTTGTGCATGACACAAGTAATTCTTCCAACAGTTGTTTACAGACAGATTATTTCACTTATAATTCACTATATCAGAAGTTTACATACACTAAGTTGACTGTGCCTTTAAACAGCTTGGAAAATTCCAGAAAATTATGTCATGGCTTTAGAAGCTTCTGATAGGCTAATTGACGTAATTTGAGTCAATTGGAGGTGTACCTGTGGATGTATTTCAAGGCCTACCTTCAAACTCAGTGCCTCTTTGCTCGACATCATGGGAAAATCAAATGGTAGACCTCAACAAGTCTGGTTAATCCTTGGGAGCAATTTCCAAACACCTGAAGGTACCACATTAATCTGTAGAAACAATAGTACGCAAGTAAAAACACCATGGGACCACGCAGCCGTCATACCGCTCAGGAAGGAGACGCGTTCTGTCTCCTAGAGATGAACGTACTTTAGTGCGAAAAGTGCAAATCAATCCCAGAACAACAGCAAAGGACCTTGTGAAGATGCTGGAGGAAAAAGGTACAAAAGGATCTATATCCACAGTAAAACAAGTCCTATATCGACATAACCTGAAACGCCACTCAGCAGGGAAGAAGCCACTGGTCCAAAACCGCCATAAAAAGCCAGACTACGGTTTGTAACTGCACATGGGGACAAAGATCGTACTTTTTGGAGAAATGTCCTCTGGTCTGATGAAACAAAAATATAACTGTTTGGCCATAATGACCATCGTTATGTTTTGAGATAAAAAGGGGGAGGCTTGCAAGCCGAAGAACACCATCCCAATCGTGAAGCATGGGGGTGGCAACATCATGTTGTGGGGGAGCTTTGCTGCAGGAGGGACTGGTGCACTTCACAAAATAGATGGCATCATGTGGAAGGAAAATTATGTGGATATATTGAAGCAACATCTCAAGACATCTGTCAGGAAGTTAAAGCTTGGTCTCAAATGTGTCTTCCAAATGGACAATGACCCCAAGCATACTTCCAAAGTTGTGGCAAAATGGCTTAAGGACAACAAAGTAAAGGTATTGGAGTGGCCATCACAAAGCCCTAACCTCAATCTTATAGAAAATTTGTGGGCAGAACTGAAAAGGCGTGTGTGAGCAAGGAGGCCTACAAACCTGACTCAGTTACACCAGTTCTGTCTGGAGGAATGGGCCAAAATTCACCCAACGTATTGTGGGAAGCTTGTGGGAGGCTACCCGAAATGTTTGACCCAAGTTCAACAATTTAAAGGCAATGCTACCAAATACTAATTGAGTGTATGTAAACTTCTGACCCACTGAGAATACTATTATTCTGACATTTCACATTCTTAAAATAAAGTGGTGATCCTAACTGACCTAAGACAGGTTCTTTTTACTAGGATTAAATGTCAGGAATTGTGAAAAACTTAGTTTAAATGCTAAGGTGTTTGTAAACTTCCGACTTCAACTGTATAGTGTATGTCACCATAGAATGGGGGTGATAATAGACGGGATCTCTAGATTTTGTGTGTGTGTGTTTGCGTGTGTGTGTGTGTGTTGTTGCAGTGATTGTGTATGCAAGTGTTATGTAAGAGAGAAGAGAGAGTTTTCTCCAATGTGAGCTTTCTGACATTTTTGGGAGAGATGTTGGCTGTGTACAGGACATTACCGTGAAAAAAGAGAGAGAGGGAGAGAGAGCATGTGTCTGGTCTCGTCGCTAAATATGCACAACAGCCTAGCGCCCCAGCCAACCTAGAGCAGGATGTAAATATATTCAATGTGCAACCATCCTCTCACAACCTCAACTTCTCAAAGACGTCCTTTCATATTAGTGACATCTAACTCTGAATCACAGAAAGGAAATCATTCCCCTCCAAAGCACCATAGAGACCCTTCTATATTCCAAACAGCCTCATGTACATCATATAGAAAAGACAGATTCATAGCAGATCTCACACAGGGAGAATCCATTACAGTGAATCATTGTTCTGAGGACTAGCTGAAGTTGAGGAAGGGGGGAACTGAAGAGCATTGGCTCTATACCATACGGCTGCTGTGATGTGAAGGGTCTGACTGGTCTACTGCTGTCTAAATGTAGTTTATCAGTTTGAAGCAGGAAGTCAGCGGGATGGAGGGGGACTGACCCGAATGGATCTGGACATCACTCACAAATTACAGCCCCAGCAGGGTGTCTCCATGGTAACACCGAATGGCCACAGTGTAGCTGTGTGGTTCGGAGGGTTGGAACACTGGTTCTAGTTATGCATCTCAAGCTCTACATATGTCTCATGAGAGAGAGAGAGAGAGAGAGAGAGAGAGAGAGAGAGAGAGAGAGAGAGAGAGAGAGAGAGAGAGAGAGAGAGAGATACATGTGAGATTAAATGAAAGAGATGTGTGTTGGAGGAGAGAGGTGGCCGGGGATCTGGGCCACTATGAAAATATTATTTTCACTAATACCTTTTTATGAAGTCTGACTTGGTTGACCTGCCCCTGGAGTGAGATAAGGGTAGTAGTGGTTTACAGTAACAGTATATTGATTTGCTAGCATGAACCCACACGTTCCTTGGAAGTGTGAGATGTGCATGTGAATAGACCCTTTTGTATACTGGTAGCATGAAACTACAAAACGACCTATCGTTGCTCGGCTTGACGTAAATGACTAGCAACTACAAAGTCAATCACATTTTTAAGTGGTTGTGTGAATGCCATATTGTATTGATGCTGTTTCTGTGCAGCGGTTACAGTGTGATTCTCCAGGTAGTGAGGTCATAGCATCAACACAGTGTGACAGGAGAAGAGCTTTATCATGGCCGTGCAGCTTGGGCTAGTACACTGTCTGTCTGTGACAACACATGGCGGCAGCTGTGGCCCTGTGTTCTCTCTGTGTCTGTCTGTCTGTCTGTCTGTCTGCAACACAACACATGGACGCCTCTCCAAAACCATCTCTCAACATTTCAATGTCCTTCCTCCTATCTCTTGCAGTCTCTCTCCTTCCTTTCTTTCTCTCTAAATCTCGGTTTTGCTGCTTTTTAAAGATACGTTTGATGCTTCAGTGTGTGTATATCTGTTTTTAAGCTCCTTTAAGTGTTTCACAAAGCTGAGAAAAACACAACCTGTGTGTCACTCAAAGCCTGGTCCCAGATATGTTTGTGATTTCTTGTCAGTTTCTATGATGATTGTCACATAGAGGCCTGAGACCATGCTAGCTCTATCCGTGTACTCTGTCTGAGACAAACTAGCTGAATGAGTGCAGTGCAACACCCTGTAGTTGTTTGACTGAAGGCTCTGTTGTGGGGTTGACCTGACCTGGACTTCATGTCTCTCTCTATGAGACTATCTATGAGCCTGGCAGGTTGTATGGACAGTTGTATGAGTGTCCTGGTGAGGTGTTACACAGTGGAGTTCCTCCAGGCTAAATGCAACACGTCACCTTGCTGTTGTCACCCCTCGCTCCCTCGCTCCCTTCCTGCAGACCCTTTCAACTCTTCCCAGGGTCCAGTCTGAGCCTGCCTGCCTGCCTGGGGTTCACTCTTCCAATGTGTTCACTCTCCCATACAATCCTTTCACACTACTCAATAGCTTTCTCCCTTGATTCTTTCTCTTCCCTCATCTGTCTCCCTCCCTCCCTCCCTCCCTCCCTCCTAGTCATAGTCTATTTAGCAGTGTGTCACAGATTTTTTGTTGAGAGCTGCTGTGTGCATGTGTGTGTGCGTGCATGTGTGTGTGCGGTGTGTGTGCGTGTGTGTGTGTCCGTTTAGCGCTGATGTGTGTGATGTGTTTCACTGCGGCTGGTCTTGTCTAGCACAGCGCGTAGCGTCACTCTCCCACGGGGAAGGTCGAAGGCCGCGGTGGCACTGTAGACCTCTGGCTGTTTGTTTTGTTCCTCTGGGCCTTCTCACTGGCTGGCATGGCAGACCCATACACCATAGATAGATAGATAGATAGATAGATAGATAGATAGATAGATAGATAGATAGATAGATAGATAGATAGATAGATAGATAGATAGATAGATAGATAGATAGATAGATAGATAGATAGATAGATAGATAGATAGATAGATAGATAGATAGATAGATAGATAGATAGATAGATAGATAGATAGATAGATAGATAGATAGATAGATAGATGCTAAATGCTTAAGTTTTTGTTGTTGCTCTGCGTACTGTTAGCACTACATGCTAATGCTGTGGATGAATACCACTGTGATCAGAGAGAGGGCGAGTGTCCACTGTTGTAGACTGTTAGTTGTATACAGTGTTACTACAAGTGCATTCAAATTAATGTAAGAGAGCAAGAGTGTACTACAAACTATCATAGACACATGAAAACTTTGCAAAGAAGATAATCTCCTACATTTTTACCAGTCTCGCTCATTTTTCTTATTCAACCTGTCCTTAAGAGATGACAAAGCATTATCTTTCTCTCTCTCTCTCTCTCTCTCTCTCTCTCGCTCTCTCTCTCTCTGGGCTGCAATATTATGTTAACATACAGCGGAGTGGATCATGGAGAATGTGAATGAAACAACAACAGGCGAGGCAAAACACATTCATCTCTACATACACACACACACACACATTCATCTCTACATACACACACACACACACACACACACATTCATCTCTACATACACACACACACACACACACACATTCATCTCTACACACACACACACACATTCATCTCTACACAAACACACACACACACACACACACTTTCAGCCCTCCAGACAGCACAGCACAACACAATACAGAGCAGTACTTTAATTAAACCTTACCCAGCTGCATGAATAATGCAACGACCCACAATCCACAGAAAGAAAGTCTCCCTTTCTACTGCTTACCAGCCAGCCAGCCATATCTCACTATGTTTCAGGAATACATTAAAAGCATTCCACTGTACGGCTCCAACCAGGGATTTCTGGTCATTTCCACCAGCAGCCTGCCTGGAACATCTCATGTTTATTTGCTGTTCCGTCTTTTCAATTATTTTTTCCCTATGTGTGTAAATGGTTGACATTAGAATGTTGTCTATGAGAAATATGTAGGGGTTTTAAGATCAGTCACAGTGTAGTA
>CM042415.1:19728051-19888051 GCA_023634145.1 Thymallus thymallus | reverse complement strand
ATAGAAGGGAGGAGAATTGAAGAGTAATGAGGGTATGGGTCATTCTGCTACTCAACCGCTCTAGTTACACAAAATAGTTTGATAAGCACAAGCTAGGTCTAGAATGTGTTGATATAGTTTGGGTATATACAGTATCTTGACATGTGACTACAGAATATAAATATCCCTCTTTGCTGCCTAAGTTTCAGGCCTCTGGCTTGAATAGAACATATAGTAGATGAAGTATCTGAATCCCCATACAAGCATAACATACATAAATTAGTCCAAACTACAACTACTGTTAACTTTTTAGTTTAGTTATCCAGAATAAGAGCAAGAGAGCGTCTAAATATTATGGAAATATGCAACAAATTTCCCAAGCAGATTCCTCCCTCTCCGACGCCTCCCTACTTCTTATTCATGGCCTGTAATTCATTAAACTATGCGGATTGTTACAATAGACTGATTAATACACTAGACAATAGCGCTCTCCAGAGTAGGGCTAGATGCTGAACTAAATCCTCATCACACACATACACAATGTAAACTCAAGGCCTACTAAACACCTCCTCCCAACTTTCACAGTCCAGCCTCCTTCACGCAGTACTGTTCTGATAATGTTGTCTATCTTATGACTCTAAATGGTTGGTTTCTCTGTAATCGCCGACACCCAGAATAAAAAAACTTGCGTAATTACGTCAGATCCTCAATTAAGTTGTCGGGGAAGAAGTGTTCGAAAATATACTAACAAGCCCAGCAGTTTCTGGTAAGTCTATAAGCCAAATGTCCTCTCCCCTTTCGAAATTTGAAAGATGCAAGCACCTACGGAATTGGGATTTGTCCAAGTGATCAGTGACGGAAAATCAGCGTAGCGTAACCAAGTTCTTTGTCAGTCGTCACATCCTACAGTCTGTCGACAGACCCTTCTACCTTTTATGTTACACGCCTCTATCGACAAGAGATTAGTTTCTCTGAAACAACATAAAATCATGGAATCTCGAGGAGAAAGACTAGGAGATAAGGAGAGAGAAACAGAGAGCTGACGGACAGAGCAATCTAAAATGTATTTTCTGGAAGGTGATGTAGCAACTTAGCTACAGTATGTATGACGTCTTGAATGAACTGAGGCCAGAAAAGAAACTCGATCTCCCAGTAATGGTTAGCTGATAGAGTATGCTTAATGACTCACTGTGTTTAATGAGGTTCCTGTATTGACGTATAGTTCACATGCATGCACACACACACACACACACACACACACACACACACACACACACACACACACACACACACACACATAAAACTGAGATTGGTTAAATGACCCGTGATGTGAGTGAAGATTAATCCTGATCCTTAACAGGTGCTCACATCCTGAACAGAGTAGTGTGTGTGTGCGTGACCATGCACTGAACTCTAGGCACACACACACTGCTCTGTTCAGGATGTGAGCACCTGCTAAGGATCAGGATTAATATTCACTCACATCACAGGTCATTTAACCAATCATATACTCAGTTTTATCGTTCTAGTGTGTGTGTGTGTCTATGTATGTGTGTGTATGTGTGTGTGTATGTGTGTGTGAATGAAAGAGTGAGTTCATTTTCCGACCCATTGGTCCTTTAAACTGTGGCACCTACCAACCTACCTGTCCACACTCCCAGTCACACACACCAGCCTACACAGTCACACACACAGCTCTGCCAATGAATGTGTAATGATGCCAGTGGTACTGTTGGCTCCTCAGCTTCCCAGCACTGGTTCACTTTCTGTGTCAGCTCAGCTCAGCTGAATATGAATATGGATGTACCCAGTGGGCTACAGCTGGGAGGGAGGGAGGGAGGGGATTTTTTACAGCCTTAATTACACACCATGTTATAATTATCACCCCTCCATTCTCTCCTTTCTCTTTCTCTCTTTCTCTCTCTCTCTCTCTCTCTCTCTCCCTCTCTCTCTCTCTCTCTCTCTCTCTCTCTCACTCTCTCTCTCACTCTCTCTCTCGATGCCACAGTAACCTTGAGAAAATATAATGTAATATTTTTTTTTTGTTTAGTAGAGGTAGCTGCTACCTACCTGAGGTCTTTTGTTGTGCTTTTTGTTAAACAACATGGCTTTGGTTTGTTGTCTATCCAGTGTGATCTGTACAGTATCTCTGTCTAAACATGTTTAGGGTCACAGGGCATCATAACCCCTTGTAACCTCTTATTAGCACAGGCTACATGCTATTTGAGAGTTTGCAGTGCGTCATAGCATTCCCTAATAATAGTGCATGACAGCCATGACCAACCTCTTCCATCCCACCACCATAACGTCACCAAATGCATAGTGTGTGTGTGTGTGTGTGTGTGTGTGTGTGTGTGTGTGTGTGTGTGTGTGTGTGTGTGTGTGTGTGTGTGTGTGTGTGTGTGTGTGTGTGTGTGTGTGTGTGTGTGTGTGTGTGTGTGTGTGTGTGCGTGGGTGCGTGTGTGTGTGTGGGTGTGTGGTCCCTGTGGTATGGAGATAATAGTGATTACAACAAGGATCCACCTTTAGCCAGCAATGCCCCCTACGTCACTGACTGTCCCCAACCACAAGACACCCCACACACAAATTTTCTCTCTCTCTCTCTCGCTCTCTCTCTCTCTCTCTCTCTCTCTCTCTCTCTCTCTCTCCCCCTTTCCTAAATTAGCTCTTTATCTGTCATGCCCTGTGTCTCCATTTGCCTATAATCTCATTACAGGGAGAGAAAGAGAGGGGAAAATGTACAGAAATAGAATGGTATGTTCCAGCTCATTTCCTCACTAAATTCAGCCGTTTAGGGCACAATAAAGCTGCTTTCAGCCTGTTTATTGCCACTCTGCCACCAGCTCAGTGGAGTGTGTGATGTGCGAGCGTGTGTATGTGTGTGTGTTAGTGTCGTGATGGAGGGTTAACATGTTTAGTAGGCCTGTTTAGTGCTGGTTAGGCAGAGGGACTGTTGCTCTGGGCCTGTTTAGTGCTGGTTAGGCAGAGGGACTGTTGCTCTGGGCCTGTTGTTATGGCCCTATACATATGCTTCTGGATATGAGGGCTGTGGCTGAGGCCAAATTAGTAATTGTTAATAGATAGAGCATATTGTATATTGATAGAAAGCATATTGTTGGCGCACATATAGTGCACTGAGACTGCTGTAAGAGGTAATGTAGTAAGCAGTGCGCACATTCAAACTAGGAACGGATGTTGGGCAAAATGTCAAGTGTGATTTGTGAAACAATTGTCCTCTGCTCTAGGATATGCATGTTCTTCTAAGGTCAACGCCCTCTCGTTGCTCTTTGGAGTCTGGCCAAACACACAAGATGTGATCTATTTTAAAGTCACACCACAACAGTGAGAACGGCACCACAAGCATCTGGTCTTGCAATTGTCTTGTCAACAAATCCATCCATTACATATTTCTAAAATATTTCTGCAATCTGATCTGTGAACTCTCTGCCCAATGCAGGAACTTGAGCATGCTTGCAGGAAACCAAAACAGAGGAGTATAGTAAGTACACCACAAGGGTCTCAAGTTACTTAGCTACTAGAGACTTTGTGTGCATCCCAAATGGCACCCTATCCCCTATATAGTGCACAACGTTTGACCAGAGCCCTAAGGGGGTGGGCCGTTATTGGGTTGCATTTGGGACACAGCCTCGTCTGCTAGTGTCCTAACCACACTATTCTCTCCAGCTGGGGTTTGCCTCTGACGCTGTCCTTTAAACCATTCTATCCCCACATCTCAGAATTCCTCTTCCCAGTATTCTGTCGGTTTGATCTCCTCTGAACTGTCCAAATACCTTGGCGATTTCACACAGATACACACACACACACACACACTTTATCCAAAGGGACGTCCGTGCTGATGAATTGGTTCAATTTGTTCTTCAGTTGGTTCTTCAGAGTTGTGTGAGTATGAGAGGCTCTGTTTCAGAGAGTAGAAGGAGAGGAACAGATTGTCTTTGTCAGAGACAGACCGTCAGAGAGACATGAGGGTCCAAGCCTCCCAGCCCAGAACTAAACCCAGCAGGCCTCTGATCTTACCCCCCTCTGGATCAGGGTCTAAATCCCTATTATATCCTCTAGGCCTCCACCCTTGAGAACCTGCCCTCAAGACCAGGCTGGGGAGTGGAGGACAGAGGAGGGCTGGATGGCTTAGAATGGCTCCAACTGCCGTTATTTAAAGGTCTGTTGTCAACGAATATTAGAAAACATATTTGAAAACGTAATCTTCTCCGTCAATGGGACAGAATGGATGGATGGAAAAGGTTTTTAAAGTCCCTCATTCAAATATTTTCCTCCACATTCATTCAGATTCTGCGAGAGATTAGACAAGTCTCCACTGATGTCTTCATCCTAAGAGAGAGAGAGAGAGAGAGAGAGAGAGAGAGAGAGAGAGAGAGAGAGAGAGAGAGAGAGATACTGTGTTCATATACTGTAATGTCACATCCCAGCAGATCCAAGCTCAGGTGACAAGTGAAGAGAAGGGGCTGTGATTTGATGTGGGGAAAGGGCCGGACGCAGGCTGAGATCTGGGCCTCTCTGAAGAAGGGTGTATGTGTGTGCGTGTTTGAATGTGTTGCATGTGTGTATTTTCTCATTTGTGTGTGCGTTTATGTCTGTCTGTCTGTGTGTGTGTGTGTGTGTGTGTGTGTGTGTGTGTGTGTGTGTGTGTGTGTGTGTGTGTGTGTGTGTGTGTGTGTGTGTGTGTGTGTGTGTGTGTGCGCGCGTGCGTGCATGTGTGTCGCCCCAGGCGTGGCAGTGAGAGGACAGTGGCAGTGAGAGGACAGGGGCTCGTAGCCCAGCGCTGATGTGACCAATCCTCCATTTGGCTCCATCGTGTCTTTTTCTGACAGACGCTAAACAGACACCTCTCTGCCAGCTCACTCTTGGTCCTGGGGGAGATCAACGTCAAGCCCAATCCTGCTCTGTTTGTTTACTCCTATGTGGATGGAGGGAGGGCTCTGGCAGTTAACAGCAGTCTTTCCCTGTCCTTGTCCTTGCACTTCATCTGTATCTGATAAAGCGTAGAAACCAACACATTTTCCAATGCATTTTCCTCCACTTTCATCCTCTCCCCTCCTCTCTCCTCCTCTCCCCTCCTCTCTCATTCTCTTTCCTCCTCTTTCCTACTCTCTCCTCCTCTCTCCTTGTCTTTCCTCCTCTTTCTTCCTCTCTTCTCCTCTCTCCTTCTCTTTCCTCCTCTTTCATCCTCTCTGCTCCTCTCTCCTCTTTCCTTCTCTTTCCTCCTCTCTGCTCCTCTCTCCTCCTCCCTCCTCTTTCCTCCTCTCTGCTCCTCTCTTCTCCTCTCTCCTTCTCTTTCCTCCTCTCTCCTTCTCTTTCCTCCTCTCTTCTCCTCTCTCCTACTCTCACCTTCTCTTTCCTCCTCTTTCCTCCTCTCCCGTCCTCTCTCCTTCTTTCCTCCTCTCTCCTTCTCTTTCCTCCTCTTTCCTTCTCTCTCCTTCTCTTTCCTCCTCTTTCCTTCTTTCCTCCTCTCTCCTCCCAGCTGCTCAACATGTGTGGAGAGGATATACACACACTTTACCCATGTTTTACACACACAGACACACACATCCTTTACCTACGCACACTTTACACACACACACGTTAAACACACACAGAGGTAGCGAGCTACTGAAGTTGTTGTGAAAATAGATGGTGTAGTTAATACCTCTTTTAGATAGATAGATAGATAGATAGATAGATAGATAGATAGATAGATAGATAGATAGATAGATAGATAGATAGATAGATAGATAGATAGATAGATAGATAGATAGATAGATAGATAGATAGGTAGGTAGGTAGGTAGGTAGGTAGGTAGGTAGGTAGGTAGGTAGGTAGGTAGGTAGGTAGGTAGGTAGGTAGGTAGGTAGGTATAGGTAGGTAGGTAGGTAGGTAGGTAGGTAGGTAGGTAGGTAGGTAGGTAGGTAGGTAGGTAGGTAGGTAGGTAGGTAGGTAGGTAGGTAGGTAGGTAGGTAGGTAGGTAGGTAGGTAGGTAGGTAGGTAGGTAGGTAGGTAGATACTTTATTGATCCCCGGGGGGAAATTTCTTTGTCAAGCAGCTACAACAAAACATAGGGCAGGTGCAAAATGTCAGAACGAAAATTCACAAAAGACAGATACACGATACATGATACATAGAGCATCAGTTTGAAAAAGTATAGAAATACAAGAAGTCTGGAGTGCTAAAAAAGCTATAAAAAGACAGGTCAATGGCAGAGAAATACTTCAATAGCTAAAAATGCGTATGATATGAGTGAGGATAATAATAGTTTACTTAATAGACATACTGGTTAAATGAACAGGTAAGTGAAAATTTAGCATGGTTAAATTAGCTGTTTCTGTACTTTACTTTACTATCAAGCAGCTACGAAAAAAACACAGGGCAGGTGCAAAATGCCAGAAACGAAAATACACAAAACAGATACACTAAACATGATACATAGAGCGGCAGTATGAAAAGGTAACAAAATACAAGTCTGGAGTACTAAAAAGCTATAAAAAGACATTGCATAGTATGGGTGGATGGCTGAATATGTACACTATACATTGGTGGATGGTGCATGGTTAACTATAATATACAGGTCGATGGCAGAGAAATACTTAAACAGCTAAAAGTGCGTATGATATAAGTGAGGGTAATAATAGTTTACTTAATATACAGACTGGTTAAATGAACATGTAAGTGAATATTTTGCATGGTTAAATTAACTGTACAGGTACATATTCAGTTCAATTTACAGGTAAGTGAATATTTGCATGGTTACATTAACTGTACAGGTAAATGACAGGAAGAGATACTTAAATAGCTAAATGTGTGTATGATATAATAATAATAGTAATTAAAATACAGTCCTTAGTGCGCAGGGTTTAATTACAGATAAATGCACGTATTCCACATTCGATATACTAAAAGCAATGAAAAAATATACAACTGACAGGATACTAATATGCATTCCTGAGTGAATGACTACATAAGTCCAATAATTACTTACAATATTTCACGTGAGTTTGGCTGGCGGAGGTCTAAACTAGCTCACACAAAGCACGCCATCCATCGCCATCTCACACAACTTGGAATATACTACTGTACTTCCTTTAAAAGAGATAAACTGTGAAGCTTAATAAGTGTATTTAGTGTGTCTGTGTCTGTGTGTTGTCCTGATAGTACTGAGAGTTTATCTCAGGCTGATGGGGGCAGACAGTGACCTTACTTCTGAGGATGTTGTGTCGGGGCAGACAGTGACCTTAACTCTGAGGATGTTGTGTCGGGGCAGACAGTGACCTTACCTCTGAGGGTGTTGTGTCAGGGCAGACAGTGACCTTAACTCTGGGGGTGTTGTGTGGGGACAGACAGTGACCTTAACTCAGAGGGTGTTGTGTCGGAGCAGACAGTGACCTTAACTCTGGGGGTGTTGTGTGGGGACAGACAGTGACCTTAACTCTGGGGGTGTTGTGTCGGAGCAGACAGTGACCTTAACTCTGGGGGTGTTGTGTCGGAGCAGACAGTGACCTTAACTCTGGGGGTGTTGTGTGGGGACAGACAGTGACCTTAACTCTGGGGGTGTTGTGTGGGGACAGACAGTGACCTTAACTCTGGGGGTGTTGTGTCGGAGCAGACAGTGACCTTAACTCTGGGGGTGTTGTGTGGGGACAGACAGTGACCTTAACTCTGGGGGTGTTGTGTGGGGACAGACAGTGACCTTAACTCTGGGGGTGTTGTGTCGGAGCAGACAGTGACCTTAACACTTCCCACTTCAGCCCTGATGTAAACATAGCTAATCCCATGTCCATGCTAATGGCTTAGCTTTGATTTCTCCACTAGGTGTGATTTAGCCAGCTAAGTGTTAATGTGTGTGTGTGTGTGTGTGTGTGTGTGTGTGTGTGTGTGTGTGTGTGTGTGTGTGTGTGTGTGTGTGTGTGTGTGTGTGTGTGTGTGTGTGTGTGTGTGTGTGTGTGTGTGTGTGTGTGTGTGTGTGTGTGTGTGTGTGTGTGTGTGTGTGTGTGTGTGTGTGTGTGTGTGTGTGTGTGGTGTGTGTGTGGCTAGCAGGAGCTCTGGCTCTGGCTGCTGGGTAGGGGTGGAAAGGACAGGGGGAGTTTTGGTAGAACCAGGTCGTTTTACAGTAGTAAGTCATGATAGACCGAGTGGGAGAGAGGTAGGGATGGAGAGAGGATGAGTGAGGTTGTCTGTCCTTATGTACTGTCACTGTAGTGTTATATGGGAAGTGCAAACAGAGGCACGTCCTTAGTTTGGGCTCTGGTGGGAGGACCTCACCTTCCTTCTAGACCTACTTACTGCAAGTCAGCTGTAATCTGTAATGTTTTATATAGAACTATGCACCTATACTGTACTGCATCGGATCCATGTATAGAATAGAATAATAATAATGCCATTTAGCAGACACCTTACAGTCCTGCGTGCATTCATTTTTATGTATGTGTGGCTCTGGGAATCAAACCCACAATCCTGGCGTTGCAAGCGCCATGCTCTACCAACTGAGCCATACAGGACCATGTATAGAACATTTTTTGAATATTGTAGCATTATTCAAACATGAATATGCACATGCACTATAAAGCCCTTGTCCATAGTCTGCATTAGGCTAGAGCAGGCTGCCTTAACTACTGTCTGTGGGACTGAGTGTTGGGAAATTAGTTTTCAGAAATCCTGTTTGGAGGATTCTGGATATCTGGATATCCTGCTTATTCCGAACCGTAATTTCTGGAAGATCTCGGAATTTTCTGAAAGTTTCCAGAACTTTGCAACCCTAGTGCTGAGCATATCCTCTCTGTAGATTCCCACGGTGAAGTCTGGTCTGCAGCAGCAGCCTCCTGTACGTATCACAGCCTCCTGTACATATCACAGACTCCTGTACCTATCACAGCCTCCTGTACGTATCACAGACTCCTGTACGTACCACAGCCTCCTGTATGTATCACAGACTCAGACACTAGAGGAGCTGCTCCATGGGACTGGAGGACTGACTGGGTCTATTTCCACTAATCATTAGTAGTGCCACTGGAAAGTCTCCTCTAACTCAAATAGATGTTTGCTTTGGCTCTTTACAGTCCTCCAAAAGCCACTTACCCCTCACAAGGCCTGTCAGACTTCCACAATGAGCAGTGTTTTCCCTCTGGGAGCGAGGACACTGTGAAGGGGAAGACTGAGTGGAGCACAGCCTTGTACATAACCATTACCTCTCCATGGTGGGAGAGTTATGGAGCATCCCATCACACACACACTCACACACACACACAAGCATTAGGTCTGTGTAGGGAGAGAGTTATAGTGGTGTGACTGGAGGTGAATGGGGGCGCCGTGTGTTTTAATGGGGGTTGATGGTGGTCTTTGTGTTATAGTGTCGGGCTGGGCTGTGAATGGGCTGCTCCCAGCAGGAGGTCTACTGATTTACAGCAGGGTAGCACAGCACAGTGGCAGTCTTCGCTATCACACTACAGCCATGTGCCTAACGAACAGCTCTCACCCTCTTCTTCTTTTATCCTCTCCTCCTCTCTTCCTCTCCTCCTCCTCTCTTCCTCTGAGCTGTGTTTCCATGTCCTTACTTACAGAAACCCCACAAGGGGGAAATCAGCCAGGCCTCAGACATAATATACACCCCTCAAACCAACAGCCATTTATGGGATGAGAATATAGTAACTGCTCTCGCCGCAGAAATAGTTTGACACTGGCGGTGTCTTTAGTGGGTGCAGTGCTTTAGAGCCTGTCAGGGTGCGTAATTGGTCTTTCCGTTGAAGATCAAATGGACACACACAAACACAGACACACAACATACATACTGGTAATGCCAAAGTGTGTCAGACATCATTCACCCACACCAGAGCTCCTATTTATTCAAGTGTACTTTAAGATGACCTATTCAAAAAATGTGTGTAAAGCAGAAAATAATATGTCTGCAGTTTCTTCTTCGAACTATAGTTTCTCCTCTCTTTAGTTGGCCTCAGCCATCCAAGCCTTTGTAGCTGTAATGGAAGTTAGTAGTCATTTGAACGGTGGTGGTACTAGCAGTTGCAGTAATAGTGGTTTGGAGGGTGGTGCTGTTAGGAGTAGCAGTTGCAGTCGTAAATCCAGGGTAGTGTAGAACAAGGCTGTAGAGATGGCTTGCTGTGTAAACACCCAGCTTCCAGCGCCTCACAGACGCAACTCTTAATGCACCCAGGAATGTGTGTATAATGACTTGCACCTGCGCTGCCTGAAAGCTAAAGCCTCTGCTCTGACTGACTACTCCATAGTGTGTGTGCGTGCGTGCGTGCGTGCGTGCGTGCGTGCGGGCGGGCGTGCGTGTGGGTGGGTGTGTGTGTACATGTGTGTACATGTGTGTACATGTGTGTACATGTGTGTACATGTGTATACCGTAAGCAGGGCATATGTACTCAATGTGTGTCTGAGAGACAAGAGAGAGTGTGTGTACATAATACTTTGGCTGTAATTCAACAGTGGAATTGTCGTGCCAGGACATGAGGAAATAAAAAACACATGCATGTGTAGTGTAGAATAAACCCTCTTCTTCTGGGGAGACCAACAGAGAGCGTTCTTGAGAGGGAAAGAAAGAAAGAAAGAAAGAAAGAAAGAAAGAAAGAAAGAAAGAAAGAAAGAAAGAAAGAAAGAAAGAAAGAAAGAAAGAAAGAAAGAAAGAAAGAAAGAAAGAAAGAAAGAAAGAAAGAAAGAAAGAAAGAAAGAAAGAAAGAAAAGGGAATTCGAGAGAGAACTATCAAGTTAGTTAGTCCTTTAATTCATAGCGTTCACCTAAGTGTTTGTTTTCCTCTTCTCTCTGCAGTCTTTGAAAACTACCACATCAGTGACAAAGTTTTTGGGAAACCCACCCCAGAACGTTTTCCTTATTGCAATTGTGCCACCACAGATCTAGCTACCGAACAAACTCCTCACCTCCACTGCCTCACACCTACACACACACACACACACACACACACACACACACACACACTCACACACACACACAAACACACCTCCACACACACAGGAACTGGTTAACTTAACCCATCTGACCAGGGAGATGAGAGAAGAGAGAGAGAGAGAAACAGAGACAGCTGTGCGTAGCTGTGTTATCCTCAGTAGTTAACTAGCTAGCCCCTGCATGGCGCCTCTGTCTGTTGTGAGGTAGAGAGATTGTGTGTGAGGGCCTTAAGCCATGAGTGTTGGACTGAAACAACTTTCCCATATACCCACCAGCATGTGGGTCATCGGCCAATTCCCCTCTGGAATCTGCATGTCATGTGATGGCCGGTGGCCTGAAGGTGGAGTGTCTGCTTCCTCAACCCCTTCTACAAACCTGTGTGTGTGTGTGTGTGTGTGTGTGTGTGTGTGTGTGTGTGTGTGTGTGTGTGTGTGTGTGTGTGTGTGTGTGTGTGTGTGTGTGTGTGTGTGTGCGTGTGCGGTGTGCGGTGTGCGGTGTGCGTGTGTGTGGACGTGTTTAACTATACTGTAGTCCCCACAACAATAGTAACTAACTGGTGACATTTTGTTCCTCCCCAAAAGGAAAAAGTATATTTCTAGGGGTTTAAGGTTAGAATTGGATTAGGGGTTTAGAGCTAGGGTTAGGGTTAGGGTTAAGGAAAATAGTATTTGGAATGGGAATCAATTGTGTGTCCCCCACAAGGTTAGATAAACAAGACTGTATGTGTATGTGTGTTTCTCTCTCTCTCATTCTCTCTCTCTGTCTCTCTTTGATTTCATTAGGCCCAGTAATGTTTAGCCTGGCAGGCAGAGGTTTATGGATATATAGAGCGCTGTTTTAATGAAGGCAGCGTAGTACTGAGACAGGCTATAGGACTTTAGACTAGTTCTGGTTCTGGTACTGGCTAACATTAGGCTGCCCTGGCTGACTGGTTCTGGTACTCACACTGTTTTTATTTGGGTTAAACCATGGCTGGAACCCTACCAGAAAAAACACCACAGACAAGCTCCATGTCTTGTTAAATAAATGTACATGTTAAGAAATGTACATTCCACTAAGCAAAGAGGTGGGGAGATTTCTGTTAGTCCGTTAAAGTACAGAAAACAATCTGAAAACTGACGATGGTACCCACGACTATGGGATTGTTTTACTGTGTGTGTGTGTGTGCCTGCGTTTTTTATTTAACCTTTATTTAACCAGGTAGGCCAGTTGAACAAGTTCTAATTTACAACTGCGACCTGGCCAAGACAAAGCAAAGCAGTGCGACAAAACACAACACAGAGTTACACATGGGATAAACAAACATACAGTCAATAACACAACAGAAAATATGTGTAGAGTGTGCAAATGTAGTAAGATTAGGAAGGTAGGGCAATAGATAGGCCATAGTGGCAAAATAATTTTACACTGGAATGATAGCTGTGCCGATGATGATGTGCGAATAGAGATACTGGAGTGCAAATGAGCAAAAAATTATAAATATGGGGATGAGGTAGTAGGATGGGCTATTTACAGATGGGCTGTATACAGGTGCAGTGATCGGTAAGCTGCTCTGACAGCTGATACTTAAAGTTATTGAGGGAGATGGTAGTCTCCAGCTTCAAAGGTTTTTGCAATTCGTTCCAGTCATTGGCAGCAGAGAACTGGAAGGAATGGCGGCCAAAGGAGGTGTTGGCTTTGGGGATAACCAGTGAAATATACCTGCTGGAGCGCATGCTACGTGTGGGTGTTGCTATGGTGACCAGCAAGACTTGTAGATAACCTGGAGCCAGTGGGTTTGGCGACGAATATGTAGTGAGGGCCAGCCAACGAAAGCATACAGGTCGCAGTGGTGGGTAGTATATGGGGCTTTGGTAACAAAACGGATGGCACTGTGTTAGACTACATCCAATTTGCTGAGTAGAGTGTTGGAGGCTATTTTGTAAATTACATCGCCGAAGTCAAGGATCGGTAGGATAGTCAGTTTTACGAGGGCATGTCTGGCAGCATGAGTGAAGGAGGCTTTGTTGCGAAATAGGAAGCCGATTCTAGATTTAATTTTGGATTGGAGATTGCATAGCAGAGAAGGTACGGTGGGATTCGAAATGGTCAGTGATTAGTTTGTTAACTTGGCTTTCGAAGACTTTAGAAAGGCAGGGCAGGATGGATATAGGTCTATAACAGTTTGGGTCTAGAGTGTCTCCCCCTTTGAAGAGGGGGATGACTGCGGCAGCTTTCCAATCTCTAGGGATCTCAGACGATACGAAAGAGAGGTTGAACAGGCTAGTAATAGGGGTTGCAACAATTTCGGCTGATAATTCTAGAAGGAAAGGGTCCAGATTGTCTAGCCCAGCAGATTTGAAGGGATCCAGATTTTGAAGGAGAAGCGGGGGGGGCTTGGGCAAGTTGCTGCAGGGGGTACAGAGCTGTTGGCCAGCCGTAGCAAAATACTTATTGACATTTTCGATTAGCGTAATTGTATCGGTGGTGACAGTGTTTCCTAGCCTCAGTGCAGTGGGCAACTGGGAGGAGGTGCTCTTGTTCTCCATTAACTTTACAGTGTCCCAGAACTTTTTGTAATTAGTACTACAGGATGCAAATTTCTGTTAAAAAAAGCTAGCCTTTGCTTTTCTAACTGACTGTGTATATTGGTTCCTGACTTCCCAGAAAAGTTGCATATCGCGGGGGCTATTCGATGCTAATGCAGTGCGCCACAGGATGTTTTTGTGCTGGTCAAGGGCAGTCAAGTCTGGGTTGAACCAAGGGCTATATCTGTTCTTAGTTCTGAATTTTTTGAATGGGGCATGCTTATTTAAGGAAAGCACTTTTAAAGAACAACCAGGCATCCTCTACTGACGGGATGAGGTCAATATCCTTTCAGGATACCCGGGCCAGATCGATTAGAAAGGCCTGCTCACTGAAGTGTTTTAGGGAGCGTTTGACAGTGATAAGTGGTGGTCGTTTGACCGCGGACCCATTATGGACACAGGCAATGAGGCAGTGATCGCTGAGATCTTGGTTGTAAAAAGAGGAGGTGTATTTGGAGGGCAAGCTAGTCAGGATGATTTCTATGATGGTACCCATGTTTACGGATTTAGGGTTGTACCTGGTAGGTTCCTTGATAATTTGTGTGAGATTGAGGGCATCTAGCTTAGATTGAAGGATGGCCGAGGTGTTATCTTCAGAGCACAAACTCTGAAGATAGATTGGGGGCAATCAATTCACATATGGTGTCCAGGGCACAGCTGGGGGCTGAGGGGGGTCTGTAACAAATGGCAACAGTGAGAGACTTATTTCTGGAAAGGTAGATTTTTAAAAGTAGAAGCTCAAACTTTGGGCACAGACCTGGATAGTATGACAACTCTGCAGGTTATCTCTGCAGTAGATTGCAACTCCGCCTCCTTTGGCAGTTCTATCTTGACGGGAAATATTGTAGTTGGGGATGGAAATTTCAGAAGTTTTGGTGGCCTGCCTAAGCCAGGATTCAGACACGGCTAGGACATCCGGGTTGGCGGAGTGTGCTAAAGCAGTGACTAAATCAAACTTAGGGAGGAGGCTTCTGATGTTAACATGCATGAAACCAAGGCTTTTACGGTTACAGAAGTCAACAAATGAGAGCACCTGGGGAATAGGTATAGCACTGGGGGCTACAGGACCTGGGTTTACCTCAACATCACCAGAGAAACAGGAGGAGTAGGATAAGGGTACGGCTAAAGGCTTTAAAAATTGGTTGTCTAGTGCGTTGGGTACAGAGAATAAAAGGAGCAGATTTCTGGGTGCGATAGAATAGATTGATGGCATAATGTAAAGACAGGGATATGGTAGGATGAGAATTCAGTGGGGGTAAACCTAGGCGTTGGGTAATGATGAGAGAGGTTGCATCTCTGGAGACACCAGTTAAGCCATGTGAGGTCTCCGCGTATGTGGGGGGTGGGTCAAAGGAGCTATCTGAGGCATGTTGATCGGGACTGGGGGTGCTACAGTGGAATAGAACGATAAGGAATAACCTAAACAGCAACATCGCAGCGGAACAGCCTGTTGAGAAAGTTCCTGTTTTAAGAAATTTCCCCCTCGGGGATAAATAAAGTACCTATCTATCTATCTATCTGAGACCACGTTGGACGATTACGTCGGCAGACCAGTCGTGATGGCTCGGCGGGGCTCTGTGTCGACAGTAGAAGGTCCAAGACCGGTTGACAAAGGTACTGTAGCCCGGGAAATTAGCTATTACATGTCGGCTAGCCGGGAGATGGGCCTAGCTTGGGGCTAGCTCAAGGCTAACTGGTGCAAGCTTTTGGACAGTCGTGTTAGCCTAACAACAGCAGCCACTCGGTTGCAGCTAGCTAGCTGAGATGATCCGGTGTGATTTTGGCAGAAATCCGGTGAAGTGGAAGGGAACGTAATCCGATATGCGTAGGGTTGGTAGCGCACTGTGCAGACTGGGCGATATTGTCCGAAGTAAAGAAATAAAGAAAATAGTAGACCCATTCCACGTTGGGTGAGGCAGGTTGCAGGAAACGTATATGAGGAATAAGAAAAATATAAGGAAACACAGACTAATTACAGACTGAACACGTCCGCACTGTTACGCCATCTTGGAATGTAGGCGTGTGTGTATGTGCATGCGAGAGAGAGAGAGGAGAGAGAGAGAGGAGGAGAGAGAGAGAGAGAGAGAGAGAGAGAGAGAGAGAGAGAGAGAGAGAGAGAGAGAGAGAGAGAGAGAGAGAGAGAGAGAGAGAGAGAGAGAGAGAGAGAGAGAGAGAGAAATATACATGTGAGATTAAATGAAAGAGATGTGTGTTGGAGGAGAGAGGTGGCCGGGGATCTGGGCCACTATGAAAATATTATTTTCACTAATACCTTTCTATGAAGTCTGACTTGGTTGACCTGCCCCTGGAGTGAGATAAGGGTAGTAGTGGTTTACAGTAACAGTATATTGATTTGTTAGCATGAACCCACACGTTCCTTGGAAGTGTGAGATGTGCATGTGAATAGACCCTTTTGTATACTGGTAGCATGAAACTACAAAACGACCTATTGTTGCTCGGCTTGACGTAAATGACTAATTAACCCAAATGGTTAATTATTGTTTTTTACTATTACTCTGGTAAAGACTGCCTGTGTAAGACCACTGAAGTCTGCAGTAGCCATGGCAACTAAACACAATGACTGGGAACTGTCTACATCCAGAAGGGAACATTCTGGACTTTTCATTAAACCTGTGCTTTAAAGAAATGTACAACTATTGTTGTTAATTAAAATCACTCCAAATCATCAATTCACACACACACACACACACACACACACACACACACACACACACACACACACACACACACACACACACACACACACACACACACACACACACACACACACACATAAACACACCTACACACCCACACACACAGCTTATAGCCCAGCACATAAAACAGTTTGTTAACGCTTCAGTGCTGTCTCAGCTGAGGGTGTTGTGTGAGTGATGTTTAATGGCGGGCTGACGCACTTCATTACCCCGGGATCAGACATGACGGGATCGCCGTGGGGGTTAGGGGTCAAAGGGCATGACCTCCGGAGGGAGGGTAGCCACGGGGTGTCAGCCTGCTTCAGTCAAGCTAGCCTGACTTCCAATGTAGAGCAGCTCCTGTTTATTCAGGGTGCTTTGGATTGATAATAATCTGCAGAACCTGGAACCAAATCTTGATTTGTTAAACGAGACCTAGAAAAATGTAATTGAGTCTAGTTGTATGCACACAGTCATGCGATTATTGTGGATAGTCAGATTAATATAATAGTTTGATTAAAACATTGACATGCTTTGCAAGATACCAATTTCCCTAATAATGGACACATCTGAAATCAGGCTACCTGATGGCACTCTGATAAATCCAGAAAATCGCCAATCAAAATAAACGTTTTCCAACAGCAACCATTTTATTTTTGTGAAGCATATTTGGATATAAAGTTTGTATGTGAAAACTACCTCTAAGACGCCTACATTAATTTGTTCCGAACTTACTTCACTTGCGCTAAAGAGGGAGGTTCGCTCAGCTGGCGCTAGCACATGTGCAGAACAAATCAGGGGAAGACTCCAGTCACCCAAGTCATAGACTCTTCTCTCTGCTACCACATGGCAAGTGGTATCGGAGCGCTAAGTCTAGGACCGAAAGGCTCCTTAACAGCTTCTACCCCCAAGCCATCAGACTGCTGAAAAACTAATCAAATGGCCACCCGTACTATTTACCCCCCCCACTTTGTTTTTACACTGCTGCTACCCGCTGTCTATTATCTATGCATCTATGCATTTGATTTGATTTGAAATAGACTAATGTGTATTTTACATGGCCTAATAATTTGAAAGTTTGCTCAGAAAACGAGATGTTTTAATCGGCGTATGCTTACTTCGATTTTGACCTTACGTTAAGGTGTTTACATGACTAATGCATAATCTGCCTACTGCCATAATCAGTTTAATATCAAATTATTAGTGTGCATGTAAACATACTCATTGAGAACATATTTTACTGTTTTAAAACCCCTCAGTGTTTATTGTCTACATTGTTATGTCTATGGGGTTTATATGCTACTTAGGCCTATTTCAAGTATGTTAGTATTCTGCAACACCTGAGAGGTTTGTTCTGTCTCCATTCTCTGAGGTGTTCATCTGGGGGTTATTAGTATTTTCAGAGCTGCTTCTTCACGGTAGTGACAGACTCTTTGATCAGGCAGATATAAGGGATGAAAGGTGTGTGTGTATTGAGGAGAGGATTGTCTGGGGAGCGACCCGCTCACTGCAAGACTGACTGGCTGCCCGATGAACATCTAGAGGAGAACTGTGCTGATATTTGAACATGGCCTCAGAGAGACTGGGATGTGAGGGGAGAGGGGGAGGGGGGAGAAAAGGGGGAGTAGGCTACAAAAACTGATGTGGGCGAGTGGAGGGGGAAGGGTGATCAGAGAGAGAGAGGTTAGCTTGGGTTTTTTTAAGTAGTCACCTCTACCATTACTGGAATCTCCATTTTGCCCCCCACCTCCCCCCATTCTTATTCTCTCTCTCTCTCTCTCTCTCTCCGTTGTTGAACGTCACACCACCCTGCATTAAACACTTTCCCTTCTTAATGATGTCATTGTGTGGGTGGCGGTTTCCATCTATTCACCATTGTATGACAGACAACAGCTGGCCCTATTGGACATGGCCACGCCCTACAAATCCTACCCATCTGGTTTCTTAAGTGGAACCCCCTACACGCACACACACGCACGCACACACACACACACACACTCTCATCTTTAGTAGTTTTTCATCCCACGGGACTGTAACCCTACATCTGTTAAAGAGTATATGATACTGTAGAGAGGAGAGAAAAAGGAGAGCGAGGGAGAGAGATTGCTCTTTGTGGTCCTCACGACCTGCCATCCAATAACTCACCCTGAGGCACAGAGAGAGAGAGAGAGTGAGAGAGAGGAGGTGGGGGGGAGACAGTGCTTCTGTGACCTTGAACTTCTCAGCTCCTGTGCCACATCCAGCCTCTCCACATCCTCTCTCCTTTCCTCTCTCTGTCGTGTATCCCCTTCTCTCTGTTTCTGTCCTTTGTCCACTCTGTTCATCTCGCTGTGTCCTTTTTTGACCTTAACAAGACTCCGTACTCTATCCCTGCTTTAAACCATGCAACCTGAAGTCAAGCTCATCTTCTCTCTACTTCTCTTTCTCTCTCTCTTTCTCTCTCTCTTTCTCTCTCTCTCTCTCTCTCTCTATCTCTCTCTCTCTCTCTCTCTCTCTCTCTCTCTCTCTCTCTCTCTCTCTCTCTCTCTCACACACTAACGCACACACTAACGCACACTCCGCCTGTATGTGTTTTTGTGTCAGAGAGCTGTATGAGCTGCAGATAAAGGAGGCGTCCATCCAATTTTTCAGATTCCTGGCATAGACTGCCTCACATCCACTGGGAATGGACTTCCAAAGGCTGAGAGAAAGAGAGAAAGAGAGAGAAAGAGAGAGAGAGAGAGAGAGAGAGAGGAGAGAGAGAGAGAGAGAGGAGAGAGAGAGAGAGAGAGAGAGAGAGAGGAGAGAGAGAGAGAGAGAGAGAGAGAGAGCGAGAGAGAGAGACGAGAGAGCGAGAGAGAGAGAGAGAGGAGAGAGAGAGAGAGAGAGAGAGAGAGAGAGAGAGAGAGGACACAGGGAGAGACATGCATTATTTATTATTGCAGTATGGTCACTAGAAAGAAAGAAGGGGATTAGAGGGGAGCTCCAAGACAGGTCTAGTGGGTTATCTCTCTCTCTCTCTCTGTCTCTCTCTGTCTCTCTCTCTCATTTTCTCTCTCTCTTTGCTTCTCTCCTATTCTCTCTTTTTTTCTCCTATCTTTTCCCCCTCTTCTCTCCTCTCCTACCATGTCCTATCTATCCTGTCCATTCTCAAAGCAGATAAGGGGTCGTTCAGAATAAGGTCGTTGGCAGATTGACTCATGTGTTTGTGTCTGTGTTTCAGGTTGCTGCTGTGGTCAGTCAATGAGAGAAGGACAAAGACTCTGGGATGGAGGAGCCACCGGGATCACATAACCTCTTCTGTTTCTTTAACTTATTACCTTGCCAACCGTGTGTGTGTGTGTGGGGGGGGGGGTGACACCTCCAATTTCAGTTTTATAATTTGCAATTTTTGTTGACTTTTATAATGTTATGACACTCCTATATCGTTGACACATTTACAATACCCTTAATCATCAAGGGACTTTACAATACTATTGATACATACTGTGGCTTGTGTTTCTAACTACCTATGTAAGAATGTATATTTGTATGTACAGTATACTCATATTTAGAAAATATATCACGGGCAACTCCAAAAAAGCGTACAGTTTTTCACTAACATGCTGCACGTGCATGCAATCACAACACGCATGCACAAACTCACACGTATTCGAACTTCGATACACACCCACTGGTCAGTTTAACCTCACACTCACAGCACAAACTGTAACTGAGAATGACAAGCAGTAGTAACGTTTCTATTTTACTTTGAACTGTTCATCCTCTGTCAAATGACATCAAATCAATAATAATTATGAGCAATGGTACTAATACTGTGTTAGTTGATATTGATGATAATAATCTGTCAGTCTCTGCTGGAGATGGTTCATCCACACACAAAGCAATGAGCATCGATGACATCATGAAGAGTAACATGTAATATGTTACATTCCCTGTGGTCCGTCTCAGTGTGTGTGTGTGTTATACCTGCGTGTGCATCAAACATGGGCAATACCTTTTCATTGGTGCTTCCATGTAAGCTATGAGCTACTGTTATCTAACGCATCCCGTTGTACACTGTACCTAGACGTTGAAACACCATGGCAATAGGCTCAGTGAGATTTTGATCTCTTGGTTTCTTCGACCCATGACAATCCTCTTCTTCTTCACGTCCTTCGATACCGTCCAGTAATGTACTGTATATCAGAAGTCATCACACATGTTTTTAGACGATTAAGCCGTTGACTATTTGTCTCGTCTCAGCTATCACATTAATACAATTATTATGAACACTTTTTTTGATACCGTATGATATTGATCTAACAAATAGTTTTGGTTCTTGGGTACTATGTTGCATTGCCTGGTACAAAAATTGGTTTGTGTTCGATTTTCAACTGGGTGTTGTTTTGCCTAAAAATACAATATAATATTAGTCAGGTCATATGACCCCTTTTTCTGGATTGATTTGAAATCTAACACTGATCTGAGTGGATTGTTCACAGAGGAGGGGGGAGGAGAGTTATGAGTGAGACATCACACACACACACACACACACACACAAGAACACATGAGAGACAGTCACAGGTATAATACTGTAGACACTTGGCCACACACAGTCCCTCTCCACCCCTGCCTCACCTGCTAGTCTATCATAGTGGGAGGAGGAGGAGGAGGAAACACTTTTTAAAAAAGGAGTCTGTAGAAGGCTTTGACATGGTTCACCATATGGCCAAGTCCAAGTTTAATTGTCCCACCATCCCTAGTGATGGTCGGTGTGATATAGAGAAGGCGAGGCAAAGACAGAGAAACACAGTGATAGTGAAGACTTGTGTCATTTGCTTTTTGAGAAGGCACTTTTTCAGTCTATTTGCCCTACTGTACATTCCAGTTTATATAAAATGTCACTTTTTGCACCAGTGTTGTGCTTAATCTCATGCCCTTGCCTACACAGACTAGAATTATCAGTGCCCTCCCTTAGCAACCGTAATAAATAGGCCAACAGACCCCATTTTCCAACTCCAGTGCTGCACAGACTTTTTAAGGAGAACTACTACAAGTACTTGAAGTGATTTCATAAGACGGTGAGGTAGGGAGGAGAGTAGAGTGGCGTCTTAATGTGACTAAAGCAGCGTGACAGAGGAGGGTTAATACCACAGAGCTCTGCTGAGATAGATCGCCCAGCTCGCTCTGCTCGGCCTTGCATGGCTTTATGGGATACAGGAGGTATTAGCAGCTGAATAATGATTTTTGATACATTTCTCTCCTGCTGTCTGTGTGTGCGGCATATCACTTTTCTTTTCTTTTTTCACCATTTTAACCATATCACTTTTCTTTTCTTTTTTCACCATTTTCACCATATCACTTTTCTTTTCTTTTTTCACCATTTTCACCATATCACTTTTCTTTTCTTTTTTCACCATTTTCACCAATCACTTTAGTTTTTTCACCATTTTCACCATATCACTTTTCTTGTCTTTTTTCACCATATCACTTCTTTTTTCCCTATTTTCACCATATCACTTTTGTTTTCTTTTTTCACCATATCACTTTTCTTTTTTCACCATTTTCACCATATCACTTTTCTTTTTTTTTACTATTTTCACCATATCACTTTTCTTTTCTTTTTTCACAATTTTTATTTTGTGCCTTTTTGTCCCAGAAGATGCTTCCTTTGCCTCTTGCCTGCGATATTACATAAACAATTGAAAATACTGTATATATTTTAGACTGCCTGCCTGCCTGCCTGTGTGGGTGGAGTTTCTGGTAGCTCTTTTTTTCTCTGGGAATTAAAATAATTTTCTCTATGAAGGGAAATATTGGGAAAGAAGTAAAATTGCATATTGAGCACTGTGACGGTCAAAGTAATTAACATGTTAATGGGGCCTGCTATCATTTTAGTGTTACCATTGGTTCTTGCTTGTAAACTCAACATCCAGATGTTTAATAAAATGCATTTACAAATACAACATTGAAAACTGAATTGGGAATGACTTGAGATTGATCTGTTTGCTATATTGGTCATGCTACGGAATGTGTACATTTCATGTCATTTTTCAAGTTACATGTGAGTATTTAATCATTTTGTATCCTTTGTTATAAACTGTCTTACTAGGCTGTATATAAAAAGTGGAGGTGAAACGCCTTGTGTAAAATTTAATAGTGACGCTTATACTATGTTTGCGTACATACAGGGTCACGCGTGTCTCCTTAACGCCATAAAAGAGAGCTTTCGTATTAAATATATATGGATATATACACAAACTGTATATATTTTTTGGCCTTGTCAGTTTCTTAACTGCATAGACGTACAGTATATGTTGGGAAAGGCGTTTTGGAACCAGACATGCCGCTGTACTCAACACTGAATTTGTGTTTTACAGTAAAAAAAAAAAAAAAAAGCTTCATATCTATTTTTTCTTTTTCATATGATGCACTGAAAATACATCATTTTCATAAGTGGTTTCGGACATAGAAGAAGTGTTACCGGTCACTTTATAAACTGAAGCTTAGTATATAATAATAGAATAGCTGTTGCATTACCTATTTGTTACGACCTGTATGTAATGTTATTATGGAAGATGTAATGTCCTTCTGTAAATGTTGTTTAATGTTGGTTTACCTGAAATAAATAAAGTTTATTAATGCTTCAAAATGTGTTCAGCTACCAAGTCAAAACAGCTGTTGTTAGACATTTATTACATACTTACTTCATACTAATACAGTACTACCACAATTCCAATCTAGTGTGGTCATGCTAGTGTGGATATTGGCTGCCTTTGTCCTCCAATTCCTCAGCGTTTACATAGTTAGCTATTTCCTGAAATTAGTTTTCCCTGCAATTGAGCTAAGTACCGTACTTTGTTTTTTTAAAGGCATAATTTACCCAACTGTACCAGCAACAGTTTCTAGTGATTTATCCTGTATTACCAGTCCTGTTTGATGTGAGCTGAGCTGAGCTGAGCTGGCCTGATTACAGAGTCATTCATGCATTGTACCACAGCAGTGTTTTCTCTGGACACCTACCAAGGTGTTATGTCTCTGATTCAAACCATACCAATAGGTCAACAACATCTCCAAGTCTGCTTCCCAAATGTCATCCCTATGGGCGCTGGTTAAATGTAGTGCACTATATAGGGAATAGGGTGCCATTTGGGACGCATGATTGAAAAAGTATGTAACTTCAGTTATGAGTACACACTGCTCCAAAAACAGATGTACTTTATAACATGAAAACAAACAACCTCTGGGTCATAATGCCTGCTGTGACAGACAGGTAGTGGAAAAATAAATGGAAGCCCCAACAGCACGATGTCACGTATTACACTACAGGGGCCCAACAACACAATGTCACGTATTACACTATTGGGGCCCAACAACACCATGTCACATATTACACTATAGGGGCCCAACAACACCATGTCACGTATTACACTATAGGGGCCCAACAACACCATGTCACGTATTACACTATAGGGGCCCAACAACACCATGTCAAGTATTACACTATAGGGGCCCATGTGTGATGTAGGAATGTAATGTTCATAAAGTTTTTAAAGTTTCTTTGGAAAAATATGAAGTCATTCTATTATATTCTGTGGTTATTGCATGCAGTCATAAATGGTTCTGAAACTATTTTGCACCAAAAATTCCCCTCCAAATAAGGCATTTCCAGTAGTTAATTCCAGTTTATCTCTTTAATGTTGGATCATAGATCAACTGCATGAAGGTCAAACTTTTTCTTTACAACGCTGATTGCTCTGGACAACTTTATTCCAAACAGAATAGACTTGGCTAGACACCCAGCCCTAAAACAAGACATTTAGTAACATAAGTCATTTTGAGTTTGTGTGTCTCTCTCTTGGCAGGGTGTAGCTTGTAGAACCAAATCTCACTGCATTCTTCTGTCAGGATATATTACCACATATTGACTCCCTCTCCATCCCACTAACAGACATGCCTCCTAACCAGTCATAATGCCTAGGTGACTTATTAACACCAGGGATCCTCTGTATTTGCTTTGCCTCAGCTGGTGAGCCATGTTGTTTTGAATTCTCAATAGAGAGTGCTCTGTGACAGTCTCCCGTGCTCACATAACATCAAACACAGGTTGATAACTATCCATACATTTTGATGAACATCCCATTGGGCTAATCATATTATTGATTCGCTATAACTGGTCATAGCGTTATTGGTGATTGCAACAGTAGTTAATGAGATTATTATTTATGTTGTTATGATACTGTTATTGTACAATAAACAGCCTTACGTTATCTAATATTTCACTGGTGAACAGTTCAGTACAGCTGATGACAAATGAGAGGTGATAGACTTTCCCTGAAAGTCAAAGGGGGCAGGACATCCCTGTTAAACTCACTGTACTGGAGTATCTACCTTCCTTTGGTGTTCTACACAGGGTCTCTCTCTCTCTCTCTTTTCTCTCTCACGGTTTCCTTCCTGTTCTCATCTACACAGGGTCTCTACCTCCCACTGTTCCCTCTGCGTGCACCACAGTGGGAGCTGGGTTTGAAACCCCTCTGATCCCAAAGGTTCATGGTGACAAATCACTTTCATCCCTGTCCCTAGGGCCTAACGGGGGGAGACGACATTATGGTTGAGACCGATTAAAATGATGTTGGTTGTTCTTCCCTCTAAAAGACCCATTCAGGCTATACTCATTTGTAATATGGGAAGTGCATGGCATTTATTTAGTGTGTTTTACAGTCACACACAGTTTTACTGGATTATAATATCAAGAGAGTCTGAACTGTTACAATAATAGGCTACTTGAGGAAGTATAATATGATATCTGAGTCAATACCTCACAGTTTTACTGAACATATAAGTTAAGGGTTTGCTCATATAGGAGGCCGACAGTCAGATTTGTTAAATAGTCCATACCTTTACTTTTCCATCAGTAGCCGTATATGTGGCTTCCAGAAATATCATGGGCATATTTATAACGGCATAATTATTATATGAAATATTTAATATGGTTTCGGCAATAGAACTAAGACGTCGAAACTCATCAGTCAAAAATCGAGAGCCATACACAGGATGAACAATTGTAGACGATCCCTAAACCTTGCCATCTGTTAGTCCAACCCTTTTTTCCATATGGAGGAGAGACAGACGACTCACTGAGACAGCAGGGCGCCTCGAAACAGGTTTCAACAGCGCAGAGCAGAGAGAGTCTATCACATTTTTCGGGCAGCTAGAGTAGCAGAAGAACATTGCGGAGTACGGACCAGTATGTGGTGTGTATAGTAGATCGGATGTTTTTTCTCCAAATTCTGTCAGCGATATTTTTCGATTTTGGGGGACCTTCAGCATCTCTGCGCAACGGCGGGGATAAGCGAAAACAACCAAAAGTTACGTAGGGAGGGAGTACATTTACAAGGAAAGAAAAACCCAACAAAGAAAGGGAGCGGGGAAGTAGTGTCTCGCTAGCTGGCGAGCTAGCAAGTGTAGGAAGAAAAAGCAAAGAAAGTATGGCTGTGGCCGTGCGTATTGCTTTCGCAATGGATTACAACAGAGTACCGTGTTTATTTTTGCAGCTGTTTTTATTGATCAGTTTGGGATCTATAAGGGTAAATGGACAGTATGGCGACAGGGGGATGTCTATTCCTGAGCACGGCTTTTGCCAGCAGATTTCTATTCCACTTTGTACGGACATCGCATACAACGAGACCATCATGCCAAATTTACTGGGACACTCAAACCAGGAGGACGCAGGGCTCGAGGTACATCAGTTTTACCCGCTTGTGAAAGTTCAGTGCTCTCCTGATTTAAAGTTTTTTCTCTGCTCCATGTATGCGCCTGTGTGCACGGTGCTTGAGCAGGCGCTTCCCCCGTGCAGGTCACTGTGCGAGAGGGCCAGACAGGGCTGTGAGGCGCTCATGAACAAATTCGGTTTTCAGTGGCCGGACAGACTCGCGTGCGAGTCTTTCCCGGTACACGGAGCGGGCGAGCTGTGCGTCGGGCAGAATATGTCGGGTCAAAGCACACCGGTCCATCCCACCCCCGATGTAACGGAGCCACCGCACGATAATGGGATTGTAAAAGGACAGTTCAAGTGCCCGGCTTCTCTGAAAGTACCCACTTATTTGAATTACCGTTTTCTCGGCGAGGATGACTGTGGCGCACCGTGCGAGCCAAAGAAATCTAACGGAATGATGTACTTCAGCGAGGAAGAGTTAAAATTCGCCCGTATATGGATAGTAATCTGGTCCGTGTTATGTTGTGCATCCACCTTATTTACCGTTCTGACCTATCTGGTGGACATGAAACGCTTCAGCTACCCTGAGCGTCCTATTATCTTTCTATCAGGTTGCTACACCATGGTATCCATTGCCTACATAGCTGGATTTCTCCTTGAGGACAAGGTGGTTTGCAATGACAGGTTTGACAACGACATTAGGACTGTGGTGCAGGGTACTAAAAAGGAGGGATGTACCATCCTCTTCATGATGTTGTATTTTTTCAGCATGGCCAGCTCCATCTGGTGGGTCATCCTGGCCCTCACCTGGTTCCTGGCAGCAGGAATGAAGTGGGGTCACGAAGCCATCGAGGCCAACTCGCAGTACTTCCACCTGGCGGCGTGGGCAGTGCCCGCCATTAAGACCATCACTATCCTGGCGGTGGGCCAGGTGGACGGGGACGTCCTTAGCGGCGTGTGCTTCGTGGGCATCAACAGTGTGGACGCTCTCAGAGGCTTCGTCCTGGCGCCACTCTTCGTCTACCTCTTCATCGGCACCTCGTTCCTCCTGGCCGGCTTCGTGTCTCTGTTCCGGATCAGAACCATCATGAAGCACGATGGCACCAAAACGGAGAAGCTGGAGAAGCTGATGGTGAGGATAGGGATCTTCAGCGTGCTCTACACCGTCCCCGCCACCATCGTCATCGCCTGCTACTTCTACGAGCAGGCCTTCCGGGAGCAGTGGGAGAGGACGTGGATCAGCCAGACGTGTAAGACGTACGCAGTGCCCTGTCCAGCCCACCCACACCCCAACATGAGCCCCGACTTCACCGTCTTCATGATCAAGTACCTCATGACTCTGATCGTGGGGATAACGTCCGGGTTCTGGATCTGGTCTGGGAAGACCCTCAACTCCTGGAGGAGGTTTTACACGAGACTGGCAAGCAACAAACAGGGAGAGACCACGGTGTGAGTGGTCTGAGTGGGGTGAGACCTCTGGATGTACAGTAGCCTATGATGGGCGTCCCCCACACACAAAAAAACTATGTTTATTTACAGACTGAATGAATGATAATCCTTTTTGGACCTAATTGCCATGCAGAGACTCTCATTGGTACATGATATTTCTATTGTACATAAAACATTTTGTGAGATTTTTGTAAGTATATATTTGTATTTAAAGATCAAAATTCTCGTTTTTTTTTTTTCCTCTATTAAAACCAACATTTATTTTACACACTTTGGGCATAATGGAAATGTACCTTCCTAATCATGATAAAGAGCCATCTGACTGAGCAGTTAGCATTAAGGATATGGTTGTCTTAGGTCCTGAGTTGGCTTGGCCACTGCTGGGAGAGGGTTGTAGCTGTCTTTGATCAGTGGACTGGCTCTGAACATTGTTTCTATTCTAAGCAGTAGAGTCCCGTGAAAAACAATTGCTTCCTCGTGTGTCCTGATCCTCCATTAAACTGCTGTTCTTTCTGTCCAAATGATCTCTTCTATTCAACATATTTCTAAATGCCTAAATGCCTGGGATTTGACGGTTAAAAAATACCATCAACATTTATTTTAAAACGAGGTATGGGTTTGGGATTGTGTGTTAAACATATTTCTAAAAATGTCTTGGATTTGGCGGTTAAAAGTGCAATCAGCATTTTTAAAACAAGAAAGTAGGTATAGGTTTGGGCTGTTAGCCTACATGACATGAATCCTCCTAATACAAATGGTTTTATAACCTACAGTACTTCAATCCAGAATGAGAACATTTAGCCCCAAATAAAGCCCAAATACTTGCACCAAAGTTAAAAGCTGTCTTTTGGTGATTACAACAACATATTGTAATAGAATACAAGTAAGGATCATTTGAACATTTTGTCTTTGTGTTTTAGATATCCTTGCTGCCTATTAACACAGAACAGACTCACATTGTTTGTGCCTTTGTTTACCTTTCTGAGCACTTTGAGTAAAAATACTAGCCTGGTCCCAGATCTGTTTGTGCTGTCTTGCCAACTCCGAATGACCATAGGAGTAGACAGGACAGCACAATCAGGTCTGGGACCAGGCTAGGGGAATACAGAATGCTGGACAGAGACAGCTCAGACTCAGAGGTGGGGCTAAATAACCCTTCAGCTGCACTCCCTAATGCTTTCGCACAGACACACAGACACACAGACAGCTGAAATATCAATCCTTCGCTGATGAACAAGCTGAAATACGCGGTAGCCTACACTACAGCCGGCTGTGTAATTGGCCTATAAAAACTTCAAAGTAATTGATAATTGGAGGAAATAGGACAGAGAGAATGTCATTTTGTAACGGTGCGTTTTGTAATTTTCTGACCTACAGGTAATCAGAGTCAGAAAATTATTATTCTCCACGAGGTAATTATTGGCTAAGTGTGGCTGTTTTTTTTTTTTTACAATGGGCCCAGGTGGCAGCTTTGAGCAGTCCCCTTTCAACCCCTGAGTCATTTCTCTCCTGGTTAAGTGTTTGTGTGTGCGCACGTGCTCGTGTGTGTGTGTGTGTTGGTGCTAACCATGCAGGATGAGCAGATGTCTTAAGGCTTTATAAGGGAAGACTCCGTGATCTGTCCCCACCTCAAACATCTTCTGTTACGTTCTTGTCAAATGCATGAAACTTATTTTACCCTAAATGCATCTATGGCTCTCTATTAAGCAACATGTTCATGCCTTTGACATCTGTTATGTTTAATTCTGGTATTCTGCATTTATTTGTTATTAAAAAACATATTTATAGAAACGTTTCTTTATATCCACAATGATTACTTTAAAGAATAAAAAATCCCACCTTTGCACAAACTGTCATGTTGATTTGAAATATCTATTATTTTCATGTGTTATAAACCAGAGTTGATGGATTCAATCATGCTGTTAGCCTAGTGTACATTTACGTTTTAGTAACTTAGCAGGTGGTCTTATTCAGAACGACTTACAGGAGCAATTAGGGTTAAGTGCCTTGCTCAAGGGCACATCAACATATTTTTCAACAAGTCAGCTTGGGGATTAGAACCAGCAACCTTTCGGTTAATGGCCCAACGCTCTTAACCGCTAGGCTACCTGCCTAAAATGTAGTTTAAGATTTGGAGTGTAACAAATCTGCTTCATAGACTCTGTATATTATTCACTTTGTAACAACATGGTAATAGCATTCATTTTTTAATGGGTTAAAGCTCAACAGTGAACATAAGTTTTATCTCAGTGTTTCCAATTTGAAGTACAGATCCCTCAGCCAACTGTTTTATTTTATTTAACCTTTATTTAACTAGGCAATTCAGTTATGAACAAATTCTTATGTACAATGACGGCCTACCTACAGGGTCAGCCATAGTAGTACGGCACCCCTGGAGCAAATTAGGTTAAAGTACTTTGCTCAAGGACACATCGACAGGTTTTCACCTTGTGGTCTCAGGTATTCGAACCAGCAACCTTTCGGTTACTGGCCCAACACTCTTAACCGCTAGACTACCTGCCACCCACAACTGTGAAGTCTGGTTTGAAAAATAACTTATCCTTGGTGGATGTTAATAAAACGCAGCTCTCTGGTTAGGCTAAAGTAAGTGGATGGGAATCTTCTGATTGGTTGGAATGCACTGTAAACGCTCAGAGGCCTTGCTTGTGTCGAGGCATTGTTGCTTTGCACTTAAAATAGCTTGTGTCCATGTCTGGCAGTCACATACATAGTTAATCTACTCAACTTTCATACAGGCATTGTTTATGGTATTTTTTTTTGGGGGGGGGGGCTTTAATTCTGTTGCTCTTCCAGAGGTTGTTCTGTTCACTCTTGTATCTATTGTGTCCAAGCTTTTCTGAAGTCTGTGGGTGTATAGTTTGTAGCTAAGCTGACCGTAACTTCATGTGAACTATACTGTATATGTATGGCTCATGTCCAGTACTTTATGCATACACACAGTTAGGGCTCAATTCAATCCGTTGCGCTGAAGATCTGCTTTATAGCACGATTGACAATTAAAGGCAATGTTCCCGCGGTCGTGGAGACTGCATTCATTCTCGGCTCAATCGGAAATTACCTTTAAATGTGAACTGCGCTACACCGCAAATATTCTGCGCTACGGATTGAATTGAGCCCTTAGTCTCAGACAGGTTAGCAGGTGTGCTTTTCATTGTGAAAATGTTGAGTACCAGTGAGATGTAAGTAACCTTCGGGTCATTTATCTGGATGATATCCACTTCTAGTCTCTGGATTCATATGGGCTTTGTTTTCCTCCTATAAGACCACTGACCGACCTCCATGGACACACAGTACATGTCTTAATTTCGAGCCCATATATATTTGACTTAGCTGACTGAACAGATACTATGGCTGCGTCCCAAATGGCATACTGTGTGTATGCTAGGTCTCTGACTGCCTCCCTGTCTGTCAGTGCGTGTTCCTGATGCCTGGCTTGCTACTGGTTTGTCAGGAAGAGCGTGTACAGCCAGCAGCCCAGGTCGGAGCACACAGAGGACTGTTTGTCCCTCAGTCTCAGTCCTTCTCCTCTCTGCTGCTCTGTGGTCAGACTTCAGGCCTACTCTACAGCTCTACTCTGGCCTGGAATGCTGTGAGCTGGAGGAGAGAGAGTATAGAGATACAATATAAACCTGAACCTCAGCATCAACGTGCATTATGGCCCAATCACACAAGTTGCCTTGGACATTTTAAGAAGGCTATCTTGTTAATGTTGCATCACGATGGATGTAATGATAGCTATTCATCATGCAGAGTGCACAGTGACATTTCCTAGTTATGGAGAATACTGGAATAATCGCTAAAATACTCCTGCTGTTTTCAAATGACCCAAATAACATTCTGTTTCACCTGACCCCCTATGTTCACAGAGGACACGGCAGGTCACGCAGTAGTGATGGCATCGTGTGTCATCATAGCTTTAGCATTCTTTACCAAGTGTACCCTGGGGTGATAGATGCTTAGTGGGTAAACTAAAGACAACAGGCAGTCAAACAAGTCTGAAGCACTCAACAGTCATAAAACGTGTTGCCTGGGCTTATGGGGGAGGAACTAGGGGAGTGCACTTCCCTAGTGCACTACCCTGAGCATCTTATCACCTCATGGTACACTTTGTAAAGAATGCTAAAGCTATGCTAACCAACTGGCTGTAGTGCACTTTGGGAAGAATGCGAATGCTAACTGTCTATTGTGCTAGCCTGCCAGGTGGATGCAAAAACAAATCTCTTCGTCCGTCTTAGTCTATTATTGTAAGGATGTATGTTCAGAGAGGTCTCTGGAAACCTTTATGGTTTTGTTAGAGGAATTTGTATGTTTAAAGTAATGACTAAAGTATTCCACCCTGAAACTGTGTAATGTGTGAAATGTATTAGAATTATAAGATTATAATTCTAAGAATGTGTGTGCATAGGACAAGTCAAGACTAGGTCAGTATGTTACCATTTGGCAAAATAGTCAGGATGTAGTTAAGACAACAAAGGAGAAGAGGAATGATCTACAGACTATTTGTGAAGGCTGTAAAACTGATAACAGGAAAGGGGTCTCCCCCACCCAGGGAGGGGAGAAACTGTTAGGCTTGCAGGAAATTAGGGAACATGTGGCAGACCGGTCGGACGATGACGCCGAGGTGCTCCTGTTTCCCAACACGTGGGGGCTCATGGATGAGCCGCTGCAGAGTCGGGATCGGCGAAGGAGGGAGGACGACTGGGGGAGGCTGCGACCTCCCACAGTGGAGGACCGGCGGCCGGCGGAGGGGTTTTTTGACCGGTTCCTGGAGGCTCAGGGGAGGTGGTGGAGGGCTTGGCTGGAGCTGAGACCTCCCAGCCCGGGAGCAGGAACCAGCCGAGGGAGGACGAGGCCGACCAGACCTCCGGTGTGCCTCCGCAGCCCGGTAAGCCCTGTGCCGGCTCTCCACACCTGACCTCCAGTGCGTGTTCCCAGCCCGGTGCCTCCAGTGCAAGGATGTATGTTCAGAGGTCTCTGGAAACCTTTATGGTTTTCAGGTTTGGTGTCCAGAGACCTCTCTGGAAATCTCTATGTTTGGGATTGGTCCCCAATTAGAGGCAGCTGCGCCGCATTGCCTCTAATTGGGGAGCTTATTTAAGTATTAGTTATTCCCACCTGTGTTTGTGGGTTTATGTGTGTGTTCCTTTTGTTCACGCCTGTTCATGGTCACTGTCTCTCCTTTTGTTATTTTTGAGTTTTTGCAACACAGCTCTGCGCTTCAGGTCCATATAGGTGAATACAAGGAAGGCTAAATCCCTGTATTATAGACTAGAGCAGTGGCTCCAAAACTGTGGAGCGAGCGGTCGGCACAGTTTGGGAACCACTGTTCTAGGCTATAATACAGGGATTTAGCCTTCCTTGTATTCACCTACAGTTGAAGTCGGAAGTTTACATACACCTTAGCCAAATATGTTTAAACTCAGTTTTTCACAATTCCTGACATTTAATCCTAGTAAAACTTCCCTGTCTTAAGTCAGTTAGGATCACCACTTTATTTTAAGAATGTGAAATGTCAGAATAATAGTAGAGAGAATGATTTATTTCAGCTTTTATTTCTTTCATCACATTCACAGTGTGTCAGAAGTTTACATACACTCAAATATTATTTGGTAGCATTGCCTTTAAATTGTTTAACTTGGGTCAAACATGTCGGATAGCCTTCCACAAGCTTCCCACAATAAGTTGGGTGAATCTTGGCCCAGTCCTCCTGATAGAACTGGTGTAACTGAGTCAGGTTTGTAGACCTCCTTGCTCGCCCACACTTTTTCAGTTCTGCCCACAGATTTTCTATAGGATTGAGTTCAGGGCTTTGTGATGGCCTCTCCAATACCTTGACTTTGTTGTCCTTAAGCCATTTTGCCACAAATTTGGAAGTGTGCTTGGGGTCATTGTCCATTTGGAAGACCCATTTGCGACCAAGCTTTAACTTCCTGACTGATGCCTTGAGATGTTGCTTCAATATATCCACATAATTTTCCTTCCTCATGATGCCATCTATTTTGTGTGCACCAGTCCCTCCTGCAGCAAAGCACCACCACAACATGATGTTGCCACCCCTGTGCTTCACAGTTGGGATGGTATTCTTCAGCTTGCAAGCCTCCCCCTTTTTCCTCCAAACATAACAATGGTCATTATAGTCAAACAGTTCTATTTTTGTTTCATCAGACCAGAGGACATTTCTCCCAAAAGTACGATCTTTCTCCCCATGTGCAGTTGCAAACCGTAGTCTGGCTTTTTTATGGCGGTTTTGGAGCAGTGGCTTCATCCTTGCTGAGCGGCGTTTCAGGTTATGTCGATATAGGACTCGCTTTACTGTGGATATAGATACTTTTGTACCTGTTTCCTCCATCATCTTCACAAGGTCCTTTGCTGTTGTTCTGAGATTGATTTGCACTTTTCGCACAAAAGTACGTTAATCTCTAGGAGACAGAACGCGTCTCCTTCCTGAGCGGTATGACGGCTGCGTGGTCCCATGGCGTTTATACTTGCGTACTAGTGTATGTAAACTTCCGACTTCAACTGTATATTATTCACATACCTTAGAGAGCTATTTATAACTTGTCAGAAATGTCCAGATCATCTAGGCCATGTCAGCTAATGTTTTTTAGTTAGGTTTCTTAGCCCATAGATTTTGTAGTAATGTTCGAGTCACTCAAATATCACATGAATAGACATTAGACATGGCAAAATGTATAGAATTGCAAGGAAATGAGCTTTAAAACAGCAACATTTTACAGTGCTTGAATGTGGCGTGAGCGTGCGCCCAGGGGGGTGGAGGATGTTCCCAGTCGCTACAAGGGGGTCCTGAGTGAAAAAGTTTGGGAACCCCTAACCTAGAACATGTCTTCATCCATCCATGATTTCAGGCTCTGTTTTCTCATTCATAAGACATGCACACAGAGTCTGAGACACACGCACATACAAACACACTGACCTTGTCATCCCGTTTCCCAGCAACCCCTGCCTGAGCCTGTCTGAGTGTGTTGAGATGGTCATGTCTGTCATTGCCTCTCACACAAGTACGGAATGACTGCTGTTTCACAACGCCCTCCTCTGCAGAAGCTCTCACTCAATCACTCTGTTGAAAAGAACAAGTCAAACATACTCAAACAGGCCTTTCACTGCAGAGCAGTGTGTCATCAACCCCGATTTGTGATAAGATTGGAATTTTCATCATCAGTGAACCGCTACAATAACAATACAGTCACTAAAGTGTTCTTTTTTTTAAGGCAATATATTTCTGGCATCTTCCAACAAGGCAAGATTTGTGGGAATATAAAACAGATGTTGTGTTGAAACCTCCTCAAGGTCAAGGCAATGTTTAAGAGCTCCTGTTCCATCTCCATCTCTCTCTCTCTCTCTCTCTCTCTCTCTCTCTCTCTCTCAATTCAATTTCAATTCAATTTAAGGGCTAGTTCACTGTAACACTTTATTTCTCTCTCTCTCTCTCTCTCTCTCTCTCTCTCTCTCTCTCTCTCTCTCTCTCTCTCTCTCTCTCTCTCTCTCTCTCTCTCTCTCTCTCTCTCTCTCTCTCTCTCTTTCTCTCTCAAAAGCAGATTACAGTAAATTGAACCATGCTGTCCGTCTGATATAGTGAACTTGACCTGCCCCTCACACACACACCGGATGGGTCCTTGCTGTCCGGAATCCTTGGGACATCCCTACCTCATTGAAGTTGACATTTAAAATGGTTGGTAAGGGTTAAGGTTAATGTTAGTTAAAGAGTAGGGGTTACGTTTACACTTTAGGGTAGGGACAAGGATCCCAGATAGCACCCACCACACCAGATCACATGCCATTGGCTGTTGGTTTTGGTGGCGCAATCTCATCTCTGTCATCTCTCTGAGAGCATCCTTATGTTTACTTTCCTTAACTACACATTTAATTCCTAAAGCCTTTTCTATATTTTCGCTGAAACCAGGAGCCACTATGGTTTTGGTAACACTTTATTTCAAGTGCGCTTACTACCACCAGAAGGCCTTCATAACACATTAAGTAGACATACATTTCTTCCATCAGGAGTCTCTATGCTCATCTTTGTATAGAATTTGCTTTGTGATTTAGATAAGGCCTTCTTAACCCTTTCTCTGTTATTTCTGTCATGCCAGTCTGAGGATTATAGTACATCACATTGAGAGCAGAGCAGAGAGAGTGAAGGAGTGCAGCAGTGTTCTGTGATGGCAGCTGTTTCCCTAGGGAGGTGTTGTCAATTCCCCGGCACCAATCATAATTACGGTTTGTGATATTGTGTGACAGGGTAATCAAAGATTGCACTGCTGCGAAGCCCTCTTCCTCGGGGAGAGGAGAATAGCTCCTAACGAGGTGTCAATCATTGGGCCAACACGCCCGGGGGAGGAGGAGGAGGAGGAATGTTATCTTGTGCTTATCTCTGGAAGTGAGTCATCTCTCTCTCTCTCTCTCTCTCTCTCTCTCTCTCTCTCTCTCTCTCTCTCTCTCTCGAAGATGGGTTATTTTTCAGATTGCACATTACACTGCCATACAGTAACTTTCTCTGCTAGCATTTTATCATATCTATGTGGCGGATGAATGTTGAACGTTCACAAATGAGCGTGCTTGAAAAGTGTGCATGTGGAAAGTAGCTCAGTTACACTACACCAAATACATACAATCTCAACTCCCCTTGAGTGTACAGCTCTGGATTTTAAACATGGGTCGTTTCAAACTGTTGACATACTTCTGCAGACGACGGGCTGGATAAAAACAGCAACTGTCCCCTCCCACATAGTCAAGCAGCCATAAAGATGAATTTGATCCCAGTTCCGTGAGGACCCTGTCATTAAGCTTTCCTCACTCTGTAAATCAGCCCAACGCTCATTGATGGCTCTCTGTGGCTTCCTGTCCCTACTGGACAAACAGACTAACCCAGGCCATACACAATACACACACACACACACACACACACACACACACACACACACACACACACACACACACACACACATTCTCAACCAAACCGCTTTCTGAGGGACAAAGAATGATTCAGTTACTTTACACATGCATTGAAAAACGCACACACACAAACAGTCACAGACACACACACAAAAATACACAGTAATGCTATCTATCGCCCACTGTGATCCAGATACATATGGTGGTTCAGTTTCACAGGGCGATTCACTCAGTGACACAGAACGATTTACCCAGCCCATCTGTAAATAGCCCACCCAACTACCTCATCCCCATATTATTATTTTTACTCATTTGCACAACAGTATCTCTATTTGCACATCATCATCTGCACATCTATCACTCCAGTGTTAATGCTAAATTGTCATTATTTCGCCACTATGGCCTATTTATTGCCTTACCTTCCTAATCTTACTACATTTGCACACATTGTATATAGATTTTCTATTGTGTTATTGACTGTACGTTTGTTTATCCCATGTGTAACTCTGTGTTGTTGTTTTGTCGCACTGCTTTGCTTTGTCTTGGCCAGGTCGCAGTTGTAAATGAGAACTTGTTCTCAACTGGCCTACATGGTTAAATAAAGTTGAAATAAAAATAAAAATAACATCTCTAATAGGGATTCAATGGAACATCACTCATTTTAGGAGCAACAATGAGTTTCCCTGGGCGAGAGAAAAAAGACAGATTATTATTCAATTCTTCCTCATATCCTCACAGTGTTTGAGGCAGAGTTGAATGAAACTATGCAAGCATGACATTTCCTAATGGAAACCGTCTGTTTTCAACCTCTTGTTGTTTTGTAAAGAAGTGCAGAGAGGAGCTGTGAGAGGACAAGAGAAAGGGTGCAGTTTCATGCATTACAGAGCACAGCTTTATGGTGTTTTATGGTGGAAGAAATTTGGTTTAACAGGAGAAAATTATCTAAACGAGTAATTGTCATAATCCCTTTACAAGGCCTATATAGCTGCTTCAGAAGTCAGGTAAAGTACATGTAGGTATTTTATGCAGTATGACTGGTCATACATTCTTGTGAAGCATCTTTGTAGTGCTTATAAAGACTTTATGGATGCGCTCATGTTGATTTGAGCTCTTGACACACACACACACGCACAGAACGTAGCTACCACTGAGTGTGTTTGGGCCTGTGGTAATGAGAACACACAGACAGGCTACAGAGCCCTCCTAATGGGAAACACAGGGACAATGTATAAATACACCGCTCTCTTTCTGTGTGTGTGTGTGTGTGTGTGTGTGCTGCCAAGGGGGAGGAGCAGGGGTCTCTGCCAACACACCCAAGGCTATAGTGAGGCTAATGAGAACCATGCTGGTGGGTGTATCGTGTGTGTGTGTGTGTGTGTGTGTGTGTGTGTGTGTGTGTGTGTGTGTGTGTGTGTGCGCGAGCGTGCATGTGTTTCTATGTGTGCGTGAGCGTGCATGTGTTTTTATGTGTGCGTATCATGCATGTGTTTCTATGTGTGTGCATCATACATGTGTTTCTATGTGTGTGCATCATGCATGTGTTTCTATGTGTGTGTATCATGCATGTGTTTCTATGTGTGTGTATCATGCATGTGTTTCTATGTGTGCGTATCATGCATGTGTTTCTATGTGTAAGTATCATGCATGTGTTTCTATGTGTGTGTATCATGCATGTGTTTCTATGTGTGTGTATCATGCATGTGTTCAGGGGTGGTAAGGCAGGCCTGTATGGGATGTGTATTGGCAGGGGTGGTAGTGTGTCTTTAGTGTGGTTTACCATCCCTCCCATGTCTGTCAGCTGCAGACTAGACCTGTCAAACTCTGTGATTTAACACCACCAAGTGTGCCAGCCTCAACGGAGGACCAAGCCAGACCCCCTTCAAAAGACTTTATCTTTCTAATATCAGTTTTGGCCGGGCTGAGCGGGAAGGCTTGGATGTAGGGGAGATGGATAATGTGCTCCTGAAGCGTGTTAACATTCTGGGGAGGCCTCGCTAAAGCCTTTGCCAGAGTCTTGTTGGCAACTCAATCCTAGTTTCTGCAGTTTGACTGTCCAGATTTAAATGGAGCAGTTTTGATAAATAAGGTCAAGTAATCATGTTAAAATGAGTAGTTATCCCTTAGTTTTTTTGTAAACATATAATATAGGGGTATTTAAGTAAATTAAATTATTATAATAGTACATAGCAGCATCTTTGTGTTGACTATATGCATCGATGAAAAACTGTGAGCAGCCCTATAATGTTTCAGAACCTTTCTCTGATGGTCAGAGAGAAACAGAGAGAGAATGAGAGTAGAGAGAGCTAGAAAGAGGGCAAGACAGAGAGTGAGAGAGAGAGAGAGAGATTGAAGGAAAGAGAGAGAGACGGGGGAGAAAGAGATTGAGAGAAGGGAAGCAGTGTTAGAGGGAGGGAGCGGGAGACAGACTCCCAAGCCGGCACCAGTCTATATTAGTGGTGTGGCTCAGTAATATAATCGCCGCTCTGAGGAGGGCTATAGAATTTCCTGTTCCTCTCCGAATCTCAGCCAGAAATTAGGCCATCATTACCTCTGCTGGAGAGAAACCCAGCAGCCCAGCTAACAGTGGAAAAAGGCAAGAGGAAACCGACCAGCCATCTTGCCTGGCCCAACACCCAACCTACATATGCGTTCTGAAAAGATAAAAAAGTCTCAAATGAAAAAACCTTTCCTCGTAGTGTGTTGTGATAAAATATACACTTGTGCCAGAGGTTCTAGGATGTAATGTAAGCTGTAAACTGCAAGCTCATCCTTGGTCTGTCGTTTCTTTTCCCACATTCGTTTTATAGCAGGGGTGTCAAACATATGGCCCGGTCATGGACTCTACAAGGTGTCAAACATATGGCCCGGTCATGGACTCTACAAGGTGTCAAACATATGGCCCGGTCATGGACTCTACAAGGTGTCAAACATACAGCCCGGTCATGGACTCTACAAGGTGTCAAACATATGGCCCGGTCATGGACTCTACAAGGTGTCAAACATATGGCCCGGTCATGGACTCTACAAGGTGTCAAACATATGGCCCGGTCATGGACTCTACAAGGTGTCAAACATACAGCCCGGTCATGGACTCTACAAGGTGTCAAACATACGGCCCGGTCATGGACTCTACAAGGTGTCAAACATATGGCCCGGTCATGGACTCTACAAGGTGTCAAACATATGGCCCGGTCATGGACTCTACAAGGTGTCAAACATATGGCCCGGTCATGGACTCTACAAGGTGTCAAACATACAGCCCGGTCATGGACTCTACAAGGTGTCAAACATATGGCCCGGTCATGGACTCTACAAGGTGTCAAACATATGGCCCGGTCATGGACTCTACAAGGTGTCAAACATACAGCCCGGTCATGGACTCTTTAAGGTGTCAAACATACAGCCCGGTCATGGACTCTACAAGGTGTCAAACATACAGCCCGGTCATGGACTCTACAAGGTGTCAAACATATGGCCCGGTCATGGACTCTACAAGGTGTCAAACATATGGCCCGGTCATGGACTCTACAAGGTGTCAAACATATGGCCCGGTCATGGACTCTACAAGGTGTCAAACATATGGCCCGGTCATGGACTCTACAAGGTGTCAAACATATGGCCCGGTCATGGACTCTACAAGGTGTCAAACATATGGCCCGGTCATGGACTCTACAAGGTGTCAAACATATGGCCCGGTCATGGACTCTACAAGGTGTCAAACATATGGCCCGGTCATGGACTCTACAAGGTGTCAAACATATGGCCCGGTCATGGACTCTACAAGGTGTCAAACATATGGCCCGGTCATGGACTCTACAAGGTGTCAAACATATGGCCCGGTCATGGACTCTACAAGGTGTCAAACATATGGCCCGGTCATGGACTCTACAAGGTGTCAAAAGTGTTTCACAGGGATGCTGGCGCATGTTGACTACAATGCTTCCGACAGTTTTGTCAAGTTGGCTGGATGTCCTTTGGGTGGTGGACCATTCTTGATACATACGGGAAACTGTTGCGTGTGAAAAACCCAGCAGCGTTGTAGTTCTTGGCGCAAACTGGTGCACCTGCCACCTACTACCATACCCCGTTCAAAGGCACTTACATTTTCTGTGGATTTAACAAGTCACATCAATAAAGGATCATAGCTTTCACCTGGATTCACCTGGTCAGTCTATGTCCTGGAAAGTCAGGATGTTTTTAATGTTTTGTACACTCAGTGATACAGTGCATTCGGAAACTATTCAGACCCCTTGACTTTTTCAAAATGTTGTTACGTTACAGCCTTATTCTAAAATGTATTAAATTACTTTTTTTCCTCATCAATCTACACATAATACCCCATAATGACAAAGCGAAAACAGGTTTATAGACATTTTAGCAAATGTTTTAAAAATAAACATAAATACCTTATTTACATAAGTATTCAGACCATTTACTCAGTACTTATATATATAGCTCAATATACTTTATAATGACTAAAATCTAATCGAAAGTGTGTAGAAATTATAATTGACCTACATTCATACAGTTTCTTGACTGTGTCCAGCTCACTAATATTCACTGAAATGAAAGCTAGACAGTCAGGGAGCATCAAAAATTCCCAAATCAATGGATAGAGAACAATTTTTTGCACATTTTGACAGCAAGGAAATGCAACCAATATTCAATGCTGAAGACTGAATGCGCCCCCCGGGGTAAAAATAACTTTGACACCGCTGTTTTTTTTCCCCTGAGACATTGTTAGATTGCATTGATAGATTGCACTGGTGCGTGGAGCCGGCACAGGTTGCACCGGACTGGTGACACGCACTTCAGGGCGAGTGCGGGGAGCCGGCACGGGACGCACTGGACTGGAGAGGCGCACTGGAGACTCAGCATGGAAGGCTGGCACCGAACGACCCGGACTGGGGATGATCACCGTGGGCACCATTAACGCCAGCTCCGTCTTCTCATTCTCGACCTCTTCCTCTAGCTGCCTCAGTTCCTCCAGAACCCCTCCATAATACGTCTACAGGTACTCCTCTTCCTCCTTCGTCCTCGCCCCCCAATGGTACTCCGGCCTCGCCATATGCCACATGGAGAGTGGTACTGGTGCTTCCTCCTCACGTCCAGACCACCCCCATAGCCCCAAAAAATTCACTTGAGGTTGCCTTCGGCTCGCTTGATGTCTTGAGCCCCGCTGACGACGCTGTCCTCCTTGCTTCTCCTTCTCCCCAATAGAGCGCTGCTTGGTCTCAGCGTGGTGGTTCATTCTGTCACGAATGGGTGTGTAAAGTGACCAAGGCGTAGCGCAGTAGTAGTTCGACATATTAATATTTATTTAAATTAAATATACTTAATACGAACAATAACAAAACAAGAACGTAGAACAAACGTAAATACACTTACTCTCACAGACTGACATGGAAGACAATGACCCACACCCAGGTGTGGAACATACAAACATAAGTAGGCCCCGCAATTAGAGACAACGCTTAGCAGCTGCCTCCAATTGGGGACCCAACACAAAACACCACACAGAACTAGATAACCTAGATCTGTCAGACTCTGACCATGGCTAAAATAGATGAGCCAAAGGTTTCTCTATGGCCAGAGCCTGACAGCTACACATGCATAAATGCTGTAACACTAGCCCCTATTGTGACACTGCCACAATTGTTAGTTGTTAGGCACATACACACAACAATAAATGTCAAGAAAATATTTTCTAAAATAAACTGAAGTAAAAATGCAAATAGTCAAGGTTGATTAGCTGTTAAGAACCCTTTTGGGACCAAGACATGGGGATCCGGTAACCTGTGTTAAATTGTAGTCATTCACATGATTTCAGGATAAATTCAGCAGTTCCTATAGGTTCCCTCTGCTGAGTAATGAATTGCAAAGCAAATACTCAACCATGAGCACCAAGGAGCTATCAAAATAATGTTGTGAAAAGGCACAGATCATGGGATGGGTATAAAAATATTTCAAAGGTCTTGAATATCCCTTAGAGCTAGGTGTGCAAAGTTGGTAGAGACCTATCCCAACAGACTCACAGCTGTAATTGCTGCCAAAGGTGCTCCCCCAAGTAGTTACTAAGGGGGGTGGAAACTTATCTAATTATGACATTGACATTTCAGTTTGTATTTTTTACATACAAACTGTGTGGAGTATGGTGTATAAATAAGTGGAAAACAAATCGTTATTTAAATGCATGAAACTCTGAGGCACTGGCACAACAAAATAAGAAAAAGGTTCAAGTGGGTGCAGACTTTTCTACAGTATCCGGACCCCTGGGTCCTCCAGGAGTGTGAGTATGTGTGTTTTCATCCAGGGTAGGATGGTAGAAAACAGGCCTTTGGGGCAGCCTCACAATGACAGGAAGCTCATTCATTCATCCAGCGAGGGGAAACCTGAAACTCAGGTCACACACACACACACACACACACACACACACACACACACACACACACACACACACACACACACACACACACACACACACAGCGGAAGATCTAGGTCAGACCAAAGCTCTGCAATCACTCCACTCAGGAAGCCAATAATTACCCCTATATCTTGATTAGTTTATATTTATAAAAGAAGAGAGAGGAAATCTGGATTATTCTCTGCCAGGTCTACATCCGCTCATTATCCTCTTGTAAAATGACCCTGGACCTGCGCTTGGCCTGCTCATGTGATGTGATGTGATATATACAGTATGTGCCCTGAGGTTTAAAGATCTCTTTCCAGGAAAGACTCTATGTGTTATAGTGCTGTTTGCAGCTGTAGGCCAGGCATACAGTAGTGTATGCCCCTTGCAGAAACATGATTTATGAGTAAGTTACTTGTATGCCATGTAAATAATGCTTCTAAAATGCCTTTTGATTACTTTGGAATGACACTCAGCAGGTAAAATGATACCCAAATAATCAGAAGTGGTGAGTTTGCACATTAATGATTTACACTAGGTACTTTTGGACTTTGAGTCTGGTCCAGAGGCTTACTCCTGTCCCCTCCAGAGAATGTTTTGTCTTTCTCTCTCTCTCTCTCTCTCTCTCTCTCTCTCTCTCTCTCTCTCTCTCTCTCTCTCTCTCTCTCTCTCTCTCTCTCTCTCTCTCTCTCTCTCTCTCTCTCTCTCTCTCTCTCTCTCTTTCTCTCTCTCTCTCTCTCTCTCGCCAACTGTTTAAATGTTCAACAAATAGCAAAATGTAAAGTCTCTATGGTGAATAACGAGGTGGTAGATTAAGAAATGGCCGTTAAAGACATTAGCACATCATGCCGCAGTAATGGTCCCTGTCCACACACACACCCATGCACACGACCATGGTTGAGAACTCTGGAGCTCTCGTGCTGGTTTTATTGGGGATGAGAGAGAGCTGTAATTAGCCACCAGTGGTTTCTCCACACACACACATTCTCAAAGGGTCCCTGAGGGAGGGAGCTGGTTGGTTGACTGTTTTGGGAGCAGAGGAATGCAGAGTTGGGACCGATGGCAGGATGACATGCTCTCTCTCTCTGTCTCTCTCTGTCTCTCTCTCTCTCTCTCTCTCTCTCTCTCTCTCTCTCTCTCTCTCTCTCTCTCTCTCTCTCTCTCTCTCTCTCTCTCTCTCTCTCTCTCTCTCTCTCTCTGTCTCTCCCCAATGAACTCTTCAGTTTGAAGTCCCAGCTGTCTCTGGTTCTGAACACTGAGAGGGGACTGTGTATGTGTGAAGCAACAATCACAATCATGAAGAGGAGGAAGAAAAAACCTGCACACTCACCCTGAAACTGAAACTACACACTCACCCTGAAACTGAAACTACACACTCACCCTGAAACTGAAACTACACACTCACCCTGAAACTGAAACTACATACTCACCCTGAAACTGAAAATACACACTCACCCTGAAACTGAAACTACACACTCACCCTGAAACTGAAACTACACACTCACCCTGAAACTGAAAATACACACTCACCCTGAAACTGAAAATACACACTCACCCTGAAACTGAAACTACACACTCACCCTGAAACTGAAACTACACACTCACCCTGAAACTGAAACTACACACTCACCCTGAAACTGAAACTACACACTCACCCTGAAACTGAAACTACACACTCACTCTGAAACTGAAACTACACACTCACCCTGAAACTGAAACTACACACTCACCCTGAAACTGAAACTACACACTCACCCTGAAACTGAAACTACACACTCACCCTGAAACTGAAAATACACACTCACCCTGAAACTGAAACTACACACTCACCCTGAAACTGAAACTACACACTCACCCCAGAGGGCAGACAGAGCAGCTGTCAAACCCTCTCCTGTACTTCCTCAGGTGCTGTGTGCCTCTAATGACTAATGACGACCTGTCACAGCTGAGGGGGCGGGAGGGACAGCTCACTAATGTGCAGCTAGAGCTATCAACAACATGAAGAGGAGGGAATGTATTATATTATGGGGAAAACACCCCATAATGTTTGGTTATTTGCGCCCCTGGCATATCAACTCTGAGAGAACTCCAAACCCTCATAATCATTGAGAAAACTGTAGAGGGAGGTTGTAGACGACCATACAAAGACTTGTGGAATGAATTAATCTCTATTATTTCAAAGAGAACCTTGGACTGCGTTAGAGTTTGTCTGGATTGCTTTACCTGCACACGCCATGTGCTTCCTTTGCCTCTCACTCTGGATATTGTTTATGCATAGTGTAGTGGGGTAATATTTATCATATATGATTTGATGTACTGAACATAAATGTTAACGCAGTATGCAAAAAAAAATTATAATTCATATTCAAGGAAATCAATTAATTAGGCCCTTATTTGACTGGGAATATAGATATGCATCTGTTGGTCACAAATACCTTTAAAAACAAAGTAGGGGCGTGGATAAAAAAAAATCTGTCATTATCTTGTGTGAACACTATTTGCTTTTGCACAGGGTTAATCAGGCTGTTGATTGTGGCCTGTGGAATGTTGTCCCACTCCTGTGAAGTTGCTGGATATTGGTGGGAACTGGAACACGTTGTCGTACACGTCGATCCAGAGCATCCCAAACATGCTCAATGGGTGACATGTCTGGTGAGTATTCAGGCCATGGAAGAACTGGGACATTTTCAGCTTCCAGGAATTGTGTACAGATCCTTGTGACATGGGGCTGTGCATTATCATGCAAGGTGAGGTGATGGCGGCGGATGAATGCCACAACAATGGGCCTCAGGATCTCGTCCCAGTATCTCTGTGCATTCAAATTGCCATTGATTAAATGTAATTGTGTTCGTAGCTTATTTCTGCTCATACCATAACCCCACCGCCACCATGGGACACTCTGTTCACAACGCCATACATGTGTCTGCGGTTGTGAGGCTGGTTTGATGTACTGTCAAATTCTCTAAAACGATGTGAACATTCAGTTCTCTGGCAACAGGTCTGGTGGACATTCCTGCAGTCAGCATGCCTGACTGCATACTCTCTCAAAACTGGAGACATTTGTGGCATTGTGTTGAGTGGCCTTTTATTGTCCCCAGCATAAGGTGCATCTGTGTAATGATCATGCTGTTTAATCAGCTTCTTGATATGCCACAGCTGTCAGGTGGGCTCCCAAGTGGCACAGTGGTCTAAGACACTGCATCTCAGTGCTAGAGGCATCACTACAGACAACCGTGATTGGAGTCCCGTAGGGCGGCGCACAATTGGCCCAGAGTCGTCCGAGTTTAGCCAGTGTAGGCCGTCATTGTAAGTAAGAATTTGTTCTTAAATGACTTGCCTAGTTAAATAAAGGTTCAATAACAATAAATAAATAAAAATAAAGGTGGATGGATTATCTTGGCAAAGCAGAAATGCTCACTAACAGGGATGTAAGCTAATTTGTGCACAAAATGTTATATAAATAAGCTTTTTGTGCATATGGAACATTTCTGGGATCTTTTATTTCAGCTCAGGAAACTGGGAACAACCCTTTACATGCTGCGTTTATATTTTTGTTCAGGGTATATACAGTACCTCACATGCGACCCATAATAAGACTATGCAATTAGCTAGTTGAGTTACAATAATATGCTATAGAGAAATCTCTGAGAATGGATTTCTTAGTACAAGTGTATTTAATTACTTTGTAAAATGAATGGATTCATGTACAAGGCATAAGCTTAAGTTACAAAGCATTAACAAGCATTACAAGGCATTATTCTAGGCATGATCAGGGAGGGAGAGAGAGAGATAAGTCATAGCCTGAAAGGCCATTCCCCAAGTGTGGTGAGAGAAAGAGAGAGAGTGTATCTCCCCACCACAGGTCAGGAACAAAGAAGAGAAAGAAGCAATTAATCTGAAACCCCTTTATAACATCCGAGTTTGGATTCAAAATCTGAGCATGCACACACACCCATGCATGCACACAAAAATACACATATGTACAGTACTTAATAAAACCCACAACCTGTGTCCTGGCCACCAGACAACTTCACATTGTCCTTCAATCAATCAATCAATCAATCAATCAATCAATCAATCAATCAATCAATCAATCAATCAATCAAATGTGTTTATAAAGCCCTTTTTACATCAGCCAATGTCACAAAGTGCTATACAGAAACCCAGCCTTTCATATGGTCCATGTGTAATATGAGAATATGTGTTCACATACAGTATTACACTAAGTACCATTCAGTTTGAATTATGTCTGCACTGCACTGAGATGTCAGCTGATATTGTGACAAGGCTTAGTGCATTGTGCAATGGCATGTTTTGGTTTGATAACTCTAAATGCATTGTTTGTCATGCACTGTGCCTCATGCCCTAAGACTTTTAAGTAATCTAGATAAGAAAGCATCTGTGAGAGAAAGAATGAAAGATGGAGTCTGAATGTCATCACATAAATGACTAAGCATTGATGCAATTACAGTATTGCTGTATGTAGCCTTGTCTTCGTGAGCCATAACACAACAACAGTATCCATCCACTTCCACTACTGTCATTAATTGCATTAGGATGTTTATCCTCTCTTACAGAAATGCATTTGTTGCTGCAAACTTCCTGCAGGTTTGTGGCAAATTTACTGCAAACTAAATAGTGTGCCACAAAATGTTGCCAGAAGTTTGCAAATGTTTGCCACTGGTGGTGAATCTGCAGCAAACTTTTGGCAACAATAATATTTATTGCCACTAGTGGCAAACAGTTTACCAGAAGCTGTTTCTGGTAAACACACGAGTTCCCAGACCAGTAACCGTAGATGACCAATCAGCGGGATTAGAAAAATCGGAAACCAAGTTATCTAGATAGCTACCTACAAAAGTAGTCCAGTGAGTGTCTAACTTATTAATTAAACTTCCTAATAAACTTTAATTGATGCCTAGTTAGCAATGTCATATCTTATGACATAGAGTGAAACACATTTTGTTGGTACAAGTTTCAATCTGTCAGCGCCACTGACTGGCTAGCACTTAGATAGCTAGCTAACATTAGCTATCATATTTTTGCATAATTAATGTGATAGCTAGCTTTGCTATCAATATGCATGTAATATACTAGTGCCACCGTTCAGTAGCATGGTAGCTAGCACAACAGCTAAAGTAGCGATAATATGAGCCGAAAACATCAAAGCAAAACTTCACTTTTGCAGATGAATACCCTCCCCCTACCCATGGTGTTGGACAAGGCTGTATTGGGAGGAGGATGCATCAACACCATCTATACAGTACATACAGATTGAGGCCTTCAATCAAACAGAGAACAGAGAAGGACAGAGAAATATGTGTGCACCAGGTTAAAGCTTCTTGCATGCATGGCTTTGAGATGTAAGTTAGTAATAATTCATTTTGGAAAAATAAAATGAATTGCCATATTAGGCATAAATACTTTTTACAACCAAAGCCATAAACACCTGGAAGAATAAGAGACAACTAGTAGACACCTGTCTCTTAAACTTTTACTGCAGTGGGCTAAATCAGGGTCACACAGAGTGTTTCTTGGTAGTCTTAAACAAATCTACTTTGACACAAAAGGTTATTCTTATGGCCTTAAAAAAAAGAACACATATTAAATTTTGTGTTTGCATCCCAATATTACATTTTAAATACATCACAGAAGACTGAAATATAACAAAACCGTTTGACATAGAAACACAGAAAATTCAGCATTTCAAAATGCTTATATATATCATAATTATTAAATTATTATATATATAATAATAATAATAATAACATTCCACTCATGAGGCCACTAGGTCATTTAACTTCAGGAAAGGGCTACTGATGAAGTCCCCAGTCTAGATTGAAGATCATAATTAGTAAATTAGTTTAAATGAATTGTGTTGAGGCTTGGCTGGAGTAAAAGCTTGTGTAATGTGGCTCTCTATGAACAGTTGGCCACACACAAGGCAGAAACATTGTTTCCTTGCTGAAAAATATATAGAATGCCAGTTTCAGTGAGAAGCTTAGCAAAGTCAAGGCAACTTTGTAACAGTTGACCCCATTTTTCCAAAGCCATACCGGCCTATTAGCCGCTAAGTCTATCTTTTAAGATGCCGAAATATAACATGTTTTCAGTAATTGTTTTCGGTATCCTCATTTTGTTTTGTGATTTCTGATTGTTTTAGTGCATGAATTCAACACGGTTTGGACGAAGGACTCCAAAACGCAAAGTCACCGAGTTCTTCGTCCAAAGTTCACTCAAAAATGCAATCATTCTGAACTGGGTTTGATTCAGTTTTTGTTGTTTTAATTCTAAAAAAATAAATATGAATCTTTTAAACTTCCATTAGTTGAAAGCTATTGCTCAGTTTTCGTTTGGCTCATGTACATTCTGTAGTTGCCCCTTTAAACATCCTAAGGTCAACATACCCATAGTGTTCACATTTATCTCATCTAGATGTTGTAGCTATATTAAAATATTAAATACATTTGCTCTTTTCTTCATTAGCATGCTGATAAATGAAAGTTGTATTGGATTTATTTGTATCTGTTAAGACATTGAATTCATGTTTGTTTAGTATATTTACTACGTTTAGTATGTTAAGTTTACTTTTCTCTGTGAAAAGCAAGTTCATCTAAAGTTCTATGTGATTTGGTTTATGCAGATACAACATTTCAATGTTGTTAACACACAGTAACCCAATTGGCCAAAGGTTTGGCAGAACCATTTGCCAGAAGACAGTTTTTTTTATCGGTAAGGGCTGGTAAGACGTCCTTAGCACCACTCTAGAGCACGTGTCAAACTCATTCCACGGAGGGCAGAGTATCTGCAGGTTTTCACTACTCCCTTGTACTTCATTGAGGAATTAAGATCACTGATTAGTAAGGAACACCCCTCACTTGGTTGTCTAGTTCTTAAACCAAATACCAGCAGACACTAGGCCCACCATGGAATGAGTTTTACACTCTGGAGTATGAACTAGAACTAGTAACACTCTCTAGAGTCAGTAATACTCTCTAGAAATAGTAACACTCTCTAGAGTCAGTAACACTTTCTAGAGTTATTAACACTCTCTATAACTAGGAACACTCTAGAGTCAGTAACACTCTCTAGAGTTATTAACACTCTCTAGAGTCAGTAACACTCACCTGCAACATATTTCCTTTATACATTCACATCCACCACATCCTCATACTTCTTCAAGAAATATATTTAGTTTAATTGGCATACCGAAAGCTGTCACAAAAATACATCCTTGCATCCAAATAGGCCCTTCAGCTATACAGTACATGCTTCTAAAACCAATGGGTTTCAGTGCTGCATCACAGCTCAATAGAAATCATTAGGTGGTTGGACAAGAACACTCCCTGTTCTGCGTTTACAGCAAACACATGTTGAGGCTGGGAGTTTTTAATGATTTGAAATGCTTCAGTCAGAATCCACCATAACCACCGCCAGTTAAAAACCTTTTCCCATGCTACCATCCTCCATTTTATTTTTTATACCAAACCAAGTAGCTTTGTCCACTGGAGTTGCCTTCAGTGTGGGTTATTAAAGTCCTTCTGGTAGGCCTTGGGTTTCCTACTTTCCTGGAGTCAATTATGTTTTCCAAACACACATGCACGCACATACGCACACACACTCATCCACATGCACACAAGCACACACAGACACACAGACCAAGAGTTACAGACGAACACACCACACTGTAGATATGATGATTTCAGCTCTTGGAGAGGTGAGTGTGATGGTTTACTGTAGGTAGACATCAGATTGCCGTGGTGAATCCTGGGCTGAATTGATCATACTGATACAGTTGATAATAACAGTCAGGATGTTCAGCATAGGATATTACTATGAAGGTAACCTGCCTACGTGACTACCGCCCCGTAGCACTCATGTCTGTAGCCAGGAAGTGCTTTGAAAGGCTGGTCATGACTCACATCAACACCATCATCCGGGAAACTCTAGACTCACTCCAATTCGCATACCGCCCCATACCCCAGATGACGCAATCTCAATCGTGCTCCACACTGCCCTTTCCCACCTGGACAAAAGGAACACCTATGTGAGAATGCTGTTCATTGACGACAGCTCAGCGTTCAACACCATAGCGGCCACAAAGCTCATCACTGGAACTAAACACCTCCCTCTGCAACTGAATCCTGGGCCGCCAGGTTGTAAAGGTAGGCAACAACACATCTGCCACACTGATCCACAACAAAGGGGCCCCACAGGGGTGTGTGCTTAGTCCCCTCTTGTACTCCCTGTTCACCCATGACTGCGTGGCCAAGCATGACTCCAACACCATCATTAAGTTTGCTGACGACACAACAGTGGTAGGCCTGATCACCAACAACGATGAAACAGCCTATAGAGAGGAGATCAGAGACCTGGCATTGTGGTGCCAGGACAACAACTTATCCCTCCATGTCAGCAAGACAAAGGAGCTGATCATTGACTACAGGAAAAGGAGGGCCGAATAGGCCTCCTTAACATCAGCAGGGCAGTAGTGGAGCGGGTCGAGAGTTTCAAGGTCGTTGGTGTCTACATCACCAACAAACTATCATGGTCCAAACACACCAAGACAGATTTGGCATGGGTCCCCAGATCCTCAAAAGGTTATTCAGCTACACCATCGAGAGCATCCTGACCAGCTGCATCACAGTACCCGTCAAAAGTTTGGACACACCTACTCATTGAAGGGTTTTTCTTAATTTTTTACTATTTTCTACTTTGTAGAATAATAGTGAAGGTATCAGAACTATGAAATAACACATATTAAATCATGTAGTAACCAAAGAAGTGTTAAACAAATCAAAATATACGTTTTATTTGAGATTCTTCAAAGTAGGCACCCTTTGCCTTGATGACAGCTTTGCACACAGCTTTGCTGGCATTTCAAGGTCTACACCTGTTGTATTCAGCACATGTGACAAATAGGGTTTGAAGAGGAGGGATTGAATGGAGGATGCTGCTGCATTCAGTTTGCTATTTTAATTAAGATAGACAGTTCAGGTTTCTTGGAGGAGGATCTCTGTGTCTTGATATCTAGAGGGTCTTTGGGGTCAGGGGTTTAGACAAAGACCTCATTCTTTGTGCTGCCACTGTTTCCTATTTCACAGGGGGAGGTGTGGTGGGTAGGGGGAGGTGGTAGGGGGTAGGGATGGACAGGGGAGATGGGGTGTGTTCAGGTTTACAGCTCGTGGTGCTGCAGGTCAGAGGCAGGTAGCAGGTAGATGGGGCGGGGGTGACCTCTCACTTCTCACTGGTTTCCTGTTACCTATCTGGGGTCCTGGATGGAGATGAGTGGGTCAAAGGTCAACAGAGGCTTGAGGTCATTCTCAGGTGGAGTAAACGAAGACAATGGGGGGGGGGGGTAATATGGATTTCAAAGTCATTCAGGCTTAAAGGTATCAGTTTCTTGATCTCTTATAGGATAGGATTAGATGTTTTTGTTGTGGGATAGAATGTTATGATAGCTTATCAGAAGCTTCTAAACACTTATTTACTATAAGTGTGGATATCTAAAAATTGTTAAAAAATATAAATAAAATGTGAGCCTTTCAATCTGCTGTTCATAAAAAACTGTCTGTGTCCATTGGAATTTCAAATGAAAAGGCAACGTTTTTAAGTTACTTTTTTCTACCTTGTATCCATGTGTTAGAAAAACGTACAAATAAATCCAGATGAATTACAGTAACCACCAACCTGAGAGGGAGATTTACATAATCCTGTTAGTCTAATTTATATTGGCATGGGGAGAAGCCCCTGGATACAGTGGGCTGGATGGGAGACCCCATCTGGGTGTGATGTCATCTATTTCTGCCTCTCAGCTGGCGCACGGCACTCCTCTACGTGCTTTCCAATATGTTAGGAGATCAAAAGCCACGATCTCACCAGAGCAGCAGTAATCACCCCTCTCTCTGCGTGTGTGTTTGTGTGTGCGTGTGTGTGTGTCGTAGCTGTGCTGTATTAGTAGTGTGGTGGGGATATGCAAAGGGTTGCTGGCATTTCCAAAGATAGCCAGGCTGACATTTCTATTGACTTTGATGTTGATAATCCCTCACAAGTTCCCGAAAGCCAACTGATATTTTATGTGTGCGCTTGCATGTGTGTGTGTGTGTGTGTGTGTGTGTGTGTGTGTGTGTGTGTGTGTGTGTGTGTGTGTGTGTGTGTGTGTGTGTGTGTGTGTGTGTGTGTGTGTGTGTGTGTGTGTGGAGGTACAGTGAGGAGGTGGGGTCTTCTATGAAACTGTATGTGGTTAAATAAATAGCCAGGTTGCTACTTTGTTTACTGTCCTTAGATGAGATCACTCAGATCATACTCAGACAAATACTACTGTAACACAATGACTGCTTTGTAATCCTCCTAAAATAAGCACCTCTTAAAATGTTTTGCATAATAAGACATTTCTATTGCCTTTTCCAATGGTTGTAACCTCAGCTACGATAGATAGATAGATAGATAGATAGATAGATAGATAGATAGATAGATAGATAGATAGATAGATAGATAGATAGATAGATAGATAGATAGATAGATAGATAGATAGATATATAGATAGATAGATAGATAGATAGATAGATAGATAGATAGATAGATAGATAGATAGATAGATAGATAGATAGATAGATAGATAGATAGATAGATAGATAGATAGATAGATAGATAGATAGATAGATAGATAGATAGATAGATAGATAGATAGATAGATAGATAGATAGATAGATAGATAGATAGATACTTTATTGATCCCCGGGGGGAAATTTCTTTGTCAAGCAGCTACAACAAAACATAGGGCAGGTGCAAAATGCCAGAACGAAAATTCACAAAAGACAGATACACTAAACATGATACATAGAGCATCAGTTTGAAAAAGTATAGAAATACAAGAAGTCTGGAGTGCTAAAAAAGCTATAAAAAGACAGGTCAATGGCAGAGAAATACTTCAATAGCTAAAAATGCGTATGATATGAGTGAGGATAATAATAGTTTACTTAATAGACATACTGGTTAAATGAACAGGTAAGTGAAAATTTAGCATGGTTAAATTAGCTGTGTCTGTACTTTACTTTACTATTTATATTTTTGAATACTTTTACTTTTACTTCACTACATTACTAAAGATGTAATTTACTTTTACCACCATATATTTTCTCTGACACCCAAAAGTACTTGTTACATTTTGAATGCTTAGCAGGAATGGAAAATTGTCCAATCCACGCACTTATCAAGAGAACTACCCTGGTCATCTCTGCTATCTCTGATCTGGCAGACTCACTAAAAACAAATGCTTTGTTTGTAAATTATGTCTGAGTGTTGGAGTGTGCCCCTGGCTATCCGTAAAAACATTTTTTTTTTAAATTGTGCCATCTTGTTTGCTTAAATGTTACTTTTGATACTTAGGTATATTTTAAACCAAATAATTTTACCAAATAAAATACTCAAGTAGTATTTTCCTGGGTGACTTTCACTTTTACTTGAGTCATTTTCTATTCAAGTATGACAATTGGGTCATTTTTTCACCAATACATAAGACAAGTGGGCAACAGCATCAGCATTAGGTGTCATGGTCCAAGTCCTTTCTTTGCAATCCCCACAATGGATGAACAATGGGTTCGTTTGGGGGTCTGGAACGCTGCTTTTCCCAGCTCTAGAATCAGAAGGGATGGTCCCATGGTGATAAGAAAACCAGACAGGATATGGCAGGTTGGAGGAAGAGGGATGAGGGGGAGAGGGGAAGAAGAGGGGGTGAGGGTGGGGTGAGGGGTTTAGAAGAGGGGGTGAGGGACTGAGGGGTTTAGAAGAGGCATGAGAGACGTGGAACGGCGTTGTTGGACTTGGCTCAGACTCCGAATCAAAAGGAGGATGGCCCGGTATGCTGTTAATGGTATGATGTTAATGGTGTGATGTTAATGGTATGATGTTAATGGTGTGATGTTAATGGTATGATGTTAATGGTATGATGTTAATGGTATGATGTTAATGGTATGCTGTTAATGGTGTGATGTTAATGGCATGATGTTAATGGTATGATGTTAATGGTATGCTGTTAATGGTATGATGTTAATGGTGTGATGTTAATGGTGTGATGTTAATGGTATGATGTTAATGGTATGATGTTAATGGTATGCTGTTAATGGTATGATGTTAATGGTGTGCTGTTAATGGTGTGATGTTAATGGTATGATGTTAATGGTATTATGTTAATGGTGTGATGTTAATGGTGTGATGTTAATGATATGATGTTAATGGTATGCTGTTAATGGTATGATGATAATGGTATGATGTTAATGGTGTGATGTTAATGGTGTGATGTTAATGGTATGATGTTAATGGTGTGATGTTAATGGTGTGATGTTAATGGTGTGATGTTAATGGTATGATGTTAATGGTATGATGTTAATGTGAGTATGTATGACAGCCAAGGGGTTAGCTACATTTATAGTTTAATATTTGTGTTGAAATACGTCTACCTCTTTGCCAAGTGGATATTGAGAGCCATTAGCAAAGAGAGAGAGAGAGACGGAGTCGGAGACAGAGACAGAGACAGAGACAGAGACAGATCCCTTAATGACTCAGCAGTATTATCTGTGTCTGTATCTGAGGCATGACAGTAATGACAGACTGTGTGTCTGTCCAGCCAGCAGACACCATCTCCTTTTCCACTCAGACTTCCTGTCTGGGGAGGAGGTGGTGGGACAGGAAGTTAAGGTGTACAGAGTGATGAATCTCTCTCTTTTTCTCTCTCTCATCCCTCTAACCGCCCCCTCTCTCTCTCTCTTTCCAAATTTACATTCATGGCATTAATCTCTGGCATTACTGACTGTGCATTAATTAATGGCTTGCCATGAAAACATGTCAGAAACGCTGTGGTCTGTATTAACAAACAGGCCTGCAATGCTGGAGAATAGACTGTATGATTGGTGTAATCTCACCTGAAGAGGAGGAGGAACAGGAGGAACAGGAGGAGGGGGAGGAGGAGGAGGAGGAGGAAATGGGATCACAACCCTCCACCCTCTCTTTCTCTATACTTTCCTGTAACCTGACTCTAGCAGCTGCTCTGAGGAACCTAGTGGGGCCCTGTTCACAGAACAGTGATCTAGAGAGGGACAGAGCCCGACTGAGCTACACGGACACTAGGAGGAAGGAAGGGAGGAAAGAGAGGGCCAACCTGACGCTGGGACAGGCCCACTCACTGTAGGAGGAGAGGAAGAAGGGGAGAGATGGTGCAGAGGCAGGAGGATAGGAGAAAGGGAGGTGGAGAGAAGAAAGGAGGAGATAGAAGGAGAGGAGGGGGAGGTATCAAATGACAGGGGTTCCGCCATCAGGTGATGACCTGTCTGAGAAGAGTAATTTATATTTATTAGGGAGAGCCTTCACCTCAACTGGGGAGGGAACACCTGCTCATTCACGTCTCAGGACAGAAGATGAGACAAAGGACAGGTACAAACTAGTATCAACTATCACTGTGTTCCACTGCTTCTGTTTGGGCGGTAATGCAGAGGTACACACTGCTTAACCAGTACAGATGTAGGATCTTAATTTGATCACCCTGTTGCAGGCAAACTTTCCTGCAATGCAGGAAATAAACAATTCTAGTGTATTTGAGGTTCAAAAAGGCATCTGTACTTCTTCCTCAGACAGTGGCTGAGGTAATTGTCTGTCTGGCCAGTCAATTATGTTTATATTACTGGAAATGGAAATGCAAAACCCCGGGGCAATGGAGGATGTAACTAGTTAAACACCCTTTTGCCTCAGTGTACTATGTGGCACCATGACAAACATGCTGTATGTGTGGTATATGTATGATACTGTATGATGAAAATACATTTTGTGATGAAAACATATGGCAGATGAATACCACAACAACTTGTAGCATGAATGTAGCATGAAGGGGGAGAGAGAAACAGAGAGAGATAAAGGTAGAGGACAGAGAGACAGAGAGAGAGAGAGAGAGAGAGAGGGAAGAGAGGGAGAGAGAGAGAGAGAGGGAAGAGAGGGAGAGAGAGGGAGAGAGAGAGAGAGAGAGAGGGAAGAGAGGGAGAGATGGGGAGGGAAAAGCAGCTTGGGAAGAAAACAACAATGGCAACGGCTGAAAGAGGAAAAGTGTTGGATGGAAAGGGACAGATAGACAGAGAACAGAGGGAGAGATTGACACATATGTGCCCATTTATCCATTCATGCATTCAACCTCTAAGTGACAGCTCTCCAATGTTTCCCTTTCTAATATTCTGAAGGAGTAATGGCACTTGAAATGTACTGCTATTCCCACTGTCCCGTTGTGCTGTCTGTGAAGTAACTTGCATTTGAACTCTGCTTAACGTCCTCTATGTGTTCTCTCCTTCCTGTCTATAAGCTGGTGGAAACACGCTTTCTGTCTCTCTCTCTCTCTCTCTCTCTCTCTCTCTCTCTCTCTCTCTCTCTCTCTCTCTCTCTCTCTCTCTCTCTCTCTCTCTCTCTCTCTCTCTCTCTCTCTCTCTCTCTCTCTCTCTCTCTCTCTCTCTTAAGCCTCCCTCTCTCTCTCTTTGATTATGAGCTGGTGGAGATTCAGCAGCCATAAGGCGAGGCTGTCTGGAATGATGGCAGTGCAGTCTTTAGACTGAGGAGAGCTGTCACTGTGCTACAGACACTACAGGTAGCTCTGGCTCCACGTCACTCCCTCACTGCTGCCTGCTCATACTAAGCATGGCATTGAGCCAACACTTGTGTACTTACCTGTACCTTTACATACACAGAGAGAAGGTAAACCAATATCAACATGATACTGGAAGAAAGATTTGTTTCTTTGCACTTGTAAGGTTTGGCCCAAGTTTTATGGCCTGTAATATATGACTGTCAGTGAAGTGTTTGGTTATGCCAGTTGTCTACTTCAGAAAGGCTTCTCGTCTTCTTCTTGGTTTAACAGTGTAATAGTGTAAGGAATGGGGCAGTGTACATCCCTCCAGTTGTCATGTGTTGAGTACGGCTTTGAGTTCTACCCTGTTCTGTTTGCAGCTGTTACCATCTGAATGCCCTGCACGGCTGAAGCTTTGAGCCCCCACCGCCTCAGATACAAACACAGTCCTCCACCTCTCTCTCTTCCCACACCTCTACTGCTGCCTGCACCCGTCTCTGCCTCACCCCACTTTCTCAAAGCTCCACTGGCTCCAGGTCAGCCCAGGGACTTCGGGTAACGTCCTGCTTGTCTTTCATCCTGCCGCTTGGGGATGTTCGTAACGACAAGTATCCCTGTCGCTCAGCACAAAGCCAGCAGATGTTTCAGAGCGAGGACAGAAAGACCTTCCTTCCTCATATAATACCTTTTCTCTCTTTTTCTGGTGTGTGTGAGAGTGACGGAGAGGTGTGTGTCATCCATGTTTCTCAAACGTCAAATTTCGCAGTTGTTCAAAATGTCAAATTTCGCAGTGTTTAAGGTTAAGTTTAGGCAACATCTCCGAATTGTTAAGGTTAGTATTAAGTTTAGGCATTAACCCTTTGACGCGTACAAGCACATATTTGTGATCGTTGTTGAGTGGCCCCTGCAGCGTATGATCTCAAATACGTGATTGGAACAGAAAGTATGATGCAACAAACTCGTTTAAACACCATTGTTGTCTGAACAGCATCTAAATATGTATTGATTACTGATTAACAATAAAGGTCTTAAACTTCTTCAAATTACTCAATTTGACCTTTTATTGTAAAAGATAAATGCGAACTTCATCATCCAAGCATCACACAGAACATCCACAGCCAAACTCATTCCATAAACCAGTCTAAATAACAGGTTACGCTGACAAAAAAACGAAACATAAGTTAGCGACCTAGTTTACAAAATAAGAAAAAACAATGCGTGTCAGCTAAGCAGCTAAAGAGGGGGGATAGTTTATAAACTGAATAAAAATAAGATCGCTGGAAAGGGCTACGACCTCGCTTCACTCATGCTGCGGTCTCTGCATACAATATATCTGATTACACGCATGCACCATTCAATCTGTTGCTTACATGACTTTTCCACCCCCCTGTTGGCATTATCCTCCACCTCCACCAGGCTAAAACCTATCCAAGACATAAAACTCACCGCATTTGATGAGAAATATTTTAGTGATGAGGCAGGCATCTGTAGCCCACATGTCCAGTTGTGATAATACGTTGACATGATGATGAAAATGTAGCCACCACTGTAGCCTAGATTTTCCAGGGGAAAATAACGTTACATTTAATTGATTTTAAAAAATGAAGAAAAAGTATTCAGCCTTAGCCATGGTCAGCATACTGTATGTCACGTATGCTCATAGGCCTACACCGCACACCGGATTTAGTGCCTCAGCTTTCCCGCCCCATTTCACACGCGCAGCCCCTCAGACAGGCGAATACCAAAGCCTCTTTCAGATAATGCAATATAGATGATAATAATAATTATACAATTATCAATAATACTATAGATACCCACTGCTACTACAATAGAACTACAGTATAAAGCCTCATATGAAGCAGACATTGCGGTATTGAAACAATGAGGGTTGTAGAGAATAGCGGTAAAATGCAACAATCAAATTCTAGAACAGCAGCATAGAATTATGGTACCGCGTGCCAAAAGAACTCACGCTGTAAGGGTCGTTATTAATACTTAGAACTTACTTGTCAAGGCATTAACTCCAAAAGGTTAAGGTAAGGGTTAAGGTTTGGGACAAGCTTAAAAGAAAAGTCTCAAAAACTTTTTGCTGGATTCAAACATGCAACCTTTGGCACCAGAGGTGGATGCTCACGCCCATCCATCATCACCGTCCAGAGCACCCTGGAAAAACCCAAACCTACTTGAAGGTAAGAGCACTCAGTGTTGCCCCTAGCGGCCAGTTTCCACGTAATCTCCTGACGTCCTCAGACATCGATGGACGTCGAAAACTGACTTGTATCACGGGTGACCTGGCTGCCCGCTCCACCCTGACAGCTCCGGAGACGAGACCCCAGGCAGGATGTGTGTTTAGCTGTAGCTCATAGCTGTAGGAGACTTCCACCACTCTAATTAGACGTTGAGCTGCGGTGTGTGTGTGTGTGTGTGTGTGTGTGTGTGTGTGTGTGTGTGTGTGTGTGTGTGTGTGTGTGTGTGTGTGTGTGTGTGTGTGTGTGTGTGTGTGTGTGTGTGTGTGTGTGTGTGTGTGTGTGTGCGTGTGTGCATGGGACCAGAACTCAGAGGCGAAAGTCCCACATACACAAGTACACATGAACGCACACACAGACCAACCAAACCAGTTAACCACAAACAAAGATTTCTGTTGCTTAGATTTTCATGGTAACAACATAATAATCCCTAAACATCCCTATACTCTTCCTTAAAGTGTACTATAGCAGAAAGCACTTGTAACTTTCTCTAATGATGCATGTTCAGCTGGGAATGAATCAGGCATTTTGAGGCAAGGCATTTTCTACCGTAGTGAGGGGACGATCTTGGTCTCTCAATATCTCAGCGTTGTGGCGGAACAGCAACAAGCCTCTCACATTTCATTTCCCACAATCCTGTGAGAAGAAGTGGCGTTCCCTGAGGGAGTCACCCGATACAAACGGCCCAGTAAAAAGGAGTGTTTTGCTTTCCAGAGTTCCAGAAGAGAGCGATGGAACACACTCAACAGGTCTGACTCGCTAATGGACATGCGTTCTGGACAACTCGCTAATAGCCATCAGGTTGCTAATGTCCTGGTACACAGGGCTCGAAAATCACACTTATCATCAAATCAGTATTGTGCTTTTGAACTCACCTCACTGTGATTGGTCAATTTGAAGAAAGAAGTTTAACAACAGGCTGAAACTGAATGGAAAACATGGTTGTTGTGGATGTTGTTTCAAAGCCTAACACAACGAAATGGACAGCACTTTCTAAGGTGATGATAAATTCAAAAGTCCCCGTGTAGCTTAGATGGTAGAGCATGGTGCTTGCAACGCCAGGATTGTGGGTTAGGTTCCCACGGGGGACGAGTACGAAAAAAGTATGAACATGTATACACTAACATAAGAGCTTCTGCTAAATGAATAAAATGTAAAACACCCATATTATATATTATAGCTTATTCAGTCTATTTGAGCCCCGGGCTGAAAAGATACCAGAATTAAAATAATGATTGTGCTGTTATAAAATGTATAGCCTACTGCATAGTACACAGGGCAGAAAAACATTAAAAAATATACATATTTAAGAAGTCTTTGGTGCATAATTGGTCTAGCCTATACAAATTCTAGTAATCACCTGTGAGTGTGGACTGACCGTATAGGCCTAGGCGATGCTGTTGGTTCATTAATTGTGCAGGATGGCTTACAGAGTTAGCCTACGATTTTGAATAGCCTAATAATAGGGCATTTTCATAATTAATAGGCTAACATTACCTTCAGCCACAGAATATCTCACCACAGTGCGTTTCCATCTCCTAAATCTCCTTCACTCCTTTCTCCAGCACGCAGAGAGAGGGGCTGTCAACAGTTTAATTAAATATGTTTCGTTGTGAAAACATGTTGATGTTCCTGAACAGATTTCACTTGGTTTCCCAAATTAAGCACTGGGTAGCTGCAGGAAGAGGGTTGGAGAGCCCATGGCATACAGAGTTTGGGCGGAATATCACCTGTCGTGCAGCGAGAGGCTGCGTGCTCCTCAAATAGTGGTTGATGCTGGAGTGAAATAACCGGAGTAGCCTGATTGAAAAACAAACTGTCAGGAAAGCTATGTGAATGCATACGGATGACACATTTTTTACCCTGCTCCTGTTTATACCCATTTGATAAATCCAAACTATTTTGACATATTAGTAAAGACAATTTTAAATTGAGAACTGTCTGATGGGTAAAAATATGATCACTTGATGATAGAACAGTGTGTGCAGCCTGAGGCAAGGAACAGAGAGCAAGCTTTTTTTTTGCGACTTTCTCAAATCATCAATAGCATAAAGTCACATCATGCAGCCTATATATGCTTTTATTTCCAAGACATTTTAAGGTTTGTATCATTCACAACTAAAGTTGCCAAATAACTCTAAATCTAACAATAGGACCTGTTTCAAATGATCACTTTTATGCTCAACATTCATCAACATTTATGCCACTTCATCTGCACATATATTTTATTCAGCTAAGTTGAATTATATTCTTCTTACAATAAAATCATATAATCTAGTAGAATGACACGGGACTTATAAGCACATTTTGTCTGCTTAATGAATAAGCCTACAGTCTATGGCATGGCGCATAGCCAGATAACATACAGTAGGCCAACTCATATTCTTCTGAAATAAACGTTCTTCATATCCTAATGTTTCTTAAGACCTGCATAAAACAAATGTGGATTTATTGTGATGGTGTATATTACATGTATTTATTAGACTTTTAAATGTAGATGTTCCAAAGATGCATATCAGCTGCTTTCATACGGCTCGTATGCTTAGAGGCCTGGAGATGCTAAACATGTTTATGTTAGTTAACTGTCAATTACCAGACCGGCAGGCTTTTGCATGACAATAACCGGCTGAAAGAATGTGCCTAGATGTGTGTGTCTTAAGTTACTAGACCTGTCAGCCCTAACCAGATTCTTCACACTGGGATGTCATGATTTCTATGACGATCACTTAAAGAAAAGGTTAGATAATATCCCTCTCCTACATGAATCTGTTTGTGTAGAGTAGAGCCGGCATTGAGGGCGGCAGGTAGCATAGCGGTTAGAGGGCCAGTAACCGAAAGGTTGTTGGTTCGAATACCTGAGCCGGCAAGGTGAAAAACCTGTCGATGTGTCCTTGAGCAAGGCACTTAACCCTGTAGGTAGGCTGTCATTGTAAATAAGAATGTGTTCTTAACTGACTTGCCTAGTTAAACAAAGGTTAAATAAAAGAGCCTCCGTATCTCAACCTCCACTGCCTCTCCTCTCTCTGGTGTTCACCTCCCTCTCTCCCTCCTTCTCTCCTCTTGAGGGTAGACCAGAGTAAAGCAGATCTTGTCTCAGAGGCTGCCCTGTTAATGCCTTATGGATCCAGGTAGGAAGAAAGCCAAGCAGAGCACAGAGCACCGAGCGATGGTAATGATCAGAAATAAGGGCTTTGTATTTGGGGGGATGAGCATCGTTCTCTCTCCACATTAAACATTCATGGGTTGTAGAATTAGGCCTCAATGAGACCAATTTATTTTCCTTCTTCAGCTCTGAGCTAGTCTCTGATTGGCCATAATAAAGTGGAGAATGACTACATTCACCTTGAACATTTCAAGGATTCTTGTATCTGACGTCTTTGATGTTTTATTTTCTATCCAGGCAAAGTACAAAAGGTGTTTTGTTGAATTGCACGATGAATTACTAATGTGCTTTATGGGCTTTGAGTCCCATTTTCCTCCTCAACAACTCTTGATCTTTCCACCTGATGCATAATGTGGGTAAACGATTATTTTCAGGGGGAAAACTAAAACATATGAATCTTTGATATTGAAGCACATCACAAATACATTATCTGAATACTATAGTTGAATTACTGAGAACACAGGATGTGAATGTTGAAGTATTGACACTTCCATAATGCTTCAGCCTTGACAAAGTAATATGCTCTTGTTCAGGCCTCAACTGCATGGTCTGTGATGTAGCTGCCACCTTGATTTGCAAGCATATCTTTAGTATACGATAGTGTAAAACACCAGCAATAAGCAGAAGGCAAGGCATGTTGAAGTGCTTAAAGTGTAGATTTATTTACAGCTCTTGGTGATCCAACGGTGAAGGCGCCAAATCGGCTACAAAATATCAGTGATTAGTCATTGTAGATTTACAAATATACACTGAGTGTACAAAACATTAAAAACACCTGCTCTTTCCATTACATACTGTAGACTGACCAGTTGAATCCAGGTGAAAGCTACAGTATGATCCCTCGTTGATCTCGTTGTTAAATGTACTTAAATCAGGGTAGATGAAGGAGAGGAGACAGGTTAACTAAATAATTTCAAGCCTTGAGATAATTGAGATATGGATTGTGTATGTGTACCATTCAGAGGGAGAATGGGCAAGACAAAATATTTAAGTGCCTTTGAACGGGGTATGGTAGTTGGTGCCAGGCGCACCGGTCTGGGTTGTTTGGTATACTCCGTATATATTCTGGCAAAAGTCTAAACAAAAGCCTCTGTATCGGCTTAATCTGTCCTATTAGATAGCACCCTGGGCAAATTACACAGCCTCCCCTTGAGAAATCACTTCACCCCATCCAGGACCATACCAATAGAACCAATAAACGGGTTCTACAATGTAAAAGGCTATTTCAATTTATATTGTTACACTGGCAAATGTGTCTAAATCAGACTTACCGGTAGTAATAGTATTGCGTTACAGTTCATCATTTGAACACTTTTCATCATTTTCTTTCAACTCACAGTACTGTCTCCCAAATGGGCGTACAGGCCACGTATTTCTATGCGTGCTCACGCTCATTCACATTTGGCGGGATTGAGAAACCAGACACACGCAAACAAAGGACATTGAGAAAATTGCCCAGGGCAGACCAGACCAGACCAGACCAGACCATGGCAGACCAGACCAGACCAGACCGGACCATGGCAGACCAGACCAGACCAGACCAGAGCAGATCAGGCTTTGGAGTCCAGCTCAATCAAGGCTAAATTGCTTGCAGTCCATCCATGTCCCAAGACAAAGAGAACCAGAGAGTATGGGTGAACCTCTTAATTTGGTATGCTAGAATTCAGAGAAGGGTTACCGCCCCATTTTCCATAAACTGAGATATCCTCTGTACTGGTATTGGATTCACAGACCAGTCCTCCCAATAGTGGAGAGCTGAGGTAGTGTTCATGGTTCAACCTAAAAGCCCTTGTTGTAATAGAAATAGTTTTCCAGAGTGTGTAGCTCCTTGATTATTCAATCAATCAATCAATCAAATGTATTTATAAAGCGCTTTTTACAGCCTAAAACCCCAAACAGCAAGCAATACAGATGTAGAAGCACGGTGGCTAGGAAAAACTCCCTAGAAAGGCAAAACCTAGGAAGAAACCTAGAGAGGAACTAGGCTCTGAGGGGTGGCCAGTCCTCTTCTGGCTGTGTCGGGTGGAGATTATAACAATTCATGGCCATTAAGGCCAGTTCTTTCTCCAAGATGTTCAAATGTTCATAGATGACCAGTAGTGTCAAATAATAATAAAAGTAGTTGTGGAGGTTGCAACAGGTAAATACATCAGGAGTGAATGTCACTTGGTTTTTCAGTGCAATAGAGCACAGGTGCGGTAGAGCGAGAGCGAGATCAAAACAGCAGGTCTGGGACAAGGTGGCACGTCCAATGAACAGGTCAGGGTTCCATAACCGCAGGCAGAAGAGTTGAAACCGGTGCAGCAGCACGACCAGGTGGACTGGGGACAGCTAGGAGTCATCAGGGCAGGTGGTCCTGAAGCATGGTCCTCCGGGTAGGCTCAGGTCCTCCGGGAGAGGAGGTAGAGTGTTGTTCCGTGTCCTTGTATCATAGCTTCACTGTGTGATGTTTTCTCAGAGAGAGTTATTCAGCTTGATTATCTAAGGATGTTGCAGCTAACAGGGATCTAAGGGTGTGTAATATAGGTTAACAAGTGTGGAGATTTCTCAGTTAGAAAGATGCTGAATCTCTGTGGTTTGTTTATGTGTGTGGGTGTTATCCCCATATAATGTGACTCAGAGTGGCTTGAGACCACAATGACGACAGCTTCTCAATGGAGGATACAATGCGTGTGTGTGTGTGTGTGTGTGTGTGTGTGTGTGTGTGTGTGTGTGTGTGTGTGTGTGTGTGCGTGTGTCTGTGTGTGCGCGTGTGTGAATGGAAACCAGACACGACTCTCTCTGTGGTGACTTATCCAGGGATATATACAGTACAACAACAGACCACAGAGTGTGTGTGAGACAAATGAACCAAACCCTGACCATAGTAGATTACTCAATCTTACTGAGCTCCAAAACACAAAGCTACTAATTAGTTGAACTAAATTAGGCTAAGGACTGAAGCCTAAGACAGAAGATGATGACTCATACAGGAGAGGCAACTTTCACATCTTCTCCATATTAGGATGTTCATGTTGCCATGGTTTTATTGTACTGGGCTGTGCAACAAGTAGAATTATATTTTGTGTTCCTTCTATGATCTGTTCTGCAATGTTTTTCCTCCAACTTGTTCTCAGATTAAGATCTATTGTTCTTACACACACACACACACACACACACACACACACACACACACACACACACACACACACACACACACACACACACACACACACACACACACACACACACACACACAGACACACATATACACTCTGAGTGGGAAGATGAGGGTGTGAGAAAACAGAGTATTGTGTCAGAAACGGCAAAGAGAGAGAACAAATTTCAGCCCAGGGTGAGTTTCCCAGAATGCTTTACAGCATACAGATACACATGACTTCATTTTAGCGCTAGGGATCTTTTGGGAAACTCACACTTGTATGCTCCCCACACAGTGTTTAATGGTGTGATGGCTCTGGACATGATACAATACTAATCCACTATAGTCTGAGCTCTGATATTTGTGGATGTATTGTGGGTATTTGTGGGGACGAACATACTCAACGTGTGCGACATAACATCAAGATCAATCTGCTGTCAGTGATGATGAATGGCAGAGGTTGTGTGTGTGTATGGACATGTGGATTATGAGCGTAATACAAGGCAGGCACCCACTCTATGTACATAACTCCATCGGTAGATTGTGTACCATTGAGCAGTCGTATAGTGCTGTTGATAGGAGCTGTCAGCAGGCCCAGGCTCTGACAGAGACAGAGGAGACAGAGGGAAACCTGCCCTGCTCTGCCCCGTGAGAGAGACTGGCTCCTCGCTGTCTCCTTCTTGGGAATTCCTGGGAATTCCAGACAGCTTAGATTGTTATCGGATCCGGAGACACCCTGCCGGTTTGGCCAATACTCATTTCACCGCTAAAGCTGCACCGACAGGGCCTTGCGATGAGCCAATCCGCCGACAGATCTCTTCCTCTGTGTGTGTGTGTGTGTGTGTGTGTGTGTGTGTGTGTGTGTGTGTGTGTGTGTGTGTGTGTGTGTGTGACCTGATAGAGAACAGGGAATGCTTCCCAAACCTGACAGCAACGTCGTGACAATGTCAAGCCGAGCCGTGCATACCCAGGGTAGAGTAGGATGCCATCAGAACCGCGTTTCGGCGTTATTTATTCAGCGTCAAAAGGTTATATCACCTCTCTGTCTAAAGGGGACGGCAGAGGTACAAAGTAGGGCTGTTTAACTAATGGATTACAGTTGTCAAATACACGGTGGCGTGACGTGAGACAGAGGAAACATCTGAAGATAAAGGACACACACAGACACACACAGACACACACACACACACACACAGACACACACAGACACACACACACACACACACACACACACACACACACACACACACACAATTGTGCTTAAAGCTGTGATTCATTTAGTTCAACATCAGAGACTACACAGCAGAAAGACTAACCAAACCAACGTAACACATGCAACAGACATGCATGTTGCCACGGCACCTGTTCTCAAAGGAAAAACCTTAAGTCTTAAACTTAAATGTATATAACATGTATATCCTTGCCCTGGAATGTAGGCCTACAATGGAAACTGTGTTCATGTATTGTCATTACATCCCCCTCGCTGTTTTTAATCCGTATCGTGGAAGACATGGCCAATTGAAATTTAACGGCGATGTTCCCGCGTTGGCTGTATTCACGATACTGTATGTCAGCTCAATTGGAAAAACTGGTTAAATTTCTATCTTACAGCGATACAGATTGAATAGAGCTCCTTATTGTACATTCATTAAACATGAACTGAAATTGAAACTGATACATCGAGGTCTGTATATAAAACATTACACCATGGAAAATGTCCTAGGAGTAATTCGGAATCCTTCACACAGCATTTACTTTGAATGTTTCCCATATGGTAGTGGGTCTGCAATTCTATTTGCTTTTATGCTGAGCCAAAATCATCAATACGCAATTGTTTCTACCTGTATGTTTTGGCAATTTATCAAACCATTGTAGTATTTTTTGCCTCATAAATGCATCCAGATTTCTTTGGTTTGGATTCCTCTATTGACTCATAAAGAAGTGGACCCTACACCCTTATCCTCCACCACCTCTCCTAGTCAATATACAGGAACCACTAACCATGTATTAATGGTATGTAAAGTCAGTCAGTAATTGTAATAGTCACAATGTGTGAGTCCCAAATGGCACCCTGTTCCCGATATAGTGCACTACTTTAGACCAGGCTTATGGATCCCTATTAATTATAAAGTGTACTTTTTAAGTAGTGGACAATAAAGGGAGTAGAGCACCATTTTGGTTTTTTCAGACTTCATAAAAGCAGCACAATTTTAGCATTTGATGTGAATTCATTAATGAAGCCATCCACTCTAGTTTTAATTGGATTGTCAGTGACCATGAGGAGCAGTGTTTTACCACTGTATCCTCCTAAACAGGAAGTGGGTCAGAGCTGCCCCGCAGTACCAGACTCTCTTGTTTTAAGCATTATTGTCACGAGAATTTTGCTGTCTCAATGGTTGAACTCAACTATCACTCAAGCTTTGAATAATTCCCAGAGGTTGTAAGGCTCTGGTTTAATAAAGAATTAAACAAAGTCCCAGTCTGCAATAGATCCGTCCTTTATTCAGAGAGCTCTGCCAATCATACAATGCACATAGTCTTTTATACCTTCTATACGTCCATAAGTGAGCCAATAAGAGGGCTCCTAGTCAGAACAAGTTTACTGTCACATTCTTCTGCAAGCAAACACAACAACCTTTTGTTTCCTCTTGTAGCAATTTCATGTGGTTTCCTTCTGGTTTCATATCATAGCACCCAGACTATAGCACCCAGACTTCTTCTTCTGGTGTCACAAGGTCACAGACACTCTGTTGTTGGGCAAATATACATCTCCCGCAATCACTGTTGCTGAGCAAAAGATCCTATATCAGCACCTATGATGAACTCCTTAAGCTCTAGTCTTTTTAATAGTCATACATTACTAGTTTAACTTGAGGGTGTGACATTTTAGTCATATCTTACACACACATTTCTTTATCAATTATTGACTGTCATTGACGTATGTGTGTGTGTGTGTGTGTGTGTGTGTGTGTGTGTGTGTGTGTGTGTGTGTGTGTGCGCGCGCCAGCGTGTTCCTGTGTGACCGCACGTGCATGCCTTTGTGTGCGAAGGCTAAATTAGAAATCATCTCACCATAGGAGACTCTGGCCTCTAATCTATAATTTATAGCTCTCTCCCAAACGGTTTCATATGCATGTGGATTTTGGAGGCGTGTAGATTCTGCTGTGGCAGCAAACCCTCCCCAGTGGTAATAATACTAACGATGATAACCCAGGTGGCAAAAATTACTGCTCGGCTCTGAATGGCTGAATTATCATCCAGCATGGAGAGGGGAGGGAGGGAGAGAGAGAGAGAGAGAGAGAGAGAGAGAGAGAGAGAGAGAGAGAGAGAGAGAGAGAGAGAGAGAGAGAGAGAGAGAGAGAGAGAGAGAGAGAGAGACCTTGTTGTAATGTCCTTGGAAATGAAAAGCATATTGTTTGTCCACCACCTCCACTGTCTGTCACTTCACACTGTAGCTCAAGAAAGGAAGTCATATAATATTATTTCTGATGACCCTATTATGACCTCTCATAATGCTGGAGCTTTTATCAAAGGAACATTTATTCACATATGATAGGACTCCTTGCAGCAAAACAACACTGTGTGATTGGCTGTAACTGTTTCCATCTTCCATCTACGTGAGAGATTGTCTTTTGTTTGGACAATTAGTGAGATTAGTCTCATTGTACAAAATAATTTGTTTATTTTAAATAGCACAATATTAATTTGCCTCTTACAGGTTTCATTTAAATGAAAAAAAGCTGCTGGCCACATAGCTGACACAGACCTTGGTTCAAATACTATTTAAAATGATTTCAAATACTTTGGCTTGCCTGGCTTGATGAAACCATTAGAAAATACCCATATGTGCAAACCCCGCCTACCTGGCACTCCAAATAGACTCAAGCAAACGCTCAAAGTATTTGAAAGATTTCAAATATTATTTGAACCCAGGTGAGCTGACACAGGCTTCAGTGCTACAGTATCTGGCAGGGAATCTGTTGTTCCAGCTGCATGTTTAACTCTCATACTCCACCTTCATCCGCTTACACACACACACACACACACACACACATATACATAAACTCCACCTTTATCCCTTTCCCACTGAGTTAGTTAAGTATGTATGTACTCAACAGCAGGTCCAGGATCAACCCTAAAGCTTGGGCTATGCCAATGTAAACACAGCAACCTGACCTGGGGCCTCCTAGGAAGGAAATTTCAAATAAGAGAAGCTCCAATGCAACATGTGATCTCTCAGTCATTATGAAAGTCAACAATGGTGAGCATGGCATTCAGTCTGGTTCAACCAGGCTACTGGGATCCTACAGGCCTAATCTCATCTGATACACAGGTCCGTCCACCCCCAACACTGTAGACTGACAACTTCGCATGGATTGCTCACTCTGTCCTAGGGTAGAACTTTATGAAATCTCTATTAGGTATATTATATTTCAAAAGTTGTGGCCATAGAATAAAGGTATGCTACTGCTGAATTGAGACTTTTACAGGTAACATTCACTGATGATTCTCTGCCCACTGTGATTGAGTATAGACAGTCTTGGTAACACTTTATTTTAAGGTGTCCTTGTTACAGTGCACTTACACTTGTAGTTACACTGTAACAAGTGTTGTAACTACGCGTAACAATCACTGTTACACTGTAACAACGTAATGTAACTAGTAGTATTACAGTTTGTAATTACACATGTGTAACAACAAAATCTTGTTACCATGCTTGTTACAACTATTGTAACTGAATGTACTAACTCATTGTTACACATGATTAAAAAGAGGCACAGGTCTACTGAATTCAAGAATTTAGTATTTCACTTTATCATCGTAATTTGATTCATTAACATTGGTTTAAAAGGATCTGATCCATTGTGGATGCACATGGTGTGCAAGATATGATAGCGCAATCTAAAAAGCCTGAAAACTTTTTCCATCAATATGTACTAATGATAATAACCCTAATATTTGTATAATGTTAATGAATCAGATTATGATGATATAAAAATACTTATGAAATATGAAATACTAAATTCTTGAATTCAGTAGACATGTGCCTCTTTGGTAACAAGTGTTATTTGTTTAAGCATGTGTAACAATGAGTTAGTACATTCAGTTACAATAGTTGTAACAAGCATGGTAAAAAGATTTTGTTGTTACACATGTGTAATTACAAACTGTACTACTACTAGTTACATTACGTTGTTACAGTGTAACAGTGATTGTTACGCGTAGTTACAACACTTGTTACAGTGCAACTACAAGTGTAAGTGCACTGTAACAAGGACACCTTAAAATAAAGTGTTACCACAGTCTTTTATGTAAAGTTGTACACTTCTCTGTTTTTGTCAGTTATCTTTGTACTGTTTTCATCCCTAAGAGGAGGCCAAAGACATGAATACAATGTGGTTGGTAGACAGCCAGTATGCCTTTGGCAATATTCAACTCTTTACACTCCTTGTGAACCTTTCATGACTGTAGTTAATTTATTTCATCAGTGATATTCTATATGGCAGTATAACGTTACCTCTCTCAGGGGATCCTTTTCTTATGAAACTGTTTCTGGTTGGTTCTTCTGGATTTGTTTGGATCCTCTCCTGTTTCCAGGCCTGGTACTGCACAGGACTGGATATCCAGTACTGTCTGTTCTATAATGAGGGAACTATAGGTGTTTCATAATGTTCTTGATGTATGGGACTGACTGACCTGTACTGAGATACCTGGGACAGGCAGGGTGTGGCATACAGTGATACAATCACAAGTGAACTGAAAGGTATGTTCTGGAGAAACGTACTATGTAGACCCCTCTTCTTCACTGCTACAGTGTTTTTCTTTCAGACCAGCACCACATGAATAGGGATGTGTGTTTGACTACATACATGAAGTTTCATGTCTATCAGAGCCACGTGTGTTGTGTTGGTTATCAGTGTGATTGTGGAGGTCACCGTGGTGACAGCCCACTGGGCAGGGTGAGACCTGGGGTTTGATACAAACACAATTCTGCTATATCTGAGAGTCTAGAGGCTTGATATTATAAAGGTTAGGAACCCACGGCTGACACAATCAGACTTTTCTTTGTGTGCGTGCTGCATGCAACAGAAACACAGAGATAGACCCTTCAGAGCCACAGAACCAGATGTAGCTCATTATGCAAAGTCCTTTACTGTACATGGCTGACCTTTTACCTTTGGCTTTTTTCCAAGGGACAAACCAATATGGAGATACAATTTCATAAAAAAGGTGAAAGGACAAAGTTATTTTTCAGGTCACTGTTGTGAAATCCATCCATCCATCCATCCATCCATCCATCCATCCATCCATCCATCCATCCATCCATCCATCCATCCATCCATCCATCCATCCATCCATCCATCCATCCATCCATCCATCCATCCATCCATCCATCCATCCATCCATCCATCCATCCATCCATCCATCCATCCATCCATCCATCCAACCATCCATCCATCCATCCATCCATCCATCCATCCATCCATCCATCCATCCATCCATCCATCCATCCATCCATCCATCCATCCATCCATCCATCCATCCATCCATCCATCCATCCATCCATCCATCCATCCATTCACCCCCTTCTTTATCTTTCCTTAGCGATTTCCACTAGATGGGACAACTGCAAAGTCAAAATTGGCTATATTGTAAAAATGTATGAAAACAGAAATGTGCTTTATGGTTTTAATTTAAGGTTAGGGTTAGGCATTAGGGTTAGCAATGAGGTTAACGTTAGAGTTATGGTTAGGGTTAGGTTTAAAATCAGATTTTATTACTTTGTGTCTGTGCCAGATAGTGGCCACTCTGCAGAGCTGCCTCCAGGGCAGGGTTTCAGTCTGGAGAATAAAGAGATGCATCTCCGTTAGAGATGGGAAATGTTAAAACAAGAGACAGAGAAGTCAACCGAGGGACTGGGAAAAAGGAGAGACATTTTGTGTTAACAGTGTTCAGACAGGACTACAGTATTTATCTGTTTCTAATCATGTCAATCACATTGAGGTCATCTGAGTTGAACAAGTGTAGATCAGTTATAGATCTGCGTGTCCATGTTCCTCTGGGGATGGAATGATGTTGGGTTGTCTTCCTTGTCCTTTTAACAATGGCTGCTATGCTGGGCTGGGATGCATAGCGCTGGAAATAGCAGCAGGGCCATGACTTCTACCCTCTCAGAGAGCTGAAAGGTATGTGCTGTTAATCCTACTGACCTTCACTACACTGAGGAGAGAGGGGAGGGGGAGAGGGAGGAGTGGGGAAACGAAAGAGAGGAAGAGAGACGGAGAGAGAGGGAGAGGAGAGAAATAGAGGGGCAAGAGAGAAATAGCGCAGTGAGTGTCTTTTCTGGATGACAAACTGATCTGGCAGAGGTTAAAACGTTCACCCCCCGCCCAAAAGGGGGCAGCGGAAACTGATTTAGCCTACACAAGGTCATGGCTTCTGAACTACAGTACCTCACCATCAGCCACACAGTCAGGTTCACTGTAAGGGTGCAGTCAAAGGTATAACCTCTGCTCTCTACAGCCAGACAACAAAGAAAGTTCAGCTCAGAGTCATCCATACAATCATTGAATATAGTATTATGTTTCTAAGGAAAATACTCTACTTTGTTATTGTTCTATTGTTCTTTGAAATTGTTTATGAAAGTTTCCTACTACATCACAAGCACAGGAAGAGGTATGTTAGTGTGTACTGTACTCTGCAGATAAAAATCTGTTAATATTCATAAGCCTTTTTTAAATACTCCATCCCTGTGACTGTGATTAGGGCCATAGAGGACATAGAGAGAGGCTACTACAGTATTTCCTGTTTTTTTAACTAAATGTATTCATGTCTCCTTCCTCCTCACTCCTCGTTCATCTTCACAGAGACACATTCATATTTAACGTGACTCTGGTGACGTTGAGAGAACATCGAGAGAGAGCGCTGCTCTGGGTCAGTTTAACTCCTCTTTGATCGTCCCTGTGGTTCCAGAGTGTTGATGAGAACCAGAGAGAGAAGTAGACGTTTGTCAGAGACACATCGACCACAGCAACATAGTGATAAGCAGGACTGTTGACATTAACACGGCACTCCAAAACACTGAGTTTTTACAGTTAAATCAGCTTGTTTTTCTCTCTCTTTTAAAGGTCCAATGCAGGCAGACGTTTTTATCTCAATATGAAATCATTTCTGGGTAAAAATGCAGTGAATGTTTTCAATTAAAATGTTCAAAAAGAAACAAAAATAGCTTCTTAGCAAAAAGCTATTTCTCATGAAAAAGAATTGCTAGGACTATCTGGGAGTGATGAACCTTTTGGAGGAGTCTAATGGGAGGGATATGTAACCTGAAAACTAGCTGTTATTGGCAGGGAGATTTGAAACACTTTTTTATTGGTCTATTGACTTGTGATGTTGCCAGGAAGGCCACCCATGCAAATCGAGCTGAAATTTCATGCAGTCTTTTCAAACAGCTCTTACACTAAAAGGTTATTATCATAATAATTTTCAAATTTTCACAGTATTATTCCAACCTCATATTGTGGAAATATATATAAATCACAGGAAAATCACGTTTTTGACTGCATTGCCCCTTTAATGATTGTGTTTGAATCTAGATACACTACATAAGTATGTGGACGCTCGTCAAACATCATGGGCATTAATATGGAGTTGGTCCCTCCTTTGCTGTTATAACAGCCTCCACTCTTCTGGGAAGGTTTTCCACTAGATGTTGGAACATTGCTGGGACTTGCTTCCATTCAGCCACAAGAGCATTAGTGAGGTTGAGCACTGATGTTGGGCGATTAGAGCTGTCTTGCAGTCGGTGTTCCAATTCATCCCAAAGTTGTTAGATGGGAAAGTCACTGAGCTCTTCAGTAAGGCCATTCTACTGTCAAAGTTTGTCTATGGAGATTGCATGGCTCTGTGCTCGATTTTTTACACCTGTCATTAACGGGTGTGGCAGAAATAGCCGAATCCACTCATTTGAAAGGTTGTCCACATACTTTGTATACATAGTGTATTAATATACCTGTACAACTAAACAATACATGTATAGGCTTACACATAGGACAAAGTACTTTCCATACTCTCTCTCACACACACACACATATACTGTACACACACACACACACATTGCTGTGTGGTTGCTGTTTATCTGTACACAGATCCCTTTCCACTGGCATGTTCTTCTTTGATATGGTTTAGAGTCAAGCTCCCTGCTGCGATGGAGACCCTGTAAAGCAGTTGGTGCCAGATTGGCACGGTTTATTCCTCAGCCATCAGTAGTCAGGGAGACCAACACTGGGCCTAGCTATGGAGTTGCACCTCTAAAACGGCTGATTATGCAAGCCAGGCTGTTTACCTTGGAGTACAATCAATATCAGGGTGCCCTGTGAGATTTCTATTAGAGGGGCGGTGCTGCTGTATAGCGGGCGGCGTTGCCCTGTGAAGTGGGCGATGGCTGTGTGTAACAGCGAGCGGGACTGCGAGGGCCAGATAAAAGATGAATTATAGATATCCCGCCCCAGGGCCCAGCATTGAGCATAGCGTGGAGGGAGAGGGGAGTGTGTGTGTGTGTGTGTGTGTGTGTGTGTGTGTGTGTGTGTGTGTGTGTGTGTGTGTGGAGGCTGATTCCTGGTTGATGAATCCCACAGGCGGTGCTTGGCTCTTAAAGGTGGGAATTTATTAATGGTAGGTAAATTAATGGTATGGTAAAGAGAGGGATGCAGGAGTGGTGGTGATGTATCTTTGATTGCTGTGAATTATACAAGGAGTTAAAGACTATGTGAAAGATGGGTAAGGGACAAGGATTTTCCCAGCTTAAACAGAATTACAATTTGGAGCTGTTCTAACTTCAAATGCATTGGAATACCACAGAGAGTGATTCGCATGTAATTCCAACACTGTTAGATATGCTGGCTGTGATTCTGGTGCTATACAGTACACAGAGCACCTTACTAAATATAGATATTCTCCAGTAAAACTACATGAATGTCAACTCTGAGTGTACCAAACATCTACTGGACTTCAAAAGATGAGGATGCATTTCCCCCAAAATGTCACCCATCTCAAATTATGTCAGGGCACTTTTTACAGAAGCTATACGGTTCCAAGCCACACACCAAGAGAGTGATTCAGTGAAGTAGCCGGCAGCAGAACAGCCAATCCAACATCAACATCCAGCTCTTAGAACAGTCTCACCATACACTAACATCTAGTTCCCAAAATATTTCATTATAGAATGCTTAGAATAACAGTGTGTTAACAATGTGCCTCCCATTAAAATGTAAGTTAATTAAAAGAACTGAATGAAAATCTTTGGATTTTGCCTTGATCATAAACCATTTACATTTTGACCTTTACCGTAAGACCTTATTATGACTTTGATTACTTTTGTCATCACAAACTATACAGAGGGAAAGACCTTATGGCACCATTCAAGTCCCAATCCAACAAGATTGATATACCCTGATAAAGGCATTCGACGAAAACGTAGTTGGTTTTTAACAATAAAACGTTTGTTAAATCTTGTTATCCATTGTCCTACCAAGAATTGTTTATATTGGAAAATCTTCTTATGTTCAGAAGGAGATTGGCCACAGTCTACAGTCTGGCTTGGATGGAGGATAGCCTCTATGTTATCACTTTTTAGGTGCGTTAATGTCATGTTTCAAAAAGAATATCTGATTGAGAGTATTAAAACAAAGAACAGAACAGCAGTCAGTCTGGAAAACACCACATGTCCCTCCCTGTCAGTCAGTCTGTCCAGTTCAGATGGATTCTAAACACTGGCTGAAGCCTTTCAGCTGGCAGAACTGCCAGAAACAGGCCATTTGCTATTTGGATGTCAATAACAAGACTTGGCCCGCTCTGCTTCTCCCCTCCCCTCCCCTCCCCTCCCCTCCCCTCCCCTCCCCTCCCCTCCCCTCCCCTCCCCTCCCCTCAACCGGAGTCTCTCTCTCACTCTATGCTTTCTTGGCTTCACTTCCAAGGAGCTCTGGGTGCCCTGAAACACGCCTGCAGACGTGCAGATTCCACTCCCTGTCTATCAGGCAAAAACAAACACAATCCCAAATCAAAACGCTGTGCCCTCTCGCTTTGAACCAAAACACACACCTCCCTCTGTGCACTAAGCCTGGGAGCCAACACAGACAGTTGTCCGCTGGGACGGACTCTTCACACCATGGCCAGAGCTCAGAGCTCAGCCTGCCTGCCTTCAAATCTGACTGTATTGTTGTTTCACAGACACTGATGGTCGACTGATGTAAGTAGAAATACTCCATGACCATAGAGCATTGTAGAGCATCCTACACGGCCTTCTCAGACACAATCACGATTTGGAAATCTCAAATTGAAATTGGAAATGGGATCTTACAATATCCTTTTTCCGGGTATAAAGCTGACTTTATTTTGGTTCATTTCATTAAGATGCCTTTTACCAAGATGGTCATTAATTGTGGAAACACGAAGGAATAGTGTAGGGTTTGTGTTATCAGGCTCAGTTATATCTTCTAGTGTGTTGAGCTATATTCATCTATGTATTGATCTCTGCTGTATGCTCGGAGAGCTCTCTGTCAGACTGAAGCCGCTATAATGAAAGAGTGTGAATGTTGCTGTGCTGTGTAGTGTGTATGCGTGCCTGAGTGTGTGTGTGTGTGTGTGTGTGTGTGTGTGTGTGTGTGTGTGAATGTGCAGGTGCATGACAGCAAGCTTGCATGCAAGTGTTTGCGTGTGAGAGAGAGAGCGGAAGATTTTCCAGTATTAAGGAGCAGGCAGGCAGAGGCTGAACTCCGACTTCAAAGGTGTGTCAGGGGATGCAGCTCTCAGCTCAGCCCGTCTGCCTAGATGCCAGAGCAGAGCACTGTGGCAATGTAAATTTCATGACCTGTCTCTCTCGCACTCTTGCTCTTCCTCTCTTTCCCCATTCCCTCCATATCTGTCTCTCTATCTCTCTGTTTCTGTCTCTCTCTCTCCTTCCCTCCCTCTCTCTTTCTCTCTCTCTCTCCCTTTCTCTGTATCTCTCTTTCCACTCACTTTCCCTTTGCTCTACACTTCTCTCCTCGTCTCCTTCTCCCCTCCCTCTCTCTCACATACACACATATACAGCGGGTGAAAGAATGGCCCAGCCAATCACCTGACTTAAATCCCATTGAAAATCTATGGAAAGAACTGAAGATCAAGATTCATAGAAGAGGCCCACGGAACCTTCAAGATTTGAAGACTGTTTGTGTGGAAGAATGGGCCAAAATCACACCAGAGCAATGCATGCGACTAGTTTCTCCATACAGGAGGCGTCTTGAAGCTGTCATTACCAACAAAGTCTTTTGTACAAAGTATTCAATAAATATCAGTAAGTGTGTTCAATACTTTTTCGCTGTGTCATTTCACATTATTACACATAACCAAATTTCTGAACTTATTTGTTTTGATTACTTGGGTTGTTACCAACATCTGGTGAAAATGTCATGTCAATAGCACCTTTGGAAATATATTTACTGAGAAAAATGGTGACGTGTTCAATACTTATTTCACCCGCTGTATACACATTCACAGACCTCCCCCTCACTCCCTCCCCTCTAAAATCCTTCCGATGGTGTGACACATATCACCAGCTTGCCAGCTGTCAACTGCATGCCAGCACTGCATCGCTGACTTTCCTCCACCTGCTCCCTTGCTTGTTTACCCTCTGACACCCCTCCTATCTGTCTTCCACCTCTCCCTCTGCCCTTCTTTCCCTCCTCCACTCCTCCTCCACTCTCTCTCCTTCCCCCATCATGTCTTAACCCTGTGAAGCACTCCTCAGTCTCAGAGGTTGTTCTGTCAGAGAGCATGCACCCTCTACACTCTCTCACTCTCTCTCTCTCTTTCTCTCTCTCTCAGCCTTACACACACTAACGGGTGGAACACAGCAAACTGTTGTTCTAGGAGAATTCCATATTGAAACATTCCAGGCACAGAATAATATTTTTTTGGAGAACCGATGCTGTGAGACGGCTCTCAGTGCAAGATATTGTCTTTGGACCGCAATATTTTTCTTTGGCCTCTGTGTATTTGCTAACACTTTGTGTGTGGTGTGAAACACTGCTGAGGGATCAATGGTGTGTGACTGGTCGCTACGGAAACTTGTGTGTTCATGGCCACACATTAAGCAGTTAGGCATCTATTACCATTATTCATGGTAATGACCACACGTTGAACAGTTAAGGATATATGACCGTTTGGTGCTGTAGATGTGGTACAGGGTGTGGTTAATGTGTAGGTGTACAGTACTAGTAGACTGCAGACTGCATGGTTGGCGCCACGGGTTAGAGAGTTTGGTTAATGTGTAGTTTGGAACCGTACATAAGTCTGTATACTTGCCATGCTGTTTTATTGGAAAGTTTCACTGAAAACTGATATCATACTGAAAATATTATAGACATTACTTTCATATTAAATACACATTGAATCCATTTTCATTTTATTTAATATTTTTTCTCCTTGCAGTCTGCCATTGTGGACATCCATCGGAGAGAGAGGAAGGTTTGTTTCTCTGCTTTGATGGCTCAGCTTTGTCTTTCACATCTTTAGCACTTGAAACAGCAGCCCAACACAACAATAATCAACATCACATGTTTGTACTCAAGACAGAAGAATATATCATATACAAATATTGAAGGAACAATCACCCTGTCTTAATCATACTTTACTTTACTGACTGTCCCCATGGGGAAATGTAGTTGCAGTGTCATGTTTAAAGTGGTGTTTAAATACAAAACAAATTGACAATACAACTTTCATAACAGTTACATACCAATAAAAAGAGACTAGCCTGCTGGCCTTACTGGGTGGATAGGAACATTAGCCCAAGCTGTTTAGGAGGGATATCACACCTGGCGCAAATTAAGTCTGGACCATGAGTTTTGTTCCAGAACATTGGTGATGAAAAGTTTATAAAAAGTGCTTTACAAATACGATATGATGGATCATTGATTGTGTTGACTATTGCTGAAGTATAGATTTGAATTGTGTACTTAAAGCCTGAAGACGTGAAGTTGAGATGCGAACAGCTGGCGTGGACACTCCAGAACATCTGTCTTGCTTCCTGTTGACATGACATTACACCTTCCAACCATGTGTAACATTGTAACACTGGATCCCTCCACCACCCAGTTACAATACATTAGGATTAGACTACAGCCGTGTATGAGGTGACGGTTGCAACACGAACAAGCAATGTGCATGTGTCAATCTCCCTCTCTCTATTCCTCCTTGACTATCTTTTGTCTCTCTTTTTCTCTCTCCCTCTCTTTCACTCCCTCTCTCTCTCTTGCCCTACTGGTCTTCAGACCACACCACAGAGTTGGATGCCGGATATGCCAGGCTACAACTTCATGTTCTGATGAGTGTTGACCAGAAGACTGAATCGAGGAGGATCAGAGAGAGACGGAGAGCACCCCCCCATCCCCTCCCCAACCCTACCAGGGGGCCATGTGCCCTCTCTGGGTCTGACCCGGAAGTCAGCGAGTGTTGCACATTCATCCCCCACAACATGGCTGGTTAGTGTTTGTTTACCATCGTGGTTCATTCCACTCTTCCGTGTCTTCAGGGGCCGTGGGCCACCGGGCCGGCTCGATCAAAACGGTGTTTGGCTCAAACAGTGTTTGCCGGAGCTTGGCCACTTCTGCCATGCCTGAGGGCCAGACTGACTGAAACAAAGAACACCAGAAACAAATGGAAGAGAGAGAGAGGGGAGAGGAACGCAAACATCCTGGAGGAATGTAATGCTGCTCTGTTCTGGAGCTCTGGAGCACTGAAGCACAGTAGCAGATGGCAACAAAGATCTGGTGTCAGGGCACAGCACAGGGGCTTTGGTCCTTTTTGACTGGTCCTAGCTCTCACCCCCTGCCCAGCAAGCACTGTCTCTGGGCACTAGCCAACTGCACCAGGGCTGGATGGATAGATTGATACACAGTGGCTCTACAGTATATCTATCATTGTAATGTTATCTGTCTCTTTCTGTCCTCTCTGGGAGTGTTAGTCTGTCTGTTTAGCTGAAATACAAACATGCACACTTCGATCTTTGGAACGACCATATTAGCTGATTCTGACAAGCTTAGCCGACTGCACAATTGGCTACAGTATTCTCTAAACCTGTAACTTTGCAGAAATACAACCTGACAGAATAAGTCTCCCTTCAGCTGCTGTTGTCTCAGCCATCTTTGCTCAACGTGATAGGGACTGTGTTTACATGGCTTTGGTTGGGTAAACCAGACAGTGAGAGATGAGCCCGGCCCAGGTTTGTGACAGGCTCGCCACAGGAGAGAATCATACTGTAGACAGCAGAGTTAGATCAACATCCCTGCTGCTCACTGCTGTTAGATGGGTGGATTAGGATGTGTGTTGCTAGCTCCGTGTTGCTGAGTTTCATAAAAAAAAAAAACTATCATACAGTATCCCCATGCCTTCTCATTAGCAGGCTGAGAGATCTTACAAGCCTGGTTCTCTCACACACACACACGCTAATATCCAAGTTGGAGGATTTTCAAGTACTGTATAATTACAGGCAGAGCAGAGATCGGAGAAGCACTGCACTAAGCTGTTAGGTTCCTGTCAACAGAACCTACTAATACCAATTGTATGTGTTTGCCTCTCAATAGAGTATGGTAATATGACAAGGTCTTAAAGAGATCCTGGTCTGACCTAGTCAAATAGAAAAGAGAGTAAGCTCTAGGTTTCTCATCTAACTGACACGCTAGCTTTCAACCTCAGTCTGTACAGCCTTGAGAATAGTACTATACAGTACATGGTTAAGTCTTGTTTTGAAATTATGTGGGGTTGATGCTGACTCTGGATGGATTGATGCTGTCTGGAGTCTAAATAACCTGAGAATAGAGACCACTGCATTATTTAAAGATGCGTTATAAAGGTTTTTGTATAATCACAGCCGGTAGTTTTGAAAGTAGTGCTCACGAGCCAAAACGGGTCCCCGGCAACCTTCGTTTTTCTTCTGCAATTCATTCGTATGATATGTTTTAAATTCCAATTTGTACAAATTTGTAAGTGCTTAAGATCCTGTTCAATCTCTTTAATGTGAAAATCCAACTTCATACTGGAGCAGATATAGGACTTCAGCTTGTCAAGGTATAAAGATGGCAAGGAGAGGAGAATATGATATGCTACACCCTATAACCGTGTAACCCCAGAAGAGCTAGAGCTAGCTAGTTCCTGAATGAGGTCATGTTTCATTTTTTTTTACCTAATGACCCTCCATACAGTGTAGTTTATTGGATGAAGGATGCAGGAAGCAGGATGCCTAAAGATAATACAATATATAAGTCAAGGAGATGTTTTTAGTCATTTACATTTTTCCAAGATATCGATAATCCTATATCCCCTTTTAATTTCTCTTATACAAACAAACATCTTATGTTATAATGTAAAAGGAAAACTAGGTATTTGACCAATAATTTTATTTGCCATCGGGCAGATAAAACATTTTACAGTTTTTAAGCTAGTTTCCTGCAATTCTACACATTCTGCCATAGGGCTGAGAGAAAATGTGAATATTTAAGCACATTTCCTGCAATTCTATACATTTTGCCAATGTTCTTCTGCTATCTGAATGACTCAAACATTATAACAAAATCATGCCATGACCTTTTTGGAATTTTGGATTCACTGACTGTATAGCTATTTTATTTTGGTCATTGATAGTTCTCAAAAGTATATATGTCCATTATCTTTTCTACATACTTCATATCTGGTTTTAGTCTTTTAAGTTTACACTGAAAAGTTTTTACAACCCTAATTATTAAAAAAATTAATATATATAATTAAAAACTATCACATTGTTTTGGAGTGGTGGCAATGATTTAGCAGAGGTAGTGTACTGTACATAAGGCTAGCAGCATGATACTGAATGGATTGGATTACAAAATACATTTTCTAGTGTGTCTGAGATCCTGGTCCTTTGAGGTATCACTGTGAATGCTCATTGGGAATTGTATACATATACTTTTCAGCCAAAATACCACAAATACTAAAGTGACATTGACTTGGTTGTGTTTAGAAAATGGGGCCCACACTAAAGGGGACAAATATGTGAGATGCTTGGGTTCACTACATCCCCTAAGCATGTAGGCTGTTTTGCCATTGGGAATCAGCTGCAAGTTCCTCAATCATAAGCTTCACTGTGAATCTGATCCTCTGTGTCTCTCCTCCCTGTTGTTTGGGGCTGAAACATAACCTCTCAGACCCCAGAAAGAGAACCAGAGAGATTCTCATAATGTTCTGACACGCAGCTGGACTCCTCCTGGGCTAGAAGTGGAACTATAGAACATGCAGCACTCCAACCAGTCCAACCTGGGTTCAAATGGTATTTGTTTATTTTAAATGCTTCAGCTTGACTGAGGTTATCTGGTGCAATGGAACCAATGGAGAGTCCTAAAATTGCAAACCACACTGTCCATGTAGTGCTCAAATTACTCAAAAGACAACGAATACTATTTGAACCCAGCAGTTGTGACTGGCTAGAACTGGAACCCACAGCACTCAAACCCTCCTCCCTCCCTCCCTAGCTCCAGCTCTCCAACTCTCTAATCCTGTATAAAGATAGTGAAGTCATGATTTTACTCCCCAGAGAACAACCTCAACCGGACCTTGTCTCTCCCCTAATGGCCAACACATGTGCAGCACAAAGCCCCAACCAACGCTATATAAAATACTGACTCACATATCTGCAAATAAGCCTGAATATCCTGTTGTTTGTGTAATTTACACATGTTTGCATTTGGGATATTACAGTTGGCTTTAGGAGAATGTGGAAAATATTTTCTAAGTCTCGCCCTGTCAGGGAATGGCCCATTCAGAATGTAGAATTCCGTAACAAATGAAATGTTGTGTTTATTTTAGGCAGATGAAGAATCCCAGTGTCAGTTTTCAGAGCTAGAGTCCTCTGTGGCTGGGGATAGCCAAGCTAGTTCAAATTATTGAGGATATGGGCCCACAGAAAGATTGTTCTAAGTTGCATGTAAAAATGTCCACATCGTAAGCTTGCGCCAAATTGGCTAGTGATATTATCCTGTGGTGTTTTATGCTATTTAGAATAGGCTTCTTGTGGGCTTTATGTCCTTGAATTATTCTGTGAGTGCCACGTTTAACAAATTCCATCATTATCTTACAGTATACAAACAGTACAACTGATGTAACTATGGTCACAAGATTCATGCAGTCATGCAGGCAGAAATGTATTTTTACTTACCGCTTGCTAACTCTGTTTCTAGGTCAATTTGGAATGTTTATACTTCACATTGCCCGGGGGGTGATGGTTTGGGTGGTGGTGGTTGGGGTGGTTGTCTGTTTCTGATATTGACCTGTTGTCTTGTGGGATACACTTATCAGTTGTTTACTGAGATGTTGAGGGGAACAGCAGCAGGTTATACAGATCCCTGGTGAACCAATCCTTTCTTTTTCCGTCTCAGCCAAGCCAGAATGATTGTTCTTCTTTTCATTGCTATTTGGTGGTTTAACAGCGAGGGGGGAGTTAGGCCCTAAAGACTTGGATTTTGATAGATACCTTACAGCATAATCGTAACTTGAAAGATACCACCCCGCTGGTTTGGGTAAACATCTTCACAATTCAAAATGTCTGCGGGGAGAACAGCGGCTGGTGAGGCGGATGGTGGTGGATAGATGGTCCATTACAACATTATAGCATGGTGGAGAGACTAACGAGGTGAGGTGGATGAGATCATGCTTACAGCACACACAAACAAACACACACACACTCACACACGCCTACGTACATCACACACACGCAGACACATGCACAGACACAAACACACACACACACACACACCGAGGAGATGAGAGCATGTTCAAAACACAGCAGTATAATCAAAGCAGTACGGTACAGAGAGAACGGTCGGCATGCATTGTTTCGGGAACAGGACCGGTGTGGAAATAGTGATACTGGACATGACAGTTCAGGACAGGACAGGACTGGAGTGTATGGTAAACTGCAGAGTGAAAAGAAGGCCAACCAAGTTATTATATTTTACTAGTCGGCTGATTGGTCGGGTAGATTAGAACTGAAATGAAGAAGAAGGGATAGAAGAGGTTTTTCCTCTTCTAGTAATTCAATGTGTGTTCCTTCAGGGCAGGGTTGGAGCCACAAAATAAAATAGAACACATACACATAGGGCTTTTCCACTCTGGCGCTGGTGTCACTCCAACCTTTTATTGAGTGCAGTAATTAAATGTAGGGGAGAGAGAGGTTATGTTGTCACACTTTTCACTCTGTCTAACATTTACTGGGCACAATACATCACAATGGTATACATGTCATACCAAATGAAAGATGGACGTCTTGGGCACATATTTTGCATTCATTACATCTTCATATCTTATTTCAGTACGGAGTTGTAGAACGTTAAATAAAGAGTGTGCACTTGTGACAATTTGCCCCATCAGCGGGTAAATTGTCACACTACTTCGGGTAAATTGTCACATTGGATTATCAAGCAATAAGAACACAACTAATTAGTTGTGAATATTGATTTAAATTTCAAATTCAACTTCATTAAAGAACTCAGTCAACAACAGTCATGCCTAGAGAATCAGGCAAATCATGCCTTTCCATCAAAACAATAATGCTGGCAGAGCACACATTTAGATAAGTGGCACGACCACTTTACTTTGAACTTTGAAATCAAACGCACATAGATCCACGGTAATTGTTGGAATCGGAATGGAATGTAACGCAGCAGATAACTTGATTAAATGTTTTAAGTCTTAACAAAACAGATGTGCACTAATAGCACTAATGCACAGTTCTGTAACAGCCTATACGAGTGGCTGTTACAAAATACGAAATGGCTCCACACAGATGAGGCAGAAGCACTCCTCTTCATCTGATGATGACTCTTCTACGATCTCTTCTGCACATCCAGATTTTGACTCCTCCCCTTGCTCCAGATTTGGACTCCTCCCCCTTGCTTCCCTTTCTTCAGAAACAGCGTTTTGCTTCAGATTGTGCCTCATTCTTTTCCATTTCTAGTGCCTGCTTCACTGGTGTGTCATGTCTAGTGCCTGCTTCACTGGTGTGTCATTTCTAGTGCCTGCTTCACTGGTGTGTGAGTTACAAATGCTGTTTTGCGCTGTTTTCTTCCTTTGCAAGCTGGTTTTCGGGAGCCAGCTTTAGGATATGGCCGGATGTCCTCTAGAGTTGGTAGTCCACTGTCAGCAATGGCATTGCTGGGCAAGGGTGAGCTGGTTGTCTGAGCTCATGCTAGGCAGGGCTGGAATGGTGCTGGGGGCTGGCAGGGCTGGAATGTTGCTGGGGCCTGGCAGGGCAGGGTTGATGCTGGGGCCTGAGGGCCAGAGCCTGTCTTGTATAGTCCAGGGATATGACTGCTGCTCTAAACTATACGAATATATAATAATCCATTTACAGTAACATTTAATACTATTATCAGAGACGATTACACAATATCACAATGTTTTTTGAGCATGTTCAATGTGTCTATGTATACTGGGGCAAGTTGTCACATGTGAAGACTTGCCCCAAAGTCATTGAGACAACTTTTCCCAAACTGACATGTGTGCTAATGTCCTCTAAATCTCAAGGTGAGCTCAACATAGAACTGCAGCTAAAGTATCAAAATATACGTTATTGTCTCCTCTACTCAGTGCAAAATTATCATTTTGAACATTCATACCTAACAAAGTTTTATTGCATTTTTTAACAAGAAACTTCTGCTCACCTCAGATTAGAGTGACCTTGACCACATGTGAACAGGAAGTTGACCATAGAACATGTAGTCACAAAAAGTAACTATTTTATTTTTGAGATAGCACCTCTAGTGTTGGAGGTGTGAACAGTTGACAACTTACCCGTGTGACAACTAACCTCGCTCTCCCGTATCTCTATGGTTGGAACAGACACAGTCAAAAGACTGAAACCTGCCCAGTTCTCTTCATATGTAAAGACTGAAACCTGCCCAGTTCTCTCCATATGTAAAGACTGTAACCTGCCCAGTTCTCTCCATATGTAAAGACTGTAACCTGCCCAGTTCTCTCCATATGTAAAACCTATTTACATCCCTCGTATGGGGAGATTCTCCGACAGTTCCTACTCCACACAGAATACACATGACTAATCCTCTCTCTCTCTCTCTCTCTCTCTCTCTCTCTCTCTCTCTCTCTCTCTCTCTCTCTCTCTCTCTCTCTCTCTCTCTCTCTCTCTCTCTCTCTCTCTCTCTCTCTCTCTCTGTCCTATAGGGAGCATCACAAGGTAGACTATGCCACATGGAGGGTGCCCAAATAAAAATATACTACAGTTTACTTTAGAATACTACAGTACCTACTATAGAATTCTAGGTTAGGTTTCCTGAAGGAGAAAGCCTCCACTTCTATGTCAAAGACAGTAAAACAAAAACACTATAGTAAATACTACAGTATACTACAGTCTGCAAAAACATTACAGTAAATACTGACAGTATAGTACAGTCTGCAATAACACTACAGTAAATACTTCAGTATACTACAGTCTGCAAAAACACTACAGTAAATACTACAGTATAGTACAGTCTGCAATAACACTACAGTAAATACTACAGTATAGTACAGTCTGCAATAACACTACAGTAAATACTACAGTATAGTACAGTCTGCAAAAACACTACATTAAATACTACAGTATACTACAGTCTGCAAAAACACTACAGTAAACTACTACAGTAATGTCTGCAATAACACTACAGTAAATACTACAGTATAGTACAGTCTGCAATAACACTACATTCTTTACTATAGTATATAATAGTTATCTTTTACTACAGTATTTATGCTATAGTTAACTGTAGATACTAGTCCGCACAGCATCACATTGAATACTACAGTAAAGTCAGCAAAAACACAAAAGTGAATACTATACTATTTATACTATAGCATACTATAGTATTTTTTCAGAGATCTGTCTCTGTCCTCATTAGTACTGAGCTGAGCTGCTCCTCCTGACACACACATATGCATGCACACACACACACACAAACAATCACACACTTTTACACACACAAACACTCTCTGAGTCTGACTGCTGACAGTTTGAAGATATTGACAGAAGCAGAGGGCTGTGAGATGTGATAGACCCTGAGAAAAGGAGAATGCAGCAGAACGGTTGTAATTGGGCCCTAAATATCAATTGGCTGCCAAAGACCTCACAGTATTCCCCTCTCATGTTCTCCACCATTGCTATGGTAATGTTAAGGCATCTCTGCATGCTGATGAAATGAGATGCTGTATGTTCACAGCTCAGTTCCTGCACTTAGTTTGTCTCTGTCACAACCAAGGAAACACACACACACACACACACACACACACACAGCTGTTTTCTAATAACAGAGAGATCAGTGAGCCTCTGACAAACACACATTGTTATTCCTAGAATATATTTTTATTCCATATAGTGTTTGGTTGGAAGAAGTCAACAGGGTTTATTGTTAGTGTCAATTGTGAAAATGACATTATTGTATGTTATTTCACAATCACCATGCATTATGGTAGGAACACGGTCAGTGCCAAATGCATTCACCTCATTGGAACGTTTGTACCACAGAACTAAAGGAAAATAGTGCAACTTTGAACTATTTAAGGATATACTACAGTTTAATATAGAATACTACAGTACTTACTACAGAATTATGTAGTAAATTGTAGTATACTGTACAATACTATACTAAACACTGTAGTATCCCTCTATCGTGTAATACTTACTATAGAATGTAGTAAATACTACGGTAATGTCCGCAAAAACCCTACATTCCGCAAAAGCACTATACTTTTTTAACCATAGTAAATATTACAGTATTTGATTTGCATATACCCTTCCCATTCCTCTCCCCATATCCTAATTTATGCCACCCATAAATGAGAACCCTACAAGTATAGACCATATATTAAGTAAAATCCACTTCTATGTCAAAGATAATAAATCTAAAAAAACTATAGTAAATACTACAGTATAATACTGTACTATCTGCAAAAACACTACAGTAAATACTAGAGTATAGTACAGTCTGCAATAACACTACAGTAAATACTACAGTATAATACTGTACTATCTGCAAAAACACTACAGTAAATACTAGAGTATAGTACAGTCTGCAATAACACTACAGTAAATACTACAGTATAGTACAGTCTGCAATAACACTACATTAAATACTACAGTATATTACAGTCTGCAATAACACTACATTAAATGCTACAGTACAGGCTAATACAATCTGCAAAAACACTACAGGATATACTATAGTTTTATTTTCCTACAGTATTTATGCTATAGTTGACTGTAAATACTACACTATACTACAGTATATTACAGTAAATACTACAGTATTTACCATACTATAGTATTTTTTAATGTGGGTCTTTCTTTTGTGAGAATTAAACTAGCGATGGGCCTGAAAGACACCCATTGTTGTGTGCAGGTCTACCCAGGGAGCTGATGTTACACAGGCGTTATGGTAAATAATGCCATATATCTCCAGGGGGAGGACATGGTGCCATCTACACCATTTTGTATTCAATACATTATGACAGGATCTGTTTACCACAAAGACAAAGGCTTTGAGCCATTCCCATGGTGTAGGATGCCTTCGCCCTGAGGGCTATCTCACATAATATGTGTTTGTATGTGGAGAGGATGATATGCAGGTAACATATAGCGCTGAACAAGTGAGGGCAGAGATAGATAGAGAAGAGCATGAATCAAACAAGGTTAACTTTCCTCTAGGGTCAAATCGTTTTATTCTTGACAGGGTTCATCTGATTGAAATACCCTCCAGAGACTAAGGCCCTCATGGGTATGATGCCGAGAACCCATTACAGATCGTTATTTGTTTTGACTCCTAGGTGTGGAGAGAACAGGGTTAGGGGATATACCTCGTTAATACTACAGAGAGAAGCTGAATAATGTTAAGAAACACTTTTTAAAGGATTGTAATGCTGCTGACATGATGGATGGATACAGTATATAAAGGATGAGTAAATGGACCCACAGTAGAACATGGATGTATTGGACTGAGGTGACAGTCTTGAAAGGTGCATGTGTGAAACTACACTGAGTAGGGAGGGCAAAGCATGTGAAAGGTGTTCTGTGGAACAGTGGTGGGCATGTAAAACGCATCTCTTCTCTCTGGAAAGAGTGGTAACCTACAAAGTCTGGCAGCCTCTGTAGAAACCTCTAGAACACAACCAATGAGTACAAGAAGGAAAATATGACTCTGGTGTGTCTTAAGGTATTTACAAAGAAAAATATTTTGTGTGTTCCAAAACAAGCCAGGAGCCAGAGGATAGGGGCCAGGGCTCCCAGCCAGCCAGCCACCCAGCCACCCAGCCAGCCAGCCACCCAGCCACCCACCCACCCACCCACCCAGCCAGCCACTCACCTAGCCACCCAGCCACTCAGTCAGCCCAGCCAGCCAACCACCCAGCCCAGACACCCAGCCGCCCACCCACCCATCCAGCCAGCCACCCAGCCAGCCAGCCACCCAGCCACCCACCCACCCACCCACCCAGCCAGCCACCCACCTAGCCACCCAGCCACTCAGTCAGCCCAGCCAGCCAACCACCCAGCCCAGACACCCAGCCGCCCACCCACCCATCCAGCCAGCCACCCAGCCAGCCAGCCACACAGCCAGCTAACCAGTCAGCCCAGGGTATGGAGGGCCAAGACTCAGCAGGCAAGCAGTGGACTGACTGATTGACGGAGGGAGTGGGGCTAATGAATGGCTGTCCTGGGGCCAGAGGTGTGCGACTACAAGCAGGGCACCTTCTCCTCCTCTCCTATCCTGCTCTCACCTCTCTCCCTTACACCCCTCTCCGCCTCATCTCATCTCTTCCTTGTCTCTGACAAGTCTTCTTTGCCTTTTGTTCTCTTCTCTCCCTCTCATCCGTTCCTCTCCTCCTCTCTTCGTATCTACCCTCTCCTCTCTCCTGATGGGGAATGGATGGTATTGTTTTTGAACCACCACAGTCATGGAGGTGAGGTGAGAGGAGATTATGCTCACAGAGTATCTGGTGTTGGGTCTGCTGTTGGGCGGACACTGACTGGGGGTTGTAACTCTGTAGCAACAGGGTTGTTCAGGCAAGGAGTGGGCCTCTCCTGTCCTTAGCTGGCCTCATGGCCTGGGATGGTGAGATAACACCCTGGTTCTGGCCCAGTCCATTTAGACTACCTGGGGAGTGCTGGGAGCGGACTCCATTCTCCTATCCTCACTACAGCCACTGATTCTCATGGCTGACCTGGTTTAATGTGAAGGATAGCTTTTTCATCCTGGTTGTAATATGTGGTCATCCCCACAGTAGATGGGTCTACAAAGTCAAACCTTTGATAGAGCCACAAGTTACTGTACAGTAGATATTCATACCAGACTCCTGACTTCTCATGTAGCAACTGTCGCTCTTTCGTTGTTTGTAGGACGTTTTGGGTTACTAGATAAAAGATGAAAGGTTGAATTTTAAACTCATGGTCAAAACTGGTAAATGTGGAGAAGTTATATTGTGCTGATGCTGACTGCTGTTTTAGTTTCAGATGCAGTTGAATGTTGTGCTGTAATTCTGTGAATTTACTAAAGGATAACAGGGAAAAGGACTGATTGTTGGTTGCAACGGCCCCGCCCTGAAATATGATTGGCCACCCTTAGTGCCCTCCCATTCTCATTGGGTCAGAGGGCTGTCAATCTGGCTCAGATTGGAGAGAAAAAAAATGTGTGTTTGTTCTGGCAGTTTAGCAGTATTCATGGAATGGCTTTAGGACCATGTGGACGGCTCAGAGTCGGTGGGAAGTCTGTTTGATTGGCTGGCTTTAGGACTTTGGAGAGCGCAGCTGCAGTGATCGAACAGCCCGACTTCTCTCTCAGTTGACGTAAGCAGTGCAGAGGTGGTAGATGGCTAGGTAACTGCTGTTTGACTTGATAGGAAACTAAACTAGTTGGTATCCTGGTGCTGAGATGTCTAATAGCTAATTGTTGTAGGCTATGGCATATGTTTACTCTAAAATGTTATGTATGGTCTCTACTGTACTGAAATCTACTGTACATTACTGTATTGTAATCTAGTTTACTGTTCTGTACTGTTCTCTACTGTGCTCTAGGGCAGTTATTCTCAAATGGGGGTACGCGTACCCCTAGGGGGTACATGAGATTTACTGTAGTGGGTACGTGAGATTTATAAAAAAATATATATAATAAAAACAAAATATTAATCAATTTAAATTATTAATTTAATTTAAAAGATATACAAAATCATCCATGATTACTAAAAATATCATACGAAAATAAGTTTAATAAAATGTTTATGTAAACCACATTTTTATATAAAATGTTTCTATTTTAAATGTGATTGTAAACTACCTAAATCAGAGAAGAAGAATTTGAATCACGTCGAGCGGGAAGCCAGTTGCTTTACTGGAAACAAACAGACATTTAAATTAAATCCTGGTTAAAACGTAGCAATACTATAGCGGAGAACGGGGAGGATGAAGAAAAAAAGAAAGCCAAAGTGGAGCCAACAAAATACCGTCAATATCAGGAGGGGTATGTTTTGATGGGATTCACGGCAACAAACGGCAACCCTCCCCAGGCATTGTGTTTTTTCTGTGGGGAGAAACTAGCTAACAGCTCGATGAAACCGGCGCACCTCCAGAGACATCTCAGCACCAAACATCAGTGTCATGTTGGAAAGCCACCAGAATCTTTCATCACTCCAGCTTGATGAGTCGACCGATGTCAGTGGCAAGGCACAGCTCATTGCTTTTGTGAGGTATGTGGATATCGACGACATTTATGAAAATGTACTTTTCTGCAAGAGCTTAGAGGGGAAAACAACAAGAGAGGACCTTTTTAATGTTGTGGATAATTTCTTCATTGAAAACGAGCTGGACTGGAGAAACTGCAAGTGTCTGCACTGATGGAGCTCCGTCAATCACAGGCCGTGTTAAAGGGCTCATGGCGCGTATTAGAAATAAACATCCAGAAGTGCAGTGGAATCAGTGTGTCATACACAGGGAAGCACTGGCATCCACAAATATAAGTCCTGTGTTGCATGACATTTTGAATGACAGCATTAAAGTGATTAACTTTATTAAGTCAAGGCCACTCAATGCACAACTGTTTCACCGCCTTTGTGAGGACATGGGAGCTGAACACACACAACTGCTGCTACACACAGAAGTGCGCTGGCTATCTCGAGGGAGGATACTGAAAAGGCTGTTGGAACTACGGGCGCTGTGCTATCTGGCAGATGTATTCAGCAAATTGAATGAGCTGAATGTGTGTCTGCAGGGCAAGGACACCCACGTTCTGAACCTGTATGACAAGGTGGGTGGTTTTCTGAAGAAAGCAGAGTTGTGGAAACGGGCATGTGTACAGGGGGATCTCACCTGCTTTTCTCAGGTGGATGCTTTCCTCTCCAGGGAAGATGTGGAGAGAGAACCAGTGAAGTCCATCATAGAAGAACATTTGGTCAACCTGATTGTGAGTTTTAACTCATACTTTCCTGACATGGAGGAGAAATCTCCACAGCTCAGTTGGGTAAGAAACCCATTTATTTTGTCAGAAGAAAGCAGAAACAAGCTCCCTCTCTGTCACCAAGAAAAACTCTTGGATGAAAACTCCACTCTAATGCAGTTTTGGGTGTGTGTAAAAAAGGAGTACCCTGAGCTGGGAGAAAAAGCTTTGCAGCAGCTACTGCCCTTTGGATCCACATATTTGTGTGAGGCCTCATTTTCTGCAATGACTGTGATCAAAACAAAGCAGAGAAACAGACTGGGCCTGGAAAAAAGTCTGATCACTGCTGTGTCCTCCTTGCCAGCGAGGATGACCAAGATCCTCAGTGAAGCACAAGCACATGTTTCGCACTAAATTATAAGTGCAACTTAGTTTGTTGTTTTTGAGCTAAAATGTTATAAACATCATATATATATATACACACTGTATATATATTATTTATATAGGTTTCTTTTATCAAACATGTTTGCGGCCAGTCATGGGGTACTTAAACTGCATGATTGGTAATTATACATAGTTTATTATTGCAAATGTTTATTATTGCAAATGTTTATTATTGCAAATGTTTTTCATTTACAATGTTTAATAAATCTCATAATGATGGCACATTCACATAGCTTTTATTTCTATCTCAAATGATTGGGGCCGGTCAGGGGGTACTTGGCTGAGAAAAAATTTGATAGTAGGTACGTTATTGAAAAAAGATTGAGAAGCACTGCTCTAGGGTATTGAACTGTACTGGACTGTGCTGTCCAAATTTGTGAAACATAGACGCCTATGATTGGTTCAGATTTGGTCCGACCAAGACGGACTGACCCATTTTCAACGTCCGTGGACGTCCGGTGTCGGTCAGTGGGTTACATGCTGGTTACAGTAAGTGGAAGGAGGGAAGGTGGTAGGTGTCAGTAAGAGCTGAGAGAGGTGACATTAACTGGAGAGAGAGCGAGAGAAGGGAGAGAACGGCAGAGAGAGAGGGGGAGGTTGTTCAGACTGTTTTCGTAGTCTTGCTTTGACCACCAAACGTCAGAAAGAGAAAATAACTAACAGTTATGAGCTAGACATGACAATATGCCAGTGGAAGTGACAGTAGCAGGTGACCCGACTGTGATATGTGACTGCTATGATTTAAATTACAGTCATTTACCGATTTGTAAAGAGAATTACCTGTTTTAATTACTTAATAATTAATAAATAAACTTTAAAAACACTCAAACTAATTGGTAGGTCTACCTGTACTTGTTACTTGTGTGAAACGTCATTTTCCTCCCTTCTCATGAGGGCTCCCGAGTGGCGCAGCAGTCTAAGGCACTGCATCTCAGTGCTAGAGGTGTCACTGCAGACCCTAGTTCGATCCCAGGCTGTATAACAACCAGCCATGATCAGGAGTGCCATAGGGCGTTGCACAATTGGCCTAGCGTTGTTAGGGTAAATAAGAGTTTGTTCTTAACTGACTTGCCTAGTTAAATAAAGGATACATTTTTTAAAATCCCCCAAAAATTAGGGAGAGAAAATATCTGAAAGATCTGTGGGTTTTTGGTAACGGAATTACAAGGCACAAAGCAAGTCAGTTAAGAACACATGTTGGTGCTCATGGGTCCTTTTAGTGCCAATATGTCCCTTATCGACTGAGGTGAATGACGCTATAGCAGCCACGGTGATCATTCTTGCTTGCTTTTGCTGTTCTCTAAATAGAATTTAAGAGCTTGTAACTACATTGTGTAGAAATGCAGTAAATCATCTTCAACTTGAATATGAATCAATATGGATCACTTCACTTCAAATTGATTTATTTGAATGAGTAAGTGCAGATACAAATGAACAGTTGAAACAGTTATTCAATACAATTAATTGTAGTTCAAGCTAATTTTCAACGCTATTTGTCATACAATTTGATGATTTCCCATGGCCACCAATGACTGGTTCTTGATCCCTATTGGCCACCCCATCAAAGAGATCCTAGAATTGCCCCTGGTTGGTTGGCCCACAGCACATGGATGATTGATGTGCTTGGCCCATGCAGCCGTACAGCCCATCACTTTGCATGGATTTAATACTCTATTCCACAGAGAGTAGTCTTTGATGCTCCTCATTGAGTCTGTCTATGCAGCAGGAGATGGGAACTTCTCCACATAACCTCCAGGTGTGTGTATGTGTGTGCGTGCACGTGTGTGTATAACCTCCAGGTGTGTGTATGTGTGTGCGTGCACGTGTGTGTATAACCTCCAGGTGTGTGTATGTGTGTGCGTGCACGTGTGTGTATAACCTCCAGGTGTGTGTATGTGTGTGCGTGCACGTGTGTGTACACGTTTTACTATTCTTGTGAGTACCAGAAGTCCTTACAAGAATAGTAAACCATCTAAAATTCAGAGAAATTAGGACATTTTGCCAGTCCTCACTATTTTAGGCTTAGCGGTTAAGGGTTAGGGGTTAGTGGTTATGTTTAGGGTTAAGGTTAGGGTTAGGCGTTAGGGTTAAGGGTATGGGGTTAGGATTAGGTTTAGAGTTAGGGTTAGGGGTTGGGAAAAATATGATTTTGTGTGTGTGTGTGTGTGTGTGTGTCTGTGTGTGCGTGCTCCGTGTGTGTGAGAGAGAGAGAGAGAGAGAGAGAGAGAGAGAGAGAGAGAGAGAGAGAGAGAGAGAGAGAGAGAGAGAGAGAGAGAGAGAGAGAGAGAGTTACTGTGTCTGCCGAGTCTGCCTGTGCATATCTCCACCTCCAATGCGTGATTAAACCAGACTAAATTAGTTTCCTACCAGCTGGCATCTCCCCAGGCCAAGGCAATTATGAATTATAAACAAGCAATGCTGAATCTTAACCACACTCTGAGAAGTGAAAACACACACACAGATAGAGTTCAGTGCCAAATGTTGTTTGTGTTGGCGTATGTAGTGATGGGAAGTTCCAGATGTTAGAATGAACCACATTGAGTTTAATGATATCCTTTTCCCTGACTGGGTTCCACATGCTTCACGGTTCTCCAATCTGTCTGATGCCTGAGGACACTGAGGACACTGACACGGGAATGGTGAGTCACTGACTTTCCATAATGTCTGTGCCCTACTGACTTTAAATGAACTGCAGAAAGTGTAAGTGAATGTGAAAAGGCCAAGGTTGTTACTTATACTCAGTTATAACTACATGTCAATGTTATAGCTATGTTATGACCCTTTCATAATCAATGTGTATGCCATGGTCATCTTGGTCTCTGATGACAAGAAAAGAAGTGTGTGCACGCACGCGCACACACACACACACACACACACAGAGACGTTCCACACATACTCCCAAGTATGTTTAGTTTGAATGACAGGTTTGTGCCTCTGGCCTCTCTCTATCTGTCACTCAACATTGCTGCTTTTCAGGTTGATTAAACTGTGGGTCATGAAAGGAAATGTTAAGATCACACAGAACACATTTCTCTCTCATTGTTGTTATTATAGCCAGTCCCCCCACCCCATCCCACTGTGTTTCTACACATGACAGGATAGGAAGTCTACTGAAGTCTACTGAGGCCAAGTCTCCTGAGGTCTACTGAGACCAGCATGTCAGCATGCCACTAGCTTACATCCCAAATGGCACCCTATTCCCTACATAGTGCAATACTTTTGACCAGAATCAAATGTAGTGCACTTCATAGAGGATTAGGGTGCCGTTTGTGATGTAGCCCTACTTTCCTGTTTAGTAGAGCTGAAGGAATGAGATCACACTACTGTTGTGCTTTCTGCCCCCTTATAAAGGTGAGTAGCAGGGGTCACATCTGTCAGTAGAACAGTGGAATTCAAGATTCAACATTTGTCCAAATGTTAACTGTTCACAGTATGTTGTTCTATGATGTTATCAATTAATGGGTCGACACACAGGCAGGATGCTGTTTTAAGAGATGGGCTGTGGCGTCCATTACACTTTAGGTAGGGGGAGATTATTTTGTTCCCGTGCTTCCCTCACTTTCCATACGGAAACAGTTTGTGAGAGGAGGAAAGGCTCCCACTCTCTCAGCAACCACCCCTGGCCTGTCTGCCACTGACACATACAACAGTTAGTTGTGTGACTGATTGAGATGTATATCACATTGACTTTATTGAAGCCAGAGAGAGACCTACTGTATCTCAGAACCACCATTAGAGCTAATCCCTGTCTGTCTGGCCTTCAAACAATGGAAATGCAGGGGCAAGTACGTCTACTAGTAGACACACTCTATCTATCTATCTATCTCTTTCTCTGCACTTTCAAAAACACTGTCCAGTGAATCTCCTATCCCTCCTATATACAATGGAAATGCAGGGGCAAGTACGTCTACTAGTAGACACACTATCTATCTATCTATCTATCTATCTATCTATCTATCTATCTATCTATCTATCTATCTATCTATCTATCTATCTATCTATCTATCTATCTATCTATCTATCTATCTATCTATCTATCTATCTATCTATCTATCTATCTATCTATCTCTCTCTCTCTCTCTCTCTCTCTCTCTCTCTCTCTCTCTCTCTCTCTCTCTCTCTCTCTCTCTCTCTCTCTCTCTCTCTCTCTCTCTCTCTCTCTCTCTCTCTCTCTCTACTTTAAAAAACACTGTCCAGTGAATCTCCTATCCCTCCTATATACATTGGCTCCATTCACTCTCCAAAGTAGAGGTGTGATCTTTTTTCACAGACAGAAAATAAACATTAGCCTTGCGAGGCATTGACGGACAGACAGCATGTCTGGCAAATTGAAATGTAATAATAATAAATGGCTTGTTTTTCTTACACCTTCTCCTTGCTTCGGGGGAGGGGGAGAGAGAGAGGAGAGAGAGAGAGAGAGAGGAGAGAGAGGGAGGGGAGTGAAAGGAGAGTAGAGAGAGAAGAGAGAGTAGAGAGAGGAGAGAGAGGAGAGAGAGAGAGGAGAAATACATACACAGAGAGGAGGGGGAATCACATGTATGACAATGGTCCCTACCCAACACTCTTGCACCATGCCAACATGGATGTGGGTATTACGATGGGGTCTTGACCCAACAGCCTGTTCAATAAAGCGTAACGATAACCAGAGAGGCTCTCAAATCAGTCTTTGAACATCATGGAGCATGGTGTAGTCTAGCTGGTATACTGTATCATTACCAATGAGTTCCAGGGGCTTTCTGTTCTGTGCAGATGGAGTTGATGTGATGTTGGTAGATGTCTCTCTCTCTCCCTGTCTCGGGACCCATACTAAGACATGGCACATGCACCCCCATTCACTCCATGTTGTGCACAGTGGGATCTAAAATGGGCATGTTTGTTGCTCAGGGTTTGTTTGCTTTTCCTTAGTGCCTCCTCTGGTCTTCATAGACATACATAATACCGCCATCCACCTCCATCCCCTCACCTCCATCAATCCACCTCCATCCCCCCACCTCTATCCCCTCACCTCCATCCATCCACCTCCATCCATCCACCTCCATCCATCCACTCTTCCATAGTTTGCCAGTTAAAAAAACTAATGGAAGTAGATATAGAAGTAGCTTAGAACAATAAAAAAGATGTTAAATATGGGTCATTTAGTTCATTTTGTTTACAGAAATCATGGTCTTTCTTATATCTCTCCGATATAGGACAGACACTTTAAAACAATCTTTCTTTTAAATTTATTTTTTACAATCTGTTTTTTCATGTGTTTCTACTGGCTATTAGCAGTAAGACCAAATTCAGATTCTTTTATATACGTAAATGATCCTTGGTATGACCATTCCATTTGTTCGTATAGTAGAACGCTGCAGGGTTTTTCACAATCAACAGTTTCCCGTGTGTATCAAGAATGGTCCACCACGAAAAGGGAAGCATTTGAGTCAACATGGGCCAGCAGCCCTGTGGAATGCTTTCGACACCTTGTAGAGTCCATGCCCCAGCGAATTGAGGCTGTTCTGAGGGCAAAAGGGGGTGCAACTCAAGATTAGGAAGGTGTTCCTAATGTTTTGTACGCTCAATGTACGATGTACACAGGAGCTTCTAATCAGCAGGTTTGCATGGGCGAGAGCTTTGGCTTTCCATAGTGGCATCACCATGTGGTAAATTGGTTAATAGACCAATAAGAAAGAGAGTTCCAAACCCTCCACCAATAACAACTAGTTTGTAGTTTTCCCCTCCCCACACAGGCCACTCCCAGACAGGCCTAGCTAAATGATTGCTTGAGAAATAGTTTTTTGCTAAAAAAAAACAATTTATGCCCATTTTAATGGAAATCTATTACTAGTAAGATACTTAATTGTTGATATTGATTGATATTGTTATAAAAATGTGATGTAAACTGTGAATTCTATGTGCACATATAGCCAAGGTATGCCAACCATGTTTCACCAGCAAAATAACAGAACAAAAACGAGGGCGGAAGTGGCTCTGATATCTAGCTTATTTGAAGTGTGTTGATAGGCGAACAGCCATAAAAAGCCAAGTTAATAAGCAATTTAGAGCTTTAAACCTGGGCCATGATGAAAGTTTAATGATATCAGCACAAATTTGCCGTCACATAATCTCCCCATTTAATCATTCTCCACTGTCAGCTGAACGTTGACGCAAAACAAGCCTAATCCATCTGATTGACATCTCCAAACTAAATTGGCTGGGAAAAGACTTCAAAATATTTCAGGCAATTAATAAATGCATTCTTCGCTTTCTTTGAAAAGCCAGTCTGGAATGTTCTATGGTGGTGTAGACATAGAGGTGAGAGAGCGACTGACTGAGGCATTGTTAGTGTATTAGTGAGGTCACACAATGGTCACCTGTGATCTGTACTCACAGCTTACCTCTGTAGGCTATAGCTTAACTACAGTATACAAACTGTATGTATCAGTTCTGGATCATTATGATACAGTACTGTATATAGAGCACTACAGGGATCACTTTCTGCCTCAGCATGTAGCAGGGAAACATAGGACACTGCACACACACACGCACATACACACACACACACACACACACACACACACACACACACACACACACACACAGATTAATTATGCTAGCTTGCTCATGAGACAGGATGTCATTAGACTTGAACCAGGCTCATGTTTCTGCATTAATAAGGTTGTTAGGGGTCATCAGTGTTTTAATTGAACTTTAATCCCCTCTTATGTTTCACACACACACACACACACACACACACACACACACACACACACACACACACACACACACACACAACTTCACATACCTGAGCAAATTGTAATGCTGTCAGTCTGTCATCAGGTCACAGCAACAGGGACAGGTGTGTGCGTGTGAAATGGGAGAGAGGATTCAAGTAAAGCACTCCAACCATCATTCATTTGATGATGAAAACAACTTCTGGAGTGTTCAGCTGGCAGCTCAGTAAATAGGTCAATAGGGCACAGAAAGTTACGTTGTTGTGTTTTGCTTATGAAGTTTTGGAGGAGTTGCTGAAGGTGTTTTGGGGCGTTTGGTGCAGAGAGCAGACCCAGGTCTGAGACAGACAGAGGGTTGGTATCAGAGCCCGCAGGCTGCAGCACACTGAGAGCGTAGTAAGGCTTCCAGAGGTTGACTTCTCTCTGTTCCTCTCCTTCCACTCCTCTTCTCTTCTCTCCTCTCTAACCTTTCAACTCTATCCCACATAGCACACAAACCTCTGCCCAACGTAGGCACGATGGATACCGGGAAGATGCAGTTTAGACATTGTTTGCTAATTGGCAAGACATCTTGCAGACGTATTTAGAGTGTCTACAGTTGTACCTCGTAGATGCTGTACGTCGGCTTTTGGCACAGACCAAACTAAACAGAGGCACCGAGTGAGAGTATGGAATGGATATGTAGGAAGAACAAACAAAGAGAGGATAGACACAGTGGAGACAGAGATTCTGTGAACACTCGCCTCAATCCAGCGGAGGCTCCTCAGAGGAGGAAGGGGAGGACCATCCTCTTCAGTGAATTTCATAAAAAATAAAAATAGTGAAACATTAAAATCCTATTTAGATAAAACTATACTAAATATATTCACGTCACCAAATAATTGATTAAAACACACTGTTTTGCAATGAAGGTCCACAGTAGCCTCAGCAGCACTCTGTAGGGTCGCACCATGATGTAGCCGGAGGACAGCTAGCTTCCTGCTCTCTTTCCAAACAAGAAGGCTCAATATATGAAAAGACTTATTCATTCACATTTTTTAAAATCATATTATCATATTTGCATTTGTTTTGTTATATTTGTATTGTGTACTAGTTCATATCGGTTGAAAAGTGTTTCTTTCTCAGACGTAAATAAACAATTCCAGTTGAAAGCCAAAGGGCATAGCTATTTAGGTGGGGGACACTACTACATTAATAAAATATTGCCCTCTTGCTAGATTGATGATTAAAACCATAGCGAAACAGTGCAAAACGGTTGTCAGCTCAACTGGTTTTTAAACGGCATCGACCGCCACTGCCTGAATCACACTACTGTGTATTCATAACCTTCTCTGACCATCTAATGCAAATCTAATTTAATGAATTATCCATATCTCTTTATCTTCCTTCAGCAGTAGATAACAACATAATGTATTTAGGGTTAGTATTGTCACACCCTGATCCGTTTCACCTGTTCTGTGCTTGTCTCCCATCTTCCCCATTATCTCCTGTGTATTTATACCTGCATTTTCTGTTTGTCTGTTGCCTGTTCGTCTTGTCAAGTCTTACCAGCGTGTTTTCACAGTTTCCAGTCGCTCTAGTTGTTGTTTTCTAGTCCTCCCTGTTCTGACCCTGAGCCTGTACCTTACGGACACTGCCCTGGATTACTGACCTCTGCCTGCCGTTCTGTACCTTACGGACACTGCCCTGGATTACTGACCTCTGCCTGCCGTTCTGTACTTTACGGACACTGCCCTGGATTACTGACCTCTGCCTGCCGTTCTGTACCTTACGGACACTGCCCTGGATTACTGACCTCTGCCTGCCGTTCTGTACTTTACGGACACTGCCCTGGATTACTGACCTCTGCCTGCCGTTCTGTACTTTACGGACACTGCCCTGGATTACTGACCTCTGCCTGCCGTTCTGTACCTTACGGACACTGCCCTGGATTACTGACCTCTGCCTGCCGTTCTGTACTTTACGGACATTGCCCTGGATTACTGACCTCTGCCTGCCGTTCTGTACCTTACGGACACTGCCCTGGATTACTGACCTCTGCCTGCCATTGACCTGTCGCTTGCCTGCCCCCTGTTTTGTAATAAACATCTGTGATTCGAACTGTCTGCATCTGGGTCTTATCCTGAGTCCTGATAAGTATATACTTTATTGTGGAATATTAAAGACTGGCACCCTATTTTCTATCAGCATAGGGCCCACACGGGCAAGGTTTGTGCACTATAGGCTGCCGTTTTCAACATAGACTTGTATTCTGTCACCAGTATACAGTATCTGTACAGTATATACCAGTATATATAATTTCACACACACACACACACACACACACACACACACACAAACTACTGAACAACAACACTCAGGCTTCTACTTCCAGCTTATGCATACTATATACATTTCACGGACACAATCTATTTTACAATAGTTATATTTTGTTTGTTTTTAGTCCTGTCCTTCCTCTACCCTCAACCTCTCCCGTCTATTTCTGATCTCCATCCAGTTTGACTTCTATTTGCCATACATTTTTAACTGTGCTGTTTCACAAAACTTCTGAACCTAAATACATTTTACAGACACAGTATATTTTACATTTGTTTTCTTGTTAGTTGTCCCACCCTTCAGCTCCATTTAACCCCTCCCGTCTATCTCTTAACACCATTCGTATTGGATTTCCATTTGCCATATATTTTTCAACTGTGCTGTGATGCTATATCTTGGACTTACGTGACTAGCCTGTAGAAGTAGTTTTCTCCATCTGTTGCTATGGGTACCCTGTGGAGAATGATGATCCACTGTGTTGGATGGATGGTACTGGGTTACTTTAATTTAGCCAGCATTGCCATCTAGTGGACGAATGTGAGCATGGCATGCAATCCCTTTACCAACCATTGGACACGTTTGATCCGAAACCTCTTTGAGTTTGCAAACGCAGTAAAGAAATTACTCTAACAGCTGTTGATTTTGGAAAGCCCCCTAGGTACAGTATACCAGGCTTGGGGCCAATTCTGTTTCAATTACAGTAAATTCACTAAGTACGCTGAAATTCCAATTATAATTATCTTCTATGCTTTTCTATGAGGAACATCTGGAATTAGAATTGGAATTTGGTTTACTTTCTGAATTGATTGTAATTAAAATGGGATTGACCCCAACCCTGCTGTATAGTGTATGCATTCCAATCTTCCTGCTTTGATAATCCGTTAATCTGACTATTTTATTATCATTGATTGGATGTACTTATTTATTTATTTTTAGCAATTTGAGTGTTTTCTGTATAGTTGTCTAATGTTGGTGGGGCATATTACTCTGTTTTAATGTTACCCCTTAATCACTATGATAAATACAATAGTTTTACTTCAGTGTAATAGAGCTGATATTTACTTTGAAGTGCAACAATATACAGTGGCTTGCGAAAGTATTTTTAGTAATTTTAGTCTCATCTGACCAGAGTACCTTCTTCCATATGTTTGGGGAGTCTCCCACATGTCTTTTGGTGAACACCAAACTGGTCCGTGAGTTTGGTGGGCGGCCCTCTCTTGGCAGGTTTGTTGTGGTACCATATTCTTAAAAAATGTTAATAATGGATTTAATGGTGCTCCGTGGGATGTTCAAAGTTTCTGATATTTTTTTATAACCCAACCCTGATCTGTACTTCTCCACAACTTTGTCCCTGACCTGTTTGGAGAACTCCTTGGTCTTCGTGTTGCCGCTTGCTTGGTGGTGTTTCAGACTCTGGGGCTTTTCAGAACAGGTGTATATACAGTTGAAGTCGGAAGTTTACATGCACCTTAGCCAAATACATTTAAACTCAGTTTTACTGATTTTACAGTTTTACTGATGTTGAATCCAAGTAAAAATTCCCTGTCTTAGGTCAGTTAGGATCACCACTGTGTGAAATGTCAGAATAATAGTAGAGAGAATGATTTATTTCAGCTTTTATTTCTTTCATCACATTCCCAGTGGGTCAGAAGTTTACATACACTCAATTAGAATTTGGTAGCATTGCCTTTAAATAGTTTAACTTGGGTCAAACATTTCGGGTAGCCTTCCACAAGCTTCCCACAATAAGTTGGGTGAATTTTGGCCCATTCCTCCTGACAGAACTGGTGTAACTGAGTCAGGTTTGTAGGCCTCTCCACAAATGTTCTATAGGATTGAGGTCAGGGCTTTGTGATGGCCACTCCAATACCTTGACTTTGTTGTCCTTAAGCCATTTTGCCACAATTTTGGAAGTATTCTTGGGGTCATTGTCCATTTGGAAGACCCATTTGCAACCAAGCTTTAACTTCCTGACTGATGTCTTGAGATGTTGCTTCAATATATCCACATAATTTTCCTTCCTCATGATGCCATATATTTTGTGAAGTGCACCAGCCCCTCCTGCAGCAAAGCACCCCCACAACATGATGCTGCCACCCCCGTGCTTCACGGTTGGGATGGTGTTCTTCGACTTGCAAGCCTCCTCCTTTTTCCTCCAAACATAACGATGGTCATTATGGCCAAACAGTTCTATTTTTGTTTCATCAGACCAGAGGACATTTCTCCAAAAAGTACGATCTTTGTCCCCATGTGCAGTTGCAAACCGTAGTCTGGCTTTTTTATGACGGTTTTGGAGCAGTGGCTTCTTCCTTGCTGAGCTGCCTTACAGGTTATATCAATATAGGACTCGTTTTACTGTGGATATAGATACTTTTGTACCTGTTTCCTCCAGCATCTTCCCAGGGTCCTTTTATGTTGTTCTGGGATTGATTTGCACTTTTCGCACCAAAGTACTTTCATCTCTAGGAGACAGAACGCGTCTCCTTCCTGAGCGGTATGACAGCTGCGTGGTCTCATGGTGTTTATACTTGCGTACAATTGTTTGTACAGATGAACGTGGTACCTTCAGGCATTTGGAAATTGCTCACAAGGATGAACCAGATTTGTGGAGGTCTACATTTTCTTTTCTGAGGTCTTGGCTGATTTCTTTTGATTTTCCCATGATGTCGAACAAAGAGGCACTGAGTTTGAAGGTAGTCCTTTAAATACATCCACAGGTACACCTCCAATTGACTCAAATTATGTCAATTAGCCTATCAGAAGCTTCTAATGCCATGACATCATTTTCTGGACTTTTCCAAGCTGTTTGAAGGCACAGTCAACAAAACAGCCCTATGGAGGATTTCTGGTGAAACTACATTGTCTGTCATGCATTCTGTATGCCCATGAACTTTATGCATGCATAGACGTACATGAGTGCACACTATAGGTATAAAGTAACTCTATTTGAAGTGACACTAATATGGATCTCACTACACAAAGCCCAGTGAGAGTTGTTGACTTTGCCACATTGAGGTTCCGAATATCAATGAGCTGATTGTCTGGGTAACTGAGCTCTGAGTGACCTCCCTCCCTCTCGCTCTGATCACAGCATCACGTTGAACATAATGACAGAGGGTTGCCGTGGAAATCCTGCAGTATGCCCATCGATTGATTGACAGGTAAACAGGGCTATTCTGAGAGGGGAGGAGGCGGGTTAAGAATGAGAATTATCATTAGCTAGCTAACTGCTCACCTTCCCCTCTGTGTGTGAACCTCTATCTCACCATGCTGTACTTAGGTCAGAACATCATTTCTATTGGTCTATACGAAGACAGAGACTTTGCGGAATGAGAGCTCTGCTCCTTTTCTCCATCGGTCTCTCTCTCTCTCTCTTATTTTCTCTCTATCGCTCTCTATGTCTCTCTCTCTCTGAGGCGTGCAGAATATTCTCCTGCGAAGGCGTTTGACCGCTGAATTGTGGAATCGAACTGCTGCAATTCGAGGAATTTCCTCCACAATAGCTGAGAGGAATGTGCCGTCAGCTCAGGGAGAGGGAGAAGGAGACAACCAGCCTGTTTTAGAGAAGGACTGTACAGGACTTACTGTACAGTTAGTCAAAAGTAGTGCACTATAGAGAATAGGGTGCCATTTGGTATGCAGCAAATGCCTTCCAAAAAATGTCCACTTATAATCTACATTAAATCTGTTTCAGTTAATATCTAATTATACAGCAAACTCATCATTAATTGTTACCATGACTGCAGAGGTATGTGTCTAATTGTACATGTAGTCAGTCGGCTTAACCAAGGCACACAGCCACTGTGGCCTACATGTACAAGAACCTTACTAGCTCCGACTTTTGTGAACGTCTAATTCTGGCTGTGAGAGCTAGTCGCAGCATCCATGGCATGTTCCATAGGTATCAGCTCTCCATTCAAATGTGATTGGTTGAATGATAAACACAAGAGTATGTTCAATACCCTGTCTCTAGCATAAGACTGTGTAGTCCAATTTCATACGATTTGAGAAAGAAAAGTACAATGTTTCTATGTAGAGAATGTCTCAAATTAGGTCTCATAATATTTATTTTATAAAGTCAAAAGGTCATGTAAAAAAATTAATAATAATTACTGATTCATAATTGTGAACAAAAGAATGAATTCTGTGTTCAGAGCAGGGTCGCAGCCCAGTAAATATACATGAGCCAAAACAATAATTTACATTGACACAGAACATTTTTGTTATTTAGCAGACGATCTTATCCGGAGAAACTTGCGGGAGCAATTAGGGTTAAGTGCCTTGCTCAAGGGCACATCAACAGATTTTTCACGTAGTGTGCTCTCTCTCTCTCTCTCTCTGTCAGTATTCTCTACATATTATCAGCAATAGCAGCGTTCAGATAGCAATACAGTCAGTGATACGTCTGAATAAAGCAGAGACATTTGGCATATTGCACCATTCTCTAATCATGTAGACACTGGGATTTTAGTTTTCTAAATATTTGCATGCAATAATGTTGATTATGTGTAATGTCTTTTAAAAAAATGACTATGTGTGTACTTGAAGAGATTGAATAGACCCAAATATGAATCAACAAGAAATAGGCCTATGTGACATTATCAACCAATTTAAACGTTGTATAAGGTTTTACATGTTTCAGACAATGATACGCAAATGTTGTGGCAGATGATATTTTGATTCTGGATTAACCCATTGTAGGTTACATGACAGTCATGTCTTAAATGGGTTACATCTAGCTAAGTACAGTTGAAGTCGGACGTTTACATACACTTAGGTTGAAGTCATTAAAACTCATTTTTCAACCACTCCAAAGATTTCATGTTAACAAACTATAGTTTTGGCAAGTCGGTTAGGACATCTACTTTGTGCATGACACAAGTCATTCTTTCAACAATTGTTTGCCTTTAAACAGCTTGGAAAATTCTAGAAAAGTATATAATGGCTTTAGAAGCTTCTGATAGGCTAATTGACATCATTTGAGTCAATTGGAGGTGTACCTGTGGATGTATTTCAAGGCTTACCTTCAAACTCAGTGCCTCTTTGCTCGACATCATGGGAAAACCAGCCAAGACCTCAGAAAAAGATTGTAGACCTCCACAAGTCAGGTTCATCCTTGGGAGCAATTTCCAAACACCTGAAGGTATCACGTTCATCTGCACAAACAATAGTATGCAAGTATAAACACCATGGGACCACACAGCCGTCATACCGCTCAGGAAGGAGACACGTTCTGTCTCCTAGAGATGAACGTACTTTGGTGCGAAAAGTGCAAATCAATACCAGAACAACAGCAAAGGACCTTGTGAAGATGCTGGAGGAAACAGGTACAAAAGTATCTCTATCCATAGTAAAACTAGTCCTATATCGACATAACCTGATTGGCCACTCAGCAAGGAAGAATACACTGCTCCAAAACCGCCATTAAAAAGCCAGACTACGGTTTGCAACTGCACATGGGGACAAAGATCATACTTTTTGGAGAAATGTCCTCTGGTTGATGAAACAAAAATAGAACTGTTTGGCCATAATGACCATCGTTATGTTTGGTTGAAAAAGCCAAAGAACACCATCCCAACTGTGAAGCACAGGGGTGGCAGCATCATGTTGTGAGGGTGCTTTGCTGCAGGAGGGACTAGTGCACTTCACAAAATAGATGGCATCATGAGGAAGGAAAATTATGTGGATATATTGAAGCAACATCTCAAGACATCAGTCAGGAAGTTAAAGCTTGGTCGCAAATGGGTCTTCCAAATGGACAATGACCTCAAGCATACTTCCAAAGTTGTGGCAAAATGGCTTAAGGATAACAAAGTCAAGGTATTGGAGAGGCCATCACAAAGCCCTGAACTCAAGCCTATAGCAAATGTGTGGGCAGAACTGAAAAAGCGTGTGCGAGCAAGGAGGCCTACAAACCTGGCTCAGTTACACCAGTTCTGTCAGGAGGAATGGGCCAAAATTCACCCAACGTATTGTGGGAAGCTTGTGGAAGGCTACCTGAAACGTTTGACCCAATTTCAACAATTTAAAGGCAATGCTACCAAACACTAATTGAGTGTATGTAAACTTTGGACTGTGAATGTGATGAAAGAAACAAAAGCTGAAATAAATAATTCTCTCTATTATTTTTAGGACATTTCACATTCTTAAAATAAAGTAGTGATCCTAAGTGACCTAAGACATGGAATTTTTCCTAGGATTAAATGTCAGGAATTGTAAAAAAATGAGTTTAAATGTATTTGGCTAAGGTGTATGCAAACTTCCGAATTCAACTGTACATATTATGGCTGTAGGCCTATGCAATACACTTTACCCCAAATAATTGAATATCCTGCATGTGAATGGCTTCTTGAAACTGTAGTTGATCAGTTTACTCCTAGAGTCTATGGTTTATTATGCTCTATAAGAGCGGCATGAACCAGAGCTGAGCTTGCAGGTTTGCCTAGATCTAATTGTGGCTCGTTTCCAGCAACACATGAGTATAATTAAACAGGTACTAAAAGTGGCCTCAGTCCTTTCCCACTGTCCTTTATCTTATTGCACCGACTGGCCACTCCTGAATGAGTCTTCGTGCTCTTTTTATTGATGTCGCTAGGCTTGTGAACTGCTGCTGCTGCTGCTGCTGACGTAACCTGACGCACAAAGAAAGAGGATCCGCCTCCAAACTCGACTCATTCGGCAACCAAGTCAGTGCTCAGTGCTGTGCGCACGGAGCCCGGTGCTCGCTATTATCGTTTCTGCTCTGCGCTTTCTCTGTCATCCCCTTCCCTCCATCACTTCCTCCTACATTATAGTAGTTTGACTGTGCCTGCCTGTGGTCGGCTAACAAGGAAGCGTGGCGAGCGTGGCTCTTCACTTTCGTATGATAGAGAGGAGGTATGGCGGAGAGGATTGTCATTATTCAGCAAACAACAGCCAAAGCAGATTAATCCAAAACAAGCAACCGGGACGAGGAAAGGTGCGATAACTGCAAAATGTCAACAACTACTTATTCTGGATTATGGTCGTGACATGTTCTGAACTCTTCGCAAAGTTTTAATGTCATGCGTATTTACTTTGTTTTTGAGGCACCGTAAGGACGGCTTTCCAAACCGCTGTTTTGCGTCTATGTCAGTTACTTTTATTCATTGACATTTTCAACATGTCTTGGGATCGTAACGACGTATAATTTTTTATTTTAAACATTGTCCTGGGCTGGGTGGTCGTGTACTCGTGTCCCTTTGCGTTTTAAATCTGGCACAGTCACTGACCGTCGCCGTGCTGCACGAGCCCTTTAATCATTCAGGGTAAATCTGTGGACGTGTGTTGGCAGAAGCGACCGACATGGGGGCTAAGCAGAGCAGCCCAGCCGCTAACGGACGGACCAGGGCTTATTCGGGCTCGGATCTACCTTCGAGCACCTCTACTACCAGCAATGGGAACGGTAGGACTGCAGCCGTGGCAATGAGCTATCACGCGTATGGCACGTCGGCTCACGGGGCCTCGGGAACCACAGCGACTTCCAGCCAACACATTGGCTCCAGGACGAGGTCCGTGGGAGGAAGTTCTGGAGGGTCAGGGACAAGACCCCAGTCAGGCATCAACATCCCCAACAGCAGTGGAGCCTACAGCTCGCAGGAGTCTGGCAGCAGCACCCCGGAGGAGGCAGAGAGGGACAGGTCCAGCGGGGGACAAGGGGGTCCCCGGTTGTTGATTGGATCGTTACCAGCACACCTTTCGCCTAACCTCTTTGGAGGTAAGAGACTGGCTGACAATAAGGTAGCAACATGCAGCAAGCAACTCCTGTCTGGGTTGTTGAAACAGTTTTGTTCACTTTCACTTTCTCTGTCTGAATGTGTTTTACACATGTTACTCACCAGTGTGGACCAAATGTGTCCAAACACTGCAACTTGGATGACGTGCCTGCGATTTGAATGACATGTTTGTAGTAATAACAGTGTAATAATAGTGTTGTAACAACATTTTAGATGATCATAGTTTACAGTCATAATACATAGGCTATGATTCAATAGCCCCAAGACTCCTACTCTTCCTCCTCCTTATCTTCCCCATCTTCATCCTCCCCCTCCTCCTCCTCCTTCTCATCACCATCATTTACTTTTACAGTGCTCACCATAGTAAGGAGTGTTCATTATCAGCAGTGAATGTGATACAAAACAGCCTATCTTTTTGGAACGATGGAGAGCATTCATCCAATCTCTGCAACCACAATCCACATCATATCCACTTCAGTATGACACAGTCCTGTCAATGATAACTCTCACCACCAGTGCCGGCAGACAGACATTCAGGATATAAACTGTCTGTGTTTAGTGATCAAAGTTCCCTCAACAAGGCTATATAACACAATAACATAGTCTGCATCTGCCTCTAGTCTATTCCATTAGCATTGGACCTGCTGTAGCTAACTGAGTGACATTGATATCTGCTTGAAGAAGAAATGGCATAATAGTTGGTTAATAGTCGTTTGATAGTTGGTTAATAGTTGGTTAATAGTTGGTTATTGCCTATTACTGTAGTTATTGACCAAGCTGATCAGTGATATGAGAATGACTGCCTAAATGAGGCTGCTGTCTGTGTCCCGTCTAAGGTGAGACCGCCTAGTCCAGATCAAACTGTCAACTCAGTATCAGCAGGGCTTGGCTTGTTTGCCCTTCTCCTCCGCCATGCTGTTTGAGGATTAGTTTGGTCTAGGAATGTAACAGATTAGGTAAAAAAAAGATTGTGGTTACTTTGCAGTGAGCTGCTAAATATGCAGATGCTGGATAGAGAGAGAAAGAGAGATTACTTTAGAGAAAGTAATTTCAATCTGCTTTCTCCCTATCTCTGAGGGGAATTATCATCCTAAAACAGAGAGCGAGGGATTATCTGGGCCTGGGGAATATTTGCTCAGCAATTCTCATGGCTCTGAATGTTCACTTGCCTCTGACACTTACTCCATTAGCTGGATTCTCTTACTTCTTTCTTTAACTTTCAGAAAGGGAAGCTTCGACATGCCTTATCTAACATGCCTCAAGGCATTAATCAAGTCCAACACGTCTCAATTGGCACCCTATTCCCTCTGTAGTGCACTACTTTTGACTATAGGAAAAGGGTGCCAGTTGGGACGTACCATGGTCTTTGTAAGGTTACATGCCCGTCTTTGGAACTTTTGATTGACCAGTGATGGACCATGCAGGTGAAGGAGGCATGTATTCTCCCTTTAGAATGTAGACCTAAACAATCGAGCACCAACTGATTGAACCATTCAATCACCAACTCAACCCATTGTATTTCTCTCCACATTGTGCAGCCCTGCTCATTCAGACGTTGCTTCTCTCTCTCTTGTACCTAATTTCATACACTCTCTCAAGCTGCAATTAGATTAAAACTCTAATTGGATTTGTCCTCCGCTCACCTCAGCTGCACTGTTCACGCTCACATAACATACACAGCCTGCAGAAGCCCTGCTATCATTTCATAGGAAACAACCAGGTTCAGACTTCACAGATGTATTCACCTCAGCTGCGCTGTTCACTCTCAGAATAGAATAGACTACACAGCCTCCAGAATCCCTGCTGTCACTTAATAGTCTGAAGAAGCATGACTGGTAAAAGTTCAGACTTCACGTACAGTATGCACCACAGGCCAGCTATTCACTCTCACACAATATAGCCTACAGACAGTATATGCCTTGGGTATCATGTCTGGTGTAAGTTCGGAATTCACACAACTGGCGCACCTGTGGTGAAAACAGAGAAGCCATGCCGTTGAGTGGTTGAGTCGTTGCTTGCTCAGATGGAATTTCCCCAGAAGCTCTTGTGTTCTGTGTTGAGAGGCCAGCCTGTTCTCTGCTCTCTGCCTTCTTCCTGCACCCAGGTCGTGTCATGTCAGGGTGAGCTTCAACCACATCAGCTCCACTCAGATGGAAACACAGTTAAAATTTAGACTCCTGTGTGTCTGAGAGCAGAGGGGGAATACAGTTATACACGCAGACACATGCATACACACACATACACACACACACACACACACACACACACACACACACACTACACGTACACACACACACTTATGCATATACACATACATACACACACACACACATTATTTTGACTGGCTGGGATCTACTTCTGTTTTTTGAGATTCAACAGCAGTGAATAATGTTTTTTTTTCTTTATTCGTGTCAATGAGTATTTCATGTTTTATGAGTTGAAGACACAATGTTTTATAAACCATGTGTATTTCAGGCATAGTTCCATGAAAGCTATGAGTGTTTATATCTGGTTCTATTGCTGTTTTCACCGGTGGTAGTGAGTGAGAGAATGTTGTTGTCCTTGGAAGGAGAGGGATAAACAGCCACAGTGTACCAAGCAGCTTTCTCTTTACTGTTGGACTCTTTCTCTATGGCTGTTTGAGCACGTCTCTCGCTCTCTCGCTCTCTTGCTTTCTCACGCTCTCTCTTTCTCTTTCTCTCTCTCTCTCTCTCTCTCTCTCTCTCTCTCTCTCTCTCTCTCTCTCTCTCTCTCTCTCTCTCTCTCTCTCTCTCTCTCTCTCTCTCTCTCTCTCTCTCTCTCTCTCTCTCTCTCTCTCTCTCTCTCTCTCTCACCCCCCCACCCCCCTTTCTCTATGGCTGTTTGAGCACGTCTCTCACTCTCTTGCTTTCTCACGATCTCTCTCTCTCTCTCTCTCTCTCTCTCTCTCTCTCTCTCTCTCTCTCTCTCTCTCTCTCTCTCTCTCTCTCTCTCTCACCCCCTCCTCTCTTCCTCTCTTTTTGATAACAAAATGATAGTTTAGCGTCTGAGTCAGGGCCATGTTACTACAGTATTATCATGAAAGAACAACTTGACCCTGTTCATTCTCCTCAATCACCTTGCAGCCAGGTGAGGTGTGTCTTGGGTACAGGTGTTCTGTAACTTGAATGTTATTCATACAGTTAGAAGGCGGTTTTCCCACTGAAAGCTGCTTGGCAACTCTTCCGTTTAACCTTGCCACACATTTGAACTTACCCAGGGGAGCAGGGTAAGGGTATTTTCTTTGAATGTGCTATTCTACACCTACTTTACCTATGACACGGCTGCCTAGAGCAATAATATATGTACTTTCTGAGAAGAGCAAGAATGAAAAGGGGTTAAAGCACAACTTGCCGTGTGAGACTATGCAGGGAGGCAGTTCTGACCACTGAATAAAAGTGAAGCTTTAAAAGGCACACTAGGCAGGAAATGTAATTAGTACACAAGTGTGTGCACAACACTCTCCCTTTCAGTCACCTGTTTGTGTCTGAGAAAATAAATTGCTCAGTTACTGTAAATGTGTTTGTCTGAAAGCAGGAGGGTCCTAATTCTGGAACAGAGAAAGAACATACCGGAAATATACCATGTAGTCTTTTTTGTTTCTTTTTTAAAATACTAGCTAGTTCTAATATTCTGTTTGTGTCGTCAGGGACAACTTGTGGTACAAAGTGTGTCAGACGATGAGGGCCCTGGAACAGATGAACAGGTGCACACACCTGCTGTAATATAGGGGTCAACTGACCGACCTGCAATCTGATCCAACTTCTAGCCCAGACACCCAGAAAGAAAACGTCTGCTTTGAAATATCTCCTTCCCATTTCATCAGATTGAATTCCCAATGTATATAGATGTTCTCTGCCCCTTAAAACACAGTGATGTCTGAGTAGATAACATGAATGGTGGGAGTGAAGACGAACCTCAGAAGACTTAGTAGGCTGTAATTTTAGTGTCCTGTCAATGAAGCTCATCTAAGGGGAGACCTCATGGCACTACCTACTGTCTTCCTTTGTGTGGTGAATGACTGACTGCCAGGAGACAGAGTTTATAGACAGCTAATAGTAAATAACTTGTAATAAATGTTTCATGGAGTAGTAGTTTCATGGAGACTCTTCTTTTGTTTGAAAGCAGGATCCGATCTGGCTTGATTTACAGGCTGAAACAAGGGAAGATTCTCTCCCTGTGATTATTCACTAAGATTGCACTGCTGAAGGTATAGTGCTATACCACCGCCCTGCAGCACCATTGGCTGGCTGCTGCCAATGGCCCCCAGCTATAAGCCCAGTCAGATGGAAGGACAGGAGAGCATTAGAGAGAGTTGAAATATTAAACTGGAGGTTCCTTTCATTCTCTTTCTATCCCTAAGGTGTCAACAAGGCAAGACAGAAGAGTCAGGGAATCAATGTTTTCCACAGGTGTTCTCCGTAGAAGTCTTAGTGATAGAAATAGAAATAGAAGTTGAAGGAATTATAAATAGTTTTCCATCTCCGATAAGATTGTGTTTTTATTTGGTTGCATCCCAAATGTCACCCTTTTTGCTATGTAGTGCACTACTTTTGACCAGAGCCCTATGGTTACAGGGAGCTATTTGGGGCGTTAATTTGTAATTTTGGTCTCATACCTGCTTTCTGACACTGTAAAATCCAGGCTGGTTGTGTTATGTAATGCCCTGAACTGCCCTGTCCTGGGCTGTCCTGTCCTGTACTGTGTTGCCTGCCCTAGCCTCACTTCCCCCTCTGTCAGCCAGGCAGCTTGGCACTGAGGGGCTGTTATGGCCCAGCCGGTCAGCCTTTCACTGTTGTTTCATCCTGTGCCCTGGCTGGAGGCTCAGAGGACGCTGGAGGCCATAATGAACCAGAGGAAAGGTGGGCTGAGGAGAGGTGGGCTGGGGTGAGGAGAGAAGCATTGAGGTCAGATAGGGTTTAGGGCTGTCTTGGTCTAAAGTGCTAGTAGTCTTTATGGTCTGTATTTTTGGTTGCATGTTTCTGGGTCTGTTTTAGACTGTGTCTTGGTCTGTGTTTTGCTCTGTGTCTTGGTCTGTGTTTTAGACTGTGTCTTGGTCTGTGTTTTAGACTGTGTCTTGGTCTGTGTTTTAGACTGTGTCTTGGTCTGTGTTTTAGACTGTGTCTTGGTCTGTGTTTTGGTCTGTGTTTTAGGCGTGTCTTGGTCTGTGTTTTGGTCTGTGTTTTAGGTTGTGTCTTGGTCTGTGTTTTGGTCTGTGTTTTAGAATGTGTCTTGGTCTGTGCTTTGGTCTGTAGTGGTGGCCCAGAAAGCTAGTTTTGACAGCTTCTCATTTTGAAGCCTAGCTCATTTGACGGAGCACACAACTACAAGATGTAGAAGTTAGCCTATATTACAAGATAGGCTACATATTTGTTATGACTCAGTGAACAACTGGAGCATCACACTCCATGATCCCTCTCCTCTCCTCTCCTCTCCTCTCCTCTCCTCTCCTCTCCTCTCCTCTCCTCTCCTCTCCTCTCCTCTCCTCTCCTCTCCTCTCCTCTCCTCTCCTCTCCTCTCCTCTCCTCTCCTCTCCTCTCCTCTCCTCTCCTCTCCTCTCCTCTCCTCTCCTCTCCTCTCCTCTCCTCTCCTCTCCTCTCCTCTCCTCTCCCCTCCCCTCCCCTCCCCTCCCCTCCTCTCCTCTCCTATCCCCTCTCCTCTCCTCTCCGTCTGGAGCCCCTGGTAATAAACAGTAGTAAATGGCCTACTAAAGGTCAGCTGGTGTCCTCTACTCTGGCCATGGTAGCGTGACGTACATAGACGCTGCTGCTCTAGGAGAGGCCCATTTACACAGGTAAAAAGAAAAGAGAGGGATAAATCAATGTATCTGAACAAAAATGGACAGATGAGGGTTGAGGAAAGTAAACAAAAAGACAGATTAACCCGAGAACCGGTGGGCCTCGACAGAACCCCCCTCCATTCTGACTGCAACATTCTAACAGTAACATTTCATATATGCTAAAATAAAAAATAAAAAAATCATTTGGTTGTGTTTATGAAGGCCTTGGGTAACATTAGAATAGTATTTATATTTTATTTCAAACAACACCATAGAATGTTCATTATTGTATGTAAAAAAATAAAAAAAGATTTTCAAGTGTTCAATCATTTTTATTGGTGGATTGCCTTTTGTTACGACTATGAAACAGAAAGCATATGTGTTGGAACACGGTAACAGTTTTTTTATAACGACAAAATAAATAAAAATACCCCAACCACCAAGACGCACGGTCAAGATAGACGGTCAAGACGCATGGTCAAATGACAAAAACATTATAGCCTGAACATCATTATAAGCGCCAAGTGTTCTTTATAAATAGTGACACTCAGCACAAAGCAATGATACCGTTATAATGAATATAAGTGTCTATGACAGCAGTCAAAAATAGTCAATTATTGTCATCAGTCACAGATTGAGGAGATGAAGGAGCATGGCGCAGCGCATTCAACGTTCAACATGTTTATTAGAATGTGAACGGAGAAAACAATAAAAGAATACATCAAACCGTAACGTACGTGTCGGCTCACACAATGGAATCTAACATACAAACAATGATCCACACACAGGTGGAAAAGGGAACCGACTAATGCAGCTGCCTCTAATTGGGGACCAACACAAATTACACCATAGAGTCTGCTAGACTACTTAACCAACCTCCTGAACCTGTCAGCCCTAGAGATGCCTATGATTCAGCTCTTCTGGCATTATTTTTATCATGTGAACTCTCGTGTGACAGTGATCAAAGTACAGCAGCATGGGTAATGCCCTTTTCACCACTAACTTACTGCAGTCATGTGAAGTGCACACACACACACTAACTGAGAGATAGAGAGTGTCACTGTCTTGTTTTTCCTGAAGACTGTCCTGTGTTATTCCCATGTTGGGCTACCGTCCTCATAATCTATCAATACTATCACAAGAACTGTTTGAGAGGCCTCTCTCTCTCTCTGTTAACTCCTCCTCTCACCCCTCATCTCTCCTCTCCAGCACAGCATGGCCCTCTCTGTGCCTGCCTGACTGACGCCCAGTGCACTTGGCTGCAGACATTAATTAATTTGTGATGGCTCTGGGGGAGGGGAGGGGGAGGGGTAGGGGGGGAGTTGGGGGAGAGCGAGAAGAGGAGGAGAAGGGGAGAGCGAGAGATATAGGGGAAGAGAGAGAGAGAGAAGAGAGCGAGTGTGAGAGAGAGAGAGAGAGAGGAGGAGATGGGGAGAGAGAGGGGGGGGAAGGGAGGGGGAGAGAGAGAGAGAGGAGGAGATGGGGAGAGAGAGAGAGAGAGAGAGAGAGAGAGAGAGAGAGAGAGAGAGAGGAGAGAGAGAGAGAGGGAGAGAGAGAGGGAGGAGAGAGAGAGGAGGAGAGAGAGAGGGAGAGAGGGGGAGGGAGAGAGAGCGAGAGGGAGAGAGGGGGAGGGAGATATGGTAGAAAGGCAATTCCTTTAACTTGATAGATAGAATGATGAAAGAAGTGATCAGGAGAGGAAAGAGTAAAAGACAAACAGGAGAGAAGGTCCCAGAATTCACTATGGGCTGTTGGGTTTGGAGTCCTGTGGTTTGAATGGATGAAATGGGAGAGTGATAGATGACATGATGATGGGACATAGGTTAGAGCAAGGTGGGTCTCATTCAATCATTGACCACAGTGACAGCTAATCTATACCGAGCCCTGCCTCACCTTAGTCACCTGTAGACAACCCACTCTGTCATTAAAATTCCCCACCACACACACACACACACACTGACACTTCGTTTGTGGATGTGAGTCAGCATAACACTCTGCCTAATTATTAACCTGCCTCTTTAAGTTTCCTCTCTGTGATGAACGCAGGCTGCCGTTCTGTTTAGACGCTGTGTGTTTGTGGCCTGCCTGCCTGCCTGCCTGCCTGCCTGCCTGTCTGTCTGTCTGTCTGTCTGTCTGTCTGTCTGTCTGTCTGTCTGTCTGTCTGTCTGTCTGTCTGTCTGTCTGTCTGTCTGTCTGTCTGTCTGTCTGTCTGTCTGTCTGTCTGTCTGTCTGTCTGTCCGTTAGCCAGCAGCTGGTCTCCCCTCTCCGTCCCAAGCCTGACTGCCAGTCATCCATCTGAGCCGCGTCATCTATTGATAGGGCTGTGTGTTAATGTGGCAACGTATTATTCGTCCCGCCATTAACTCACATGGTCCTGGCTGCACCTGTTAAACTGTCATTTCACCTTTTAAGATCTGTCATTCCACCTTTAACGCTCAGTCATTCCACCTTTAACGATGCCGTTTGTCTTTACGAGTGACACACTTAATGACAGGAGCACATGGTGTTCTCTGGGGTGGCCACACCGCTCAGGGAACTAGATCTGAAGGTTCATCTTGCTCCGATGGCAGGGGACCAGAGGAGGAGGATGGAGATCCAGTATGTCAGTGTGTCTTTGTAGAGTGGAGCAGAGTAGTGCACACAGAAAGAGTGGGTTAACTGTCGACTGCATCACCTGCTGCTCACTCAACTGGCTGTGAGTCAACACACATGGAAATGCACTCACACATGCACTCGCACACGCACACACAAACACACACACTTTACAACAGAGGGAGCAGGACAAGAGTGTCAGGCGTGTGTGTAATAGCCTCTGTGGGCTATTAAGGTTTGCTGTCAGTGGGTTTTGTTCTGGTGCACCAACCGGAACGCTCCCGCCCTCCGCCCAGTGAATGATTGTGTCTACACACACCACTAGACATACAGTATAAGGATAGTCCACCAGCCAGTGGGTTAGTTTTGCAGCAGGAGCAGTCTAGAGTGGGAGGGAGGGAGGGAGGGAGGGAGGGAGGGAGGGGAGGACACGAAGGGTACTGTGGTGTCTTTGAAGGAAGGAGAGGAGAGGAGGAAAGGGAGGAGAGAGGGAGGGGAGAGGGAAGGACTGTGGTGTCTGAGACTTGTATGTTGGTGCTAAATCTGACTTCTGCTTGCTGGGTGTGAAACATGCGCTGTAAGGCCGTGAGGCTCTAGCTGTGGCCCTGCTCTACTCTGGTCTGCTCTGTGTGGAAACTCACATGTCTTCTCTTGTCACTGCAGACATAGCTACCCTGTATGTTTATTAACACACCCTAACCCTAACCTGGGTATTATCTATTTCCTTATCTTCCTCAAAACACTAACCCTAGCCCGGGTATTATCTGTTTCCTTACCTTCCTCAAAACACTAACCCTAGCCCGGGTATTATCTGTTTCCTTACCTTCCTCAAAACACTAACCCTAGCCTGGGTATTATCTATTTCCTTACCTTCCTCAAAACACTAACCCTGTGCATTTCTCCTTGTTTATAGCTTTTTTGCACTCCAGACTTCTTGTATTTTTATACTTTTTCATACTGCCGCTCTATGTATCATGTATCGTGTATCTGTCTTTTGTGTATTTTCGTTCTGGCATTTTGCACCTGCCCTGTGTTTTTTTTGTAGCTGCTTGACAAAGAAATTTCCCCTCGGGGATCAATAAAGTACCTACCTACCTAGCCCGGGAAATATCTATTTCCTTACCTTCCTCATAACACTAACCCTAACCCGGGTATTATATTGACCATTACTGTTATTGTCATTTACAGTGAAGGAAGATAAGCTGAGACTAGTGGAGCAGGACAGAGCATATGGAATAGCAGACTGAGCTAACAGTGGTCTGATGGCAGCTCATTGTCATGGGTTAAAGTGGAACTGACAGCGTTTCAACTGCTTTGCAGATATGAAACAAACAGACAATCATAATATCAGTAAAAAGTAGCAAATTCACAGTTTATGCTACAAAACCAGATTTTAAAAATAGGTTCTATTTGACTCAACATTCCATGACGTACAGTAAGGTATTGTTGGCAGAAAGGATTGATGCAGTTCAATGCATGATTAATATTTCATACAGTCCCGTGTAGCTCATTTGGTATAGCGTGGCGCTTGCAACGCCAATGTCGTGTGTTCGATTCCCACAGGGGACTAATATGAAAATGTATAAAAGTTGCTCTGGATAAGAGCGTCTGCTAAATGACGTAAATGTAATATACATAGAATTTTGCGAACAAATTGGTTTACATCCCTATTATTGTGCATTTCTGCCAAGATAATCCATACACCTGACAGGTGTGGCATATCAATAAGGTGATTAAACAGCATGATCATTACAGAGGTGCACCTTGTGCTGGGGACAATGAAAGGACACTCTAAAATGTGTAGTTTTATCACACAACACAACGCCACAGATTGGGCAGTTCGCATGCTGACTGAAGGCAGGAATGTCCCCCAGAGCTTTTTCCAGAGAATTTAATGTTAATTTCTCTACCAAAAGCCTACAATGTTGTTGTAGAGAATTTGGCAGAATGTCCAACTGGCCTCACAACCACAGACCACGTGTATGGCGTCATGGGCGAGTGTTTTGCTGATGTCAACGTTGTGAACAGATGGTTAGGCATAATCTATGGACAACAACCCCAATTGCATTTTATCGATGGCAATTTAAATGCACAGAGATACCGTGACGAGATCCTGAGGCCCATTGTCGTGCCATTCATTCGCCGTCATCACCTTATGTTTCAGCATGATAATGCACAGCCCCATGTGGCAAGGATCTGTACACAATTCCTGCATGCAGAAAATGACCCAGTTCTTCCATGGTCTGCATACTTACCAGGTATGTCACCCATTGAGCATGTTTGGGATGCTCTGGATCGACGTGTACAACAGCATGTTCCAGTTCCCACCAATATCCAACAACTTCGCACCGCCATTGAAGAGGAGTAGGACAACATTCTACAGGCTACAATCAACAGCCTGATCAACTTTATGCGAGGAGATGTGTCGCGCTGTATGAGGCAAATGGTGGTCACACTAGATACTGACTGGTTTTCTGATCCACGCCCCTACCTTTTTCTTTTAAGGTATCTGTGATCTGTATTCCCAGTCATGTTAAATCCATAGATTAGGACCTAATTAATTAATTTAAATTGACTGATTTCCTTATATGAACTGTAAATCAGTCAAATCTATTTTTGTTCAGTATAGATAATTCACCAATACATTTCTTGGTAGTCCAACAAATATTGCTATCAGGTTGTAAATCACAGCTGGCCTGGTACATTGTTTGCTGCCTCCAGCTATTCATGATGCACTGTTTCAGTTTCAGTGACTCAACTATTTTGGACAAATACGAATGTAACTAAGGCTGGGAATGTCAATACAATCAAATGAGCAAGGGCAATGACCACAAGTCAGTCATAGCGTGGCTAATAGGTTAGCTTATACAAAAATTTACAAAAGTATGTGGACACCCCTTCAAACTAATGGATTTGGCTATTTCAGCCACACCCATTGCTAACAGGTGTATAAAATTGAGCATACAGTCATGCAGTAGAATGGCCTTACTGAAGAGCTCAGTGACTTACAATGTGGCACTGTCATAGGATGCCACCTTTCCATCAAGTTAGTTTGTCAAATTTTTGTCCTGCTAGAGCTGCCCCGGTCAACTGTTATTTTGAAGTGAAAATGTCTAGGAGCAACAACGGCTCAGCCGCAAAGTGGTAGGCCACACAAGCTCACAGAACGGGACCGCCGAGTGTCTGTCCTCGGTTGCAACATTCACTACCGAGTTCCATACTGCCTCTGGAAGCAACGTCAGCAAGTCAGTAGATTCTTGAAATGGGTTTCCATGGCAGAGAAGCCACACACAAGCCTAAGATCACCATGCTCAATGCTAAGCGTCGGCTGGAGTGGTGTAAAGCTCGTCGCAATTAGAAACGTGTTCTCTGGAGTGAGGAATCACGTTTCACCATCTGGCAGTCCGACGGACACATCTGGGTTTGGCGGATGCCAGGAGAACGCTACCTGCCCAAATGTATAGTCCCAACTGTAAAGTTTGGTAGAGGAGAAATAATGGTCTGGGTCTATTTTTCATGGTTCAGCCTAGGCCCCTTAGTTCCAGTGAAGGGAAATATGTACGCCACAGCATACAATGACATTCTAGACGATTCTGTGGCAACAGTTTGGGGATGAAAGTGAGGTCCATACAGAAATTGTTTATCGAGATTGGTGCGGAAGAACTTGACTAGCCTGCACAGAGCCCTGACCTCAACCCCATTGAACACCTTTGGGATTAATTGGAACACTGAATGCAAGCCAGACCTAATCGCCCAACATCAGTGCCCAAACTTACTAATTCTCTGCTTGATGGGGGTGTATATGAACAGATTTGAATAAGATTTAATGTTATTAAAGCGCTTTCAGTTCCACTTTAAGGGGTCGGGTGGAAGGGGGCCAGGGGGCCAGCGTCGAGGACGGAGGATAGAGGACAGTGAGGCCAGAGCAAGGGATCGGGAAGCGGAGATCAGGGCACTGTCAAGCTCATGTTAGGAGGCAGGAGGCAGGCAGGGAACACATGAGGACAAATTAGGATGGGGGCAGGGACGGGTCAGTGGCTTGGATGTCTGGTTGGCATGCTTGTGTCTGCAGTGTGGCTGGCTGATGTCTGAAGCAGTTACACATTCGTAACATATCATACGAATTGCAGAAGAAAATGTATGTCCCTTTTTGCAGGATGTAAGACATCATACGAAATGAATGACGTTGTGCACAATTGTGCACAATTTTCGGGGACCCGTTTTGGCTCGTGAGCACTACTTTCAAAACTACTGGCTGAAATGATCCAAAATCCTTTATAACGCATCTTTAATGGACAAACACTCAACTCTACACTACACTGTCATACAGCATAGTCAGAGCTGACCAGCTTCCGCTCCAATACTTTCCGATACACACATTCATCCATGTGTTCATAGTCTACATACACACACATAGAGCCGCAGACACCCATTGCAAACATGGACAGAAAAGGTCAAACAACAGCGGATGAGACAAGTGACGGTAAATGGTCTGATGGTACTCTCTGATAGTGAGGAAATGTCTGTGTACGTGTGTGTGAGTGTGTGTCGCCACGTGTTCACTACTCTCGCTGCACTTAGTTATCACCTTTTCATTAACTTCCTGTTCCTTTCCAGTAATCGGCAGCAGTAAAAATGATTTGACCATACTGAAATGTCCTATACCCATTTTAGGCACATTCCAGTAAAGAAAGCCACAAGCTCTCTCAGTTAGATATCTATTGTAGGAGTATTATTCTCATGCTATGCAGTTCTACTTCTTATATCGACGGATAAGCAGTGCATTCGACAAGTCACCGCGGCGAAACGCCCACAACGTGCAGCAAAGTGAACCATATTCTAATGGTTCCACACATTTGCATACAAATAGCCTGTCTGTGCTCTACTCGGTTAGTCAATATTTACTGAGGGACTATCTAATAACCCATGCAGGATTTTATCTCTTCATCACACACGATTCCCAGATATATAAGACCCAGCATTTAGCTGATGATCACTTTGACTTTCACTATGAAAGAAGGTTGATCTTATTCTAGGTCTACAGTTCTTGACCTGATTATTAGTAGACTGCACTGCACTCTCATGAGGGTTGAAGGCCTACTGCCTACACAATATGCTGTTCAGATCCATCTGTTTCCTGAGTTTTGTCTGTCATGGGGTGGACTGGGTTTGTTTGTAACGTTTAGTATTGGATCTGTCCTCATGCCCAATAACAGACACAGTTACACTGAGAAGGAAGTGGGGCCTTTGACCTTTATGCTGAGAAAACATAGTTCTCTTCTGCTCCGCTGTTACAGGATAATTACAGCTGTTTTTTCCCCTGTTTGTTTCTCTTCTCTCTTGTTCCTCTTCCCCTTTGAGAGGAAGACAGTTCCTCCTCCTCTTCCCCTGTGAGAGGAAGGAGTATACTTTCCTGTCTCCAATATTTATAAGATATCATATAAATAATCTGTTCATTTATCAACATGTTGTAACGCTGAGCCATTGGAGCAACCATTTCAACTTGCCCAGATGAAGGCCTATAATATGTCAATGCAGTCGTTAAGTATGTCCCTCTCATATCTGCCTGCTGCTGTATGAAGTCCACATACTCTAGACACACCAGACCATCCATCCAGGAATCAATAGTCAGTCTTTCTCCTCATCGTGTGATGAACTACACCACCGCCTTGTCCGCTTGACACACACACACACACACACACACACACACACACACACACACACACACACACACACACACACACACACACACACACACACACACACACACACACACACACAAACACACACACCTGCCTACACACACACACACACACACACATACACACACACACACACACACACACACACACACACACACACACACACACACACACACACACACACACACATAGACAGGCATGTCTGGACATGTATGCAGGTAAGGTATGCTGTGATACCGATCCCAGTCAGAGCATGACTGATTGTAAGGTATTCAGTATTTCACAACAAATGGAGTTAGTTATTAAGCTGAAGTCAGATGATAGGGAAGCTCCTCCAGTCTAGTACCATAGGATGGCTGACAATATGTCCAACCAGTCACACGTCCCAGAGACACTGCATAGCATGTTTATGCATGTTGCCTTCACAAACGTCAACTCAAAGTAGCCTAGTGGTAGTAGACTGGCGGGAATACAGCCAACTCCGGACTACATACATGTATGCCCCATGAGAGAGACTGGGGTCAACTCAATGTACACTCAAAACACATATTAGAGAAAGGCACAAAATGTTTGTTTGTATGCTTCTGGGGCAGTTTGTTATGTGGCCTCTACATAGCAATAACATTCTGCAGCATGTTGAAGGTAACTTTACTGTCTTGCTGGGCCCAAAGCCCAGACACTGTTCCCACGCTGAGCTCTCCTGCTGGGGATAACTGTATAGACATACTGCTACTGCTGTGTTGCAGACTGTCTACTGAAACTGTACTAGTGTGTCCTCACCCTGTTTATGGTTAGAGACAGTACTCAATCTGGGCTCCTACAAGTCTCCAAATACCAGATACTGTCATACGTCTACCTCACTCAATTCTTAAAACTACTTATAGCTTAATTTGTTTTGACAGTTTGGCCGGCCTTTCACAGCAAAGACTAATAAAAACAAGAACACAGCAATCTTATGAGTGTGGTGAGAAAATAGCTATAACCTTAACCAGAATGTAGTAAACCAATGGAGACTTCCTCTAGACCTGATATTGTCTCCATCAGTGGAGGCTGGTGGGAGGAGCTAAAGGCCTCATCGTAACAGAGTCAGACATGTGGTTTCCACGTGTTTGATGTGTTTGATACCATTCCATTTATTCCATTCCAGTCATTACAATGAGCCTGTCCTCCTATAGCTCCTCCCACAAGCCTCCTCTGGTCTCCATACTGAAGTGATGTAACATTTCCTTTACCTTGTGTGGGTGGTCAGGGAGAGGCGGTTGAAAGATGAACGTTGGGGGTTAGTGATTATAGTGAACAGTCATATGTACATATGTAAACTCTCACATTGACAGGTTCCGAGGCGATAGTTCAAACAGTCTCTGACCGTCCAGGAATAAGCTTAGCTTACAATCCAGTTTACTAACTGTATCTATCTATCTATCTATCTATCTATCTATCTATCTATCTATCTATCTATCTATCTATCTATCTATCTATCTATCTATCTATCTATCTATCTATCTATCTATCTATCTATCTATCTATCTATCCTAGTAATGCTAGTAATGCTAAAATGCCATGGCCTGGTTTAGGCTACATGTGTTCTCTACCCTGTGCTGAGTATGTCCTAGTAGTGTTAAAACACACATGCCTGGTTTACATGTACTACTTAACACTGAGGACGCTGTCACATATCCCCTTATGATCCAGATCCTGGAGTGTTTGGTTCCCTGATCCATGCTATAAAGCATGTGTGAAACACAAACGAACCCTGGCTGACACGAATCCTGGAACTCTGTGAGTATCGGGTCCACCATACAGGACCAGGGTATCAGGTATTGTGACGTGACAGCACAAGTCGTGGGACCTTTTTGCCCGTTATAAACAAGTTAAATAAGCTCGCTAACGTCATGTAGAATGTGTGTCTTGCTAATCCTACCATGAAACGGTTATTTTCAGGTAAACATATTTGTAGAATTCTTACAAACGCTCCAAGAATTTTATATGTAAAAATGCTAAGTGTTTGCCCTGGTACTGAAGGTGACTGGCGATCTGCAGTATAGTACCACTGGAATGCCTGGGAAAACTGTGGTAATTTTTCAAAAGCCACTGTAGTAGAACATAACTGCTGCCTGGACTGGCAATTTATGTTCCTATTAAAATGTTACCAAGGCACATGATTATCTGCGTTATGTTAGGAATGAGGCTCCCTTCACACTGGGTTATTACACTAGGTGTGGTTTGACAGTCCTGAGCTAGTGCTGGGCGGTATACCGAATTTTACGATATACCAGTATTGATGCACGGACCGGTTTGGGTTTTTACTTTACCATCTATAACGTTATTTGAATGTTTGGTTTGTTAAATGGGATACACCGCGTGTAGCGTCCATTTTTATAGTTGACTTCGCTACTTGAGTCATCTCTCTCCGGTCTCTCTCTCCATGCAGCTTTCCACACAGACCTAGCCCCGCCCCCTGTCACTCAAGGAGCGCATTAGTTGTTCCTCGACCGCGAGACACTTGCGTTCAGTCCTACGTGGTTAACGCAGCTCATGCAACAACGTTGATGACAACAATGCTGTTTTCCCTTTGCTTCGTAATATAAATCCACTACAGATCTATAATTACACTATTCGTTTTTGTTTCTTACATCTGCAAACAGCTAGTTTGTCTTTTCTTAGCAAGTTGGGCCTAAATCGTATTAGCCGTTAATGGTAATCTCTAGTTAGCTGGCTAGCTAGCTAATAAATGTACTGAGTCAGAGCAAACATAGTTAGCTATACAGCCTGATAATACTAGTGATCTAAATCAGCATTTTGTTTTTGCAACAGTATCTTCTAAATCAAAGAGCTAAGAGAAAACTTTCAATGTAGCCAAAGATTATAGCATCCCCTAGGAAAAATGTATCAACACTTTGGTTCCTACCCTGTCACAATAACTCCTCCCTGGCATTTCAAACACTAGTGCCCACTATTATATTGTAACTATAGAATTAGAATAATCATTATATTTCCCTGATTCCAACAGTTCACCCAAGTGTTTTTCTCTAAATCTCAAGTCAAATCGCAATTGCAACATTTGGTGGCAGTGTAGAAATGATCTCAAATGAGTGCAGGAAATGCAGAAATTGATGAAAATGCTGCATTTCTGGGGGTTTGAAGTTGAATTGAACAGTATAAAACATTTAGAATGGAGAAAGACCCATTGAAATCGCTTAGAATGTATGTGTTGCCACCCTAGCGTCACACACTACTCATAAAGCAAATTTAGAACTTTTATTATTCCAAAACATATAATACAGTGAAATACCATCATACCGTCCAATTCTTTTAAAATACCAAAAGGTTGCTGTTTCGAATCCCTGAGCCGGCAAGGTGGAAAAATGTACCATTCTGCCCTTGAGCTAGGCAGTTAACCCCCAAACAACAACTGCTACCCCGGCGCCAATGACATGGATATTGATTAAGGCAGCCCCCGGCAAATCTCTGATTTAGAGGGGTTGGGTTAAATGTGGAAGGCACATTTCCATTGAATGCATTCAGTTGTGCAACTCACTAGGTATCCCCTTTCCCCTAAAGAAGATTCCTTATCAGTTGTATCACAACTGGCCGTGATCGGCAGTCCCATAGGGCGGCGCACAATTGGCCCAGTGTCGTCCGGGTTAGGGGAGGGTTTGGCCAGGGGGACTTTACAAGTACGCGGCCATTGTAAATAAGAATTTGTTCTTAACTGACTTGCCTAGTTAAATAAAGGTACCATTTATTTATTTTTTTAAAGGTTGCCCCAATGTCATGATATTATATTTTGGCCATATCGCCCAGCCCTATCCTGAGCTAGCACACCTGATTCAACTTGTCAACTAATCATCAAGCCCTTGATTAGTGAATCAGGTGAGCTAGTTCAGGGCTACAACAAAATAATGAAACGTCTGGGGGTCCCCGGGGAGAGTTTTGAAAACAATTGTTGTAGGCTATAGCCCTGAGCTGTGTTTAACAATTCGACCAAGGCCATAGGCCAACATAAACGTAATAGGGTTGGACCTGTTTAACCAGCCTGTTTAAAATACTCTCAGTTGCTTTGTATAATAATGTATACCTACTTGTACCTATAGTTCCTTAGGAACTACTTATAAAACAGTCATTTGAATGCTTAAATGAGTTGTCTTTGTCTTACTGTGTGTGGTAGCAGTGAAAGGTAGTCGAGTCAGAGACCAGACAGACTAAAAGCCCTGCATGATGCTGATGACTGTTTGTCTCTTCATTTACAGAAGACATGTCAGAGCACACACAGAATAAACTTTTTCAGCTCTCAATAGAGGTGTCCCTTCATTTGCTTTCTCGCACGCTAGCACGCACAAAACACACACATACACACTCTCTCTTTCCCTCTCACACACACCTCTGCATGTCTCACGCTTTATTAAATGTGCTGTATACATTGAATTACTTCACTGATTAGAATTGATCACATGCTGATGATAGAACAGAGGAGAGATAACGAAAAGCAGAGTGAACATTATTAAGAACGTTGGGCCAGTAACCGAAAGGTTGCTGGTTCGAATCCCTGAGGTGGAAAAATGTACCGTTCTGATTCATGAACTCCAGTTGTACCTTGAGCTCTTTAGTCTTTGGCTGCGTCCGAAATGCCACCCTTTATAGTGCACTCCTTTTGACCATGGGTCTGGCCAGAAGTAGGGCAGTGTAGGCTTACACTGGCTTCTCACACTCTCATATGCAGATTGATTCTGTCTATTACTTTAATGGTATTGCTCTGTCACTCCCATATAATGAGCACAGTCCTCGTTCTCATGTATGTTCAGTAGGACATTCTCACATGTGATACTGTCTGAAATCCCACCTTTCAGAGTTAACACTTCCCTCCATTGATTTTCACACAATAGCTTTCTGCTGTACATTCTGTGTAATTAAATAGGGCTTTGACGAGGCTGTGCTGCATGTAAATCAGCCTCACTGTTCACAGAATAATGGGCCTGATGGTATCAACTCTGACTCATACCTAGCTGTTGTTTTAAATGGTGTGAAATGGCTGTTCAATATCACTTTGAGCTGGATGATTAGAAAGTGTGTGTGTGTGAGTGTGTGTGTGAGTGTGAGTGTGAGTGTGAGTGTGTGTGTGTGTGTGTGTGTGCTCTCCTATGTTACAATCCTTACTGCTGCTTTGTACATAGTTGTTAGTTACCACAAACCCTTTGTGCTAACATACAAGTGATTATGTGTGTTCACGGTTACCATCACACTGCATTCAACAGTCACACGTCATGCACACGCCGTACCGTACATGGCACACTCACATACCGTACATGGAGAGGGCAGTGTGACTTAAACATTCTGTACTGCGATAAGGAGATGTGCAGAGATACAGGTGAATGAGACAGATAGACTAGCATTCAACGGACTCACGTCATGCGCACACTGATTGCAGAGCGGGCAGCAGTGTGATTAAAATGTACTGTGCTATGACGCTAAGAGAGATACAGGTAAACACAGACCTTGCATTGTATTACTGGCAGCATTCAACTGTTTATATAGTAGCAGTGACACTGTGAAATATTGTACTGAGATAAGCTATCTGAAACATAGGAGACTGTTTGCGGTAGTTGAGGAACACAGTACTGGGTCAATTACATGTCACAAATACTTTTCAATTATTTACCTCATAGTTTGCAAGCGTGTTTGAGGTGTTTGACCCAAGTCTGTTTGGACTTAATCTCTGTTAAACTAGAACCAAAATCGTGCGTAATTTGGACATGTTTAGGTAGTCTGTCTGAGTGAGATTAGTTTGGACTATAGAATTAAACAGTGAATTGACTCCAGCCAGGCTGGTGATTATATTGTGTAGTTTTACTGCTGCTGATGTGTCCTCTGTGTTAAGGCTTGGGTGATTCCAAATGGCACCCTATTCTCTTCATAGCTCACTACTTTTGATTAGAGCCCTATATGCCCTGGTCAAAAGTAGTGCACTATAAAGGTAATAGGTTGCCATATGAGACGGAGCCTTGGTATTGTCGTAGAGGGGGGTTGCTGTGTGTTTGTTCAGACTACCTAAAGCCAGCTTTGAGCTCACCTCGTCTGGGAGCCAAAGAGGTCAGCCAGGAGAGCTCCAGTGTGGGCCAACAACACAGTCACACATTTTTCCACTGTGGCTGCTATTAAGCTGCACGAGGAAGGACTGTACTGCACACACTCACACAACACTATGTGTCCTCCAGAGACAAAGATAAGCATAATTACAGAATTTAGCTAAACGAAAAATCCTGCTCCAAATAAGACGTTTAGCCTAGTCACTTAGAGGCTCAGACTACACAAACACATGTAGCTACAACACCTATGGTGAGCTAGGCTAACTGGGCTGTGGCTGTAGAGCTGTGGCTGTAGAGCTGTGGCTGTAGAGCTGTGGCTGTAGAGCTGTGGCTGTTGCTATGTCTCAGACCTTTCCCCTTCCAGTTTAGTAGAAAGCCACCTTGATAAATTAATCCTGTGTGGAGGTATCTTGTGTGAATGGAGGGATGAATTATGGAGGGAGGGGTGGATGGATAGATACGTGCGTCTTGGTTCTCCTGTGTTCTCCTGCCGGCTGACCTGCTTTCCTGCATGCCTAATCTCTCTCTCTCTGCTGCCTGCTCAGTCCTCCCATCTGGATGAAGCAGGTGTGGTGTGTGTTTGTGTGGCACAAGTGTCTCTCCTCTCACCTTTCTTCTCTTCTCTCTCTCCTCTCTCTTCTCTTCTCTCTCCTCTCTCTCTCTGTATCTCTCGCTCCTCTCTCTCCCCTTTCTCTCTCCCCTTTCTCTCTTTCTCTCTCTCTCTCTCTCTCTCCACTGATCCCTCCACACAGAGCAAGGGTCACGGAGGCCAGAGGCTTTATTGGTTCAGTGACACACAAATCCTGAGCATATCGTCACGTTTTTTGTCTTGAGATGGAGAGGGAGAGCGAGAGCGAGAGGGGGAGAAAAGGGGAGAGAGAGAGGGAGAGGTAGATAGAGGGAGAGAGAAGTCACCTTGTTGTCTCAGGGTCATTGTGTAAGACTGCCCCACTAGGTCTCTAGTTGACGCCAGTTATATGTGAGCTGACTAGGAGAAAACAAGCCCAATGTCTACTGGGGGAAACCCCTGTTCAATACACTGCATAGCAGATCACAAAATCAATGTCTGCCCTGGTCAGTCCAGCAGAGTAGACAGCCTTCAGATAACCTCATACCATCACAGATATAGATAGCACAGTGGGTGTGTGTCGTCTATTTCACAAAACAGTTCATATTAATAGTTGTACAGTTGGCAACTTGGCCTCATGCAGACCTCTGAATCTAATGTGTAACGAAATCAATCCAGAGATTTTAAGTTGAGAATGTCACTGTCACCTTGCCTTTTTACTACTAGCAGTGTCTCTGTGAGCCCTGTGTTACTGAGTGTTACTGAGTGTTACTGATAGCCTCAGGCTTGCAGGACTGATGAGCAGTGGTATGGACGCCATGGTTACGTTTGCCGTGTAGGATGGAACTCACCGGGCCAGTTTACTGTGAGTGTGTGTCATTAACAGCCGGGAGCACAGCGCTAGAAGCTAACACACACACACACACACACACACACACACACACACACACACACACACACACACACACACACACACACACACACACTCCTTATTGTGACGACACACACACACAGCACAGTCTGCCCAGGTGCCACTCACCACACAGCCCTCTGCCTGTCAGAGTGGGCACAGTTCTTCAGTTGCAGTGCAAGCCTGCCAGGGTCTGTGGCATTGTTTTCTGCCTTTGCTTTTTTTCGTTGCTTCAACGTTTTTCCATCTCCTTTGTTGTTTCTGTGTGTTGACCATCTGCTGGGTGAGGTGGGATGGCAGACAGGCAGATGATGATTAACAGAGAGAAGAAAGGCTGCTGATGATAGATAGACTGGCTGCCTTATGCAAACACTCCAGAGCCTAGGCCTGAGCCTGCCTGTCCTGAACACAACATTCCTCTTCATAGCCCTCTGCTATCTGCTCCCAGACCTGGGTTAACCTTCACAGTGGAAGCAAGTTTGTGCATGTTGTTGTTGTTGTGTGTGTCTGTGTGTGTGCGTGTGTGTGTGTGTGTGTGTGTGTGTGTGTGTGTGTGTGTGTGTGTGTGTGTGTGTGTGTGTGTGTGTGTGTGTGTGTGTGTGGTATTCAGATGTGAACAGACAGAGGACTCCCCATCTCCTCAACCTTCCAGTATCATCATCACCTTCACTTGTCAACTCGTCAGGAAGTACCCTACTTATAATTTCCCCCAGTGACTGAAAGCTGGTTTATTTATACTCAACTCTTCCCCACTCTCCCCTCTCTTTCCCTTCCCTCTTCTTTCTCCTCCTCTTTTTTTACTCTCCTCCTGTTGTGTGATGGTGCCAGGACCCCTCTTTCTCCCTCTATCTGTCTCTCTTTCTCTCCGGCTCAGGTTTTCACTCAATAGGATGACCCTTAATCATCCTGTTGATCTAGGCCTCTTTCCCCGTCTCTGTGTGTGTGTCAGTGTGTGACAGCCACAGTGGAGAACCAGACCTAAGCTTAGCCCAGGCCAACAACAGAATGGAGTCAAGACCAGGTCAGGTCCAGAGTCACAGAACTTTATCCCAACTTTATGCTGTACAAAATGAGAATGTTTGAGGCTGAAGTTTCAGTTCCTTAGCCCCACCCTCCATGTATTAATCATTTTGGACTCCCAAGTGGCACAGTGGTCTAAGACACTGCATCTCAGTGCTAGAGGCGTCACCACAGACAACCTGGTTCGAATCCAGACTGTATCACAACCGGCCGTGATTGGGAGTCCCATAAGGTGGAGCACAATTGGCCCAGCGTCGTCCGAGTTTGGCCGGTGTAGGCCGTCATTGTAAATAAGAATTTGTTCTTAACTGACTTGCCTAGTTAAATAAAGGTTAAATAAAATAAAAATAAAGATAATAGGGATCATATGGTCATGTTTATATACACCCAGTCCCTCACTGCCTCATACAGGCCCCACTGTGGCCTACTCTGCTCTACTGTCAATGACAGTCAACAGGGCATGGGAGGTGATGAGAGAGAACAGGGCATGGTGCAGTGGCTGCAGTGGGTGGTTTAGCTTCTATCATCTCTCTTTCTATGTTATCTTCTGTATGTTCTATCTGTCTGCTCCCTAGAGCAGTTTGTTTCTGTCTCTCCAGATCCAGAACCAGCCAGGCCACCCAGACACAATCAATTTCCTCCCTCCTTTTAGCAAAAACAGAGGAAATTACAGGCTTTCTTTTTCTCTTTCTCTTTCTCTTTCTCCCCTCTCCCTCTCTAATACCATCTCTCCCTCCCTCCCTCCCTCCCTCCCAAATACCATCTCTCCCTCCCTAATACCATCCCTCCCTCCCTCCCTCCCTCCCTCCCTCCCTCCCTCCCTCCCTCCCTCCCTCCCTCCCTCCCTAATACCATCTCTCCCTCCATAATACCATCTCTCCCTACCTCCATAATACCATATCTTCCTCCCTAATACCATCTCTCCCTCCCTCTCTAATACCATCTCTCCCTCCCTAATACCATCTCTCCCTACCTCCATAATACCATATCTTCCTCCCTAATACCATCTCTCCTCCCTCCCTAATACCATCTCTCCCGCCCTCTCTAATACCATCTCTCCCGCCCTCTCTAATACCATCTCTCCCTCCCTCCCTAATACCATCTCTCCCTCCATAATACCATCTCTCCCTCCCTCCCTAATACCATCTCTCCCTCCATAATACCATCTCTCCCTCCCTCCCTAATACCATCTCTCCCTCCCTGTCTAATACCATCTCTCCCTCCCTAATACCATCTCTCCCTCCCTAATACCATCTCTCCCATCCCTCCCTAATACCATCTCTCCCTCCATAATACCATCCCCCCCTTCCTCCCTAATACCATCTCTCCCTACCTGTCTAATACCATCTCTCCCTCCCTAATACCATCTCTCCCTACCTCTCTAATACCATCTCTCCCTCCATAATACCATCTCTCCCTCCCTAATACCATCTCTCCCTCCCTCTCTAATACCATCTCTCCCTCCCTAATACCATCTCTCCTCCCTCCCTAATACCATCTCTCCCGCCCTCTCTAATACCATCTCTCCCGCCCTCTCTAATACCATCTCTCCCTCCCTCCCTAATACCATCTCTCCCTCCATAATACCATCTCTCCCTCCCTCCCTAATACCATCTCTCCCTCCATAATACCATCTCTCCCTCCCTCCCTAATACCATCTCTCCCTCCCTGTCTAATACCATCTCTCCCTCCCTAATACCATCTCCCCCTTCCTCCCTAATACCATCTCTCCCTACCTGTCTAATACCATCTCTCCCTCCCTAATACCATCTCTCCCTCCCTAATACCATCTCTCCCTTCCTCCCTAATACCATCTCTCCCTCCCTAATACCATCTCTCCCTCCCTAATACCATCTCTCCCTACCTCTCTAATACCATCTCTCCCTCCATAATACCATCTCTCCCTTCCTCCCTAATACCATCTCTGCCTCCCTCTCTAATACCATCTCCCTCCCTCCCTAATACCATCTCTCCCTCCATAATACCATCTCTCCCTCCCTCCATAATACCATCTCTCCCTCCATAATACCATCTCTCCCTCCCATACTATATTTCTGTAAATAGAGAGCCTGTCTGATGTGCCGTCAGTGTTATCCTTGTTCTGTGATTTTAATTATAGTACCTGATACGTCAGACTGTGGCACATGGGGAGAGTGAGGCTATCTGGAGGCTGGTGATAGTGTCTCTCTAATATTACCCTCACCTCTTTCCTCATCTCTCCTCTCTCATCATCTCTCCTGCTCTCTGCTCTGCTCTCCTCGCTCCTCCTCTCGCCTCGTCTCTTCACCTCTCCTTCCCTCTCCTCCTCTCTCCTCCTCTTTCCTCTCTCCTCCTCTCTCCTTGTCTCGTCACCTCTCCTTCCCTCTCCTCTCTCCTCCTCTCTCCTGCTCTCAGAGATAGAGCTCGCCCAAAGAGTTTCATCACTTCACCGCCCTAATAAAAATGTCCTAAGGGGGCCCCTAAAATAGGGTTGTGCCGCAAACAGAAGATTAGGAAATGGTTCACTGGACTCTTTATCGATATCAAGTTTTTCTCTGTAACTAGAGTAGTTAAAACCTTTTTTGTGATGATAACGCAGTGCCATGTCTTACTTCCTCACTGTGATGTAGCATTCAGGCCAGCTGGCAGGTGTTTGCCCCTATATTCATGCTCTACACTGAGTATACAAAACATACGCTCTTTCCATGACGTAGACTGACCAGGTGAAAGCTATGATTCCTTATTGATGGCACTTAAATCCACTTCAATCAGTGTAGATGAAGGGGAGGAGACAGGTTAAAGAATAATTATTGAGTCAATTGAGACATGGATTGTGTATATGTGCCATTCAGAGGGTGAATGGGTAAGACTTAAGATTTAAGTGCATTTGAATAGGGTATGGTAGTAGGTGCCATGCACACCGGTTTGTGTCAAGAACTGCAAAGCTGCTGGGTTTTTCACACTCAACAGTTTCCCGTGTGTATCAAGAATGGTCGACCACCCAAAGGACATCCAGCCAACTTGACACAACTGTGGGAAGCGTGGGATTCAACAAGGGCTGGACGATATGGGCAAAATATCTTATCAAAGTATAACGGTATTTGACGGCATTTTATGCTTTTCTAATAATTAAAGCTCTAAACTTGCTTTATGAGTAGTGTGTGACCCTAGGGTGGCAACACATACATTCTAAGTGATTTCTATGCATATTTCTCCATTCTGTCTGTTTTACAGTTCAATTAAACTTAAACTAATAATAATTTTCAGCATTTTCATCAACTCAATATTAGTAAGTTGTTCCTAATGTTTGGTATACTCAGTGTATATTTTATATTTGTCTGTCTCTCTCTCTCTCTCCCTCTATCCCAGTCTATACTCATACTTTTAGCAGTAATCATACAACATTTATGTCTGTCTATGTAATAATGTCCCAACCAGTCAGCCAGTCTACCCACCCAGAGGAACATTATGTTCCACAGAGCTTATCAGACTAAAGCTACAGTTACGTTATCGTCACCAGCAGCACCATGGAGGTCCCAGGGACCAGGGACGCTAGCTCTGCTCAGCCCAGATCCCCCCCTCCATAGCCAGGCAGAGATGCTTCTGCCCCCTGCTCTCTTCTGGGGCTCCAGCCCTCAGGATCAATCATTGATGTGGCAGAGAGAGTGTAGGACAGGGAACTGGGGAGTGGAGAACAGCTCCTTGCCCAGACCCCTGCTTGGCAGCACTGGCTTGTAGAAATAAATATGAAGAAATCCATATTTTAGGCTGCTGTCACTATTTGCTGAGGTTTGAGGGCTTGAATATAATCCACAGTGTATTGTATGAATAGGATGACATTGTCCCTGTTCAGTATGATCAATGTTTTTGTTGAAAAAGAAGAACAAAACCTATTCTCATCATGCAATAATCTGATGGCTAAATAACTGACTGTGTGTTGTCATAGTCAGGTTGGTTGTCTCTGATTGGCTGTCCTGTCCAGCGTGTTAGTCTGGTGAGTGATTATGGGTACCTACATCAAAAGGATGGAGTCATTTTGACAGGATTGTTTGAGTGCTCATGGCTAGATGTTGCTTTTTATTTTAAGACTAACAGCCCATGAGAAAGGGGGTGTCAGAGAGTAGACCAAGGCGCAGCGTAGCGATAGTTCGACATCGTTTATTGAATGAATAAACTATACTTGATGGGAACTATACAAAATAACAAATGCAATATATAAATGAAAGGAAAACACACGTACTCACGACACGGGACAATGAACCACGCCGTAGCAGTGGAACACACACATATAAGTAGGATCCCTAATTAGAGGTAATGCAATGCAGCTGCCTCTAATTAGGGATCCCACACACAACACCACACAGACGTAGAATACTAGATCTGCCAGACTCTGACCATAGAAATATAGAGAAGTAAAGCTTCTCTATGGCCAGAGCCTGACAGTACCCCCCCTCAAAGGCGCGGACTCCCGGCCGCAAGAAAACAAACACAATACATTAGGGGAGGGTCAGGGAGGGAAAAACAACAAACCTCAGTGGGTTAAGGGACTCAGGCCATGGAGCGGGGCAAATAACCGGGCCAGGACTGGGCACCGGTATGGCAGGCGACTCCGGCCATTTAAAGGGGTAAACCACCGGTCTTGGAAATGACAATGGTGGGGCAAAAGACTCAGGCCTTGGAGCGGGGCAAATAACCGGGCCAGGACTGGGCACCGGTGTGGCAGGCGACTCCGGCCTTTCAAAGGGGTAAGCAACCGGTCCTGAAAATGGCACCCGTGGGGGAAAAGACTCAGGCCATGGAGCGGGGCAAATAACCGGGCCAGGACTGGGCACCGGTGTGGCAGGCGACTCCGGCCTGTGGACCACCACGGGAGGCTCCGGCCTGTGGACCATCACGGGAGGCTCCGGCCTGTCGACCGTCACGGGAGGCTCCGGCCTGTCGACCGTCACGGGAGGCTCCGGCCTGTCGACCGTCACGGGAGGCTCCGGCCTGTCGACCGTCACTGGAGTCTCTGGGCTGTCGACAGTCGTTGGAGGCTCCGTGCGAGGATCAGGTACGGGACGTACCGGACTGGGGAGGCGCACCGGCGGTTGGGTGCGTGGAGCCGGCACTGGAGGCACCTGGCTGGGTACACGCACTGGAGGTCGGGTGCGGGGAGCCGGCACGGGACGCACCGGACTGGAGATGCGCACTGGAGGCCTGGTGCGTGGAGTCGGCACTGGTGGCACCGGACTAATGACACGCACCTCAGGGCGAGTGCGGGGAGCAGGCACAGGACGTACCGGACTGGAGATGCGCACTGGAAGCCTGGTGCGTGGAGTCGGCACTGGTGGCAAAGGACTAATGACACGCACCTCAGGGCGAGTGCGGGGAGCAGGCACAGGACGTACCTGACTGGAGACGCGCACTGGAAGCCTGGTGCGTGGAGTCGGCACTGGTGGCACCGGACTAATGGCACGCACCTCAGGGCGAGTGCGGGGAGCAGGCACAGGACGTACCGGACTGGAGACGCGCACTGGAAGCCTGGTGCGTGGAGTCGGCACTGGTGGCACCGGACTAATGACACGCACCTCAGGGCGAGTGCGGGGAGCAGGCACAGGACGTACCTGACTGGAGACGCGCACTGGAAGCCTGGTGCGTGGAGTCGGCACTGGTGGCACCGGACTAATGGCACGCACCTCAGGGCGAGTGCGGGGAGCAGACACAGGACGTACCGGACTGGAGACGCGCACTGGAAGCCTGGTGCGTGGAGTCGGTACATGTGGCACCAAACTAGTGACACGCACTTCAGGGCGAGTGCGGGTAGCCGGTACTGGACGTACCGGACTGGAGAGTCGCACTGGAGTTCTGACACGTGAAACCGGCGTAGGTTGCACCGGACTGGTGACGCGCACTTCAGAGCGCATACCGGAAGCCGGCATGGAACATACCGGAGTGGGGAGGTGCACTGGAGACTCGGCGCGGGATGTGGGCATCGAACGACCCGGACTGGGAATGCACACCGTTGGGCTCCTTTAGCTCCAGCTCCTTCCGCTCGTTCTCACACTCCTCCCAATTTCGCCTACACAGCTCCATAATGCTATTATATACTCCCTTCAGGTATTCCTCTTCCTCCTTCTCCACCGTATTCCACATGAAGAGTGGTACTGGCGCGTCCTTTTCGTAGCCAGACCACCCCCATAGCCCCCCCCCCCCCCCCCCCCGAAATTTTCTTGGGGTTGACTACGGGCTCCGTTACCTCCGTTTCCTCGATTACGCCGCTGTCCTCCTTTTCTCTCCGTAGCTCCCTCATTACGCTGCTTGGTCGGGTGGTGGTTCATTCTGTCACGTTCGGGTGTGTAGAGAGTAGACCAAGGCGCAGCGTAGCGATAGTTCGACATCGTTTATTGAATGAATAAACTATACTTGATGGGAACTATACAAAATAACAAATGCAAAATATAAATGAAAGGAAAACACACGTACTCACGACACGGGACAATGAAACACGCCGTAGCAGTGGAACACACACATATACAGTGGGGAGAACAAGTATTTGATACACTGCCGATTTTGCAGGTTTTCCTACTTACAAAGCATGTAGAGGTCTGTAATTTTTATCATAGGTACACTTCAACTGTGAGAGACGGAATCTACAAAAAAAAATGCAGAAAATCACATTGTATGATTTTTAAATAATTCATTTGCATTTTATTGCATGACATAAGTATTTGATCACCTACCAACCAGTAAGAATTCCGTCTCTCACAGACCTGTTAGTTTTTCTTTAAGAAGCCCTCCTGTTCTCCACTCATTACCTGTATTAACTGCACCCGTTTGAACTCGTTACCTGTATAAAAGACACCTGTCCACACACTCAATCAAACGGACTCCACACACTCAATCAAACAGCTGTGTAAGGACATCAGGGATAAAATTGTAGACCTGCACAAGGCTGGGATGGGCTACAGGACAATAGGCAAGCAGCTTGGTGAGAAGGCAACAACTGTTGGCGCAATTATTAGAAAATGGAAGAAGTTCAAGATGACGGTCAATCTCCCTTGGTCTGGGGCACCATGCAAGATCTCACCTCGTGGGGCATCAATGATCATGAGGAAGGTGAGGGATCAGCCCAGAACTACACGGCAGGACCTGGTCAATGACCTGAAGAGAGCTGGGACCACAGTCTCAAAGAAAACCATTAGTAACACACTGCGCCGTCATGGATTAAAATCCTGCAGCGCACGCAAGGTCCCCCTGCTCAAGCCAGCGCATGTCCAGGCCCGTCTGAAGTTTGCCAATGACCATCTGGATGATCCAGAGGAGGAATGGGAGAAGGTCATGTGGTCTGATGAGACAAAAATAGAGCTTTTTGGTCTAAACTCCACTCGCCGTGTTTGGAGGAAGAAGAAGGATGAGTACAACCCCAAGAACACCATCCCAACCGTGAAGCATGGAGGTGGAAACATCATTCTTTGGGGATGCTTTTCTGCAAAGGGGACAGGACGACTGCACCGTATTGAGGGGAGGATGGATGGGGCCATGTATCGCGAGATCTTGGCCAACAACCTCCTTCCCTCAGTAAGAGCATTGAAGATGGGCCGTGGCTGGGTCTTCCAGCATGATAACGACCTGAAACACACAGCCAGGGCAACTAAGGAGTGGCTCCGTAAGAAGCATCTCAAGGTCCTGGAGTGGCCTAGCCAGTCTCCAGACCTGAACCCAATAGAAAATCTTTGGAGGGAGCTGAAAGTCCGTATTGCCCAGCGACAGCCCCGAAACCTGAAGGATCTGGATGGAGGAGTGGTCCAAAATCCCTGCTGCAGTGTGTGCAAACCTGGTCAAGAACTACAGGAAACGTATGATCTCTGTAATCGCAAACAAAGGCTTCTCTACCAAATATTAAGTTCTGCTTTTCTGATGTATCAAATACTTATGTCATGCAATAAAATGCAAATTAATTACTTAAAAATCATACAATGTGATTTTCTGGATTTTTGTTTTAGATTCCGTCACTCACAGTTGAAGAGTACCTATGATAAAAATTACAGACTTCTACATGCTTTAAGTGGGAAAACCTGCAAAATCAGCAGTGTATCAAATACTTGTTCTCCCCACTGTAAGTAGGATCCATAATTAGAGGTAATGCAATGCAGCTGCCTCTAATTAGGGATCCCACACACAACACCACACAGACGTAGAATACTAGATCTGCCAGACTCTGACCATAGAAATATAGAGAAGCAAAGCTTCTCTATGGCCAGAGCCTGACAGGGGGTTCTCCTTTTTCTGAGATGTGTGTTATAGCAAATGTCATTTAGAAGCTAGATGTAGTGGTTGTCCCTCCATACCATAGAGTCAACAGACAGGGATGGAAAAGCCTGACTGGGGCCATGGAGGACGGGAGCTCTTCTCTATACCTGCTCCACTCCTGTGTGTGTGTGTGTGTGTGTGTGTGTGTGTGTGTGTGTGTGTGTGTGTGTGTGTGTGTGTGTGTGTGTGTGTGTGTGTGTGTGTGTGTGTGTGTGTGTGTGTGTGTGTGTGTGTGTGTGTGTGTGTGTGTGTGTGTGTGTGTGTGTGTGTGAAGTCAATTGGAGTCACACTTCGTAAACAACAGGTGTAGACTAACAATGAAATTTTATTTTATTTTTACAACAATGCAGAGTTAAAGATAAAACAATAAAATAAATAATTTAAATAGTGACAACGGCGCTGCATGGCTGTGAGAGGGGAAGGAAGTGCTCAGGCCAGGCCTCACGCACCATCCCATTTAGAGTTAGCCTGTCGATCCATAAAATGATGATGTAATACATAAATGGGATTTAATAAGATCGAGGCTGGGGGCTAGATGGGATAGATGCTGACGCAGGCATTTGGTTTGGCTTAGAGGAGATCCTGAGTTAAGGAAGGGGTTCACAATTTGAACAGAGCATGAAGTACCTAATGCTATTTGTTGCTGCAGTACAGAAAATGTGATTATTTGAATATAAGAATGGACATTAGTATTTGTTTTGAGGCTTGTCGAAAATGTAATAAAATGCTCTATGTGACATTGCTACATGGCCTACAAGGATAGACCATTACATTAGGCATTTTAATAAAACAACAGTCTTATGACAGTTTTTATGAGTGCGCCCCATAAAAAAGATGCACCGGTAACCAAAACACGTTTCATGTAGCTTGTTGTTATTGTTGGTCAATCAAAGCTGCACTACAGTCACAGACTCCATGTGTAGAAAGTGAATTAATTAATGCAAAATTGAATAAAAATTGTGGAATTTGGCTAAATGAGAAGGAGTAGGCTACAATTATCAACTAACAGGTGGGCTGTTGTTTCATACAGTATGAATGGAGTTGTTGTAGACATTGGACAGGAGTACAACAAAATAGCCTCAATAAGCTTTGCTACTTTAGCTAGCTAAACGTTAGCTAGCTAACGAGTCGGTTTGGCTACCTTCTTTCTATCTCTCTCTCTCTCTCCCTTCCTCTCTCACTCTGTCTCCCCCTCTGTGCCACACACATAGACTGTCTCTCGATTCACACAAGCAAGTCGCCATTGAAGCTTAAACCACCCCCCCCATCTAGCTAAATGGCTAGATGACAAGATCAAGCGCCTTGGTTACAGTTGAGACAATCAATCCCCTCCTGGATCAAGATCCATGTTGCCTAAATTGTTTTGTGAAATGTTTTTGAAATAGCGCTCCAGTATGGTACTGAAACAGTAGGAAAATCTGGATATCGCCCAACCCTACTCTCCTCCTCTCATCTCTTCCTCTACTCTATCTCCTCCTCTCCTCATCATCTCCTTCTCTCCTTATATGACTATTGCTAATGGAAGCTTTCCTCCTCCCATGGGACTGACTGACTGGGAGAACATTGGTTTTCCACCTTTTGTTTTCTGTTCTCTTCCTTTACTTGGATTTTCCCAAATCGTTATTACCATTCTGTATGGACCCTATCAGGCTGACGTGTGAACGACATTATCCTTAAGGCCATGCATACCAACTCTGTCTTAGCCTGCCATGATTGTATTACTGTTATTATTATGCTGATTATCTTGACTATGTAAAGTGGCCATGGGTGTCTTGAAAACCCACTGAATGTCAAACACAAACCTCATGTTAGTGCCCTGATGATGTCACTAACTGTAGTCTGTTTATCAAGATTCCACTTCAGCTCTCCTCCATCCCTCCATAGTCATTCCTTCAATTAATTGTCCCTCTAACTCAATATTCACTTATAATTTAATTGAATTCCAGTCAATTAAACAACACCGAGATCAGATAATGTCTGTCTTTTTATATTCAGGCAAGGCATGAGGCAAGATCAGAGCCCTGAAATCTAATTACCCAGAGAAAAGATGTAGACTAGCTGCCAAAGCTATGATATGTTGTGTAACCTTTCTCTGCAGGAGAGGAGAGAATTCTACAAACAGTCTGCTCTCACTTCTCTCTCTCGCTCTCCTCTTACTTCTCTCTCTCACTTCTCTCTCTCTCCTCTCTCTCACTTTTCACTTCTCTCTTCTCGCTCTCTTCTCTCTCTCTCTCTCCCTCCCTCTCTCTCTCTCTCTCTCTCTCTCTCTCTCTCTCTCTCTCTCTCTCTCTCTCTCTCTCTCTCTCTCTCTCTCTCTCACACACACACATAGACTGTATATCTAACTATATCCCCTGCAGAGTTGAGTTAGGCTTGATGTAGGTTGTTGCCTGTAGGAGTACTGGGGTCTATGTGTGTTGGTGTATGACGTTTGAGTTGCTGTTCCCTGGCAGTTGGCCCTGGATGTAGCCCTGGCCTGGTCTGTGTTGTTGATGTGGCCATTGGTTAATATGCAGCTGCTCCCCTCCTGTGGCCATGGTTTACAGTAAATAACCCAGACACAGAGATGGCACACACAAACACACAAACAAAGGGACAGTCATTAGATAGGAGTATGTTACCCATAACACCAAACAAACAGCTGTGTTGGGTTTGTATTACACTGCATGTGGTCAGACAGATAGCTTCTCTTGTAAAGGCTGGAGATGTCAGGTGAACAGTCATACATACAGACAGACCAAACACGTAGTATGTGACTGACTGTCCAGACTGGCTGGACCTGACCCCTAGTCCCTGGCCAGACAGGCCATGCTACAGTCCCACTGTGCCACTATGCCCCATTCTGCCCTATAGGCCTAGTTGGCAGAAATACCATGCTAGCCACACCTCCCTACTCTGTGTGCCCTATAGTGGGCACTGGGCAGACACAGAGACGGTCACAGCTGCCCTCCTCCCCCTCATAGTCTGCCCCGTCTGCCAGTCTGCTGTGCCAGTGCCAGGCCCAGAGCAGCAGGGTGTGAGCATGATGTCTAAATGGAGGGAGGAAAGAGAAGGGCTGGCGTAATGATGAGCGAAGGAGAGATGTCTAACCCCGTCAGTGAGTCAGTTAGTCAGAGGAGGATTGCATTCCCAATTTGAATTGGTCTGTTGAGGCTTATGCTGAGGGAGTTGTGTAGTAATTCAGCTCTGACTTTCTCACCTCTCATCTCCTCTCCTCTAGTCCTCTAGTCCCTGCCTGAAGTGGGACACTCCTCTCATCTCCTCTCCTCCTCTCCAATACCCTCCCCACAGAAAGGGATTAGCATTTAGGACAGCCAATATCTACACACACACACACACACACTGGTGTCTGTTTGTACGCACACACACACACCAGGATGAGTCATATATTATAAGGAAGCATTTTCCAGGAAATTATTCTGAAAATACCCGGACGCACACACACACAAACACACACATTGTTGTCGGAAGTGGGATGGTGGCCATGAGGCCATTGAAGAGGCGTGTACATGGGACATGAGAGACTTTGTATAGAGAAGCGTGGGGGACACGCTCTACCGAAGGAAGGTAATGCCCTTAACCCAACACCTAGCAGCCTCGTCAAGAGGTTCAGCCCGCTTGGCTAAATGGTTAAGTTGCTTTACATTCACTAAACCCGGGTCCGAGTCCCAGACGGGGCTACCCCCCGAATTTGCTACATTATTGTCTTCTGATCTGTAGATGTAACTACCCTATGCAGAGCCAGTGGTGTAAAGTACCACTTAAGTTGTTTTTTGGGTATCTGTAATTTACTTTACTATTTATATTTTTGACAACTTTTATATTTACTCCAATACATTCCTAATGAAAATAATGTACTTTTTACTCAATACATTTTCCCTGACACCTACAAGTACTTGTTACATTTAGAATACTCAAGCAGGACAGAATTATGGCACCTATCAATATAACGCTTTGTCATCCCTACTGCCTCTGATCTGGCGGACTCGAAACACAAATACTGTGTTTGTAAATTATTTCTGAGGGTTTGGAGTGTGCCCTTGTCTTCCCGTAATTAAAAGTCTGGTTTGCTTAATATAAGGAATTTGATGTATAGCATTTACTTTTACTTTGTACTTTTACTCAAGTATGACAATTGAGTACTTTTTCTACCACTGTACTTAAGTACAATTAAAACCAGATACTTTTAGACTTTTACTCAAGTAGTATTTTACAGAGTAACTTTCATTTGAGTAATTTTCTGTTAAGGTATCTTTACCTTTACTCAAGTATGACTATTGAGTACTTTTTCCACCACTGTGCAGAGTTGAGGCTAGATATTGATTGTTGCCTGTAGTAGTGCAGGGTCTACAGGGGGTGTGTGTGTTGTGACTGAATATTTCCAGATTCATTTCCTGGAAAGTGTATCCTCATAATATACAGTATCAGTCATCCTGGTGTGTGTCTATAGCTAGGTTTCCATTCAATTGGAAAGGGATTTTCATGCGAATATGAACAAATCTGCATAAAAACAATACTGGTCGAGGCAAATTTATGGTGAAATGATTGTCTTTCCACTTCCGTATTATGGCCCCAACAGTGCTCACTGGAACATTCAGAAGCTTAGAAATGCGCCTATAACCAATGCCATCATTATGTTTTGCAACAATTAGGTTGTGAATGTCTTGAGACAGTTCTTTGCTTTTACCCATCATGAGATGTGTGACACCTTGGCAATGAGACCTTTTTGTAAGCCATCAGTTGGGACTGAACCAGCTGATATTAATTTGCACTGACAGGGGGCTGGATTGCTTTTTAATTACTGATAGTTTTCAGCTGTTGTCTTGGCTTTCCATGCCTTTTTGAACCTCCCTTTCTTCATGTGTTCAATACTTTTTCCCTGTGTCATTTCACATTATTACACATAACTTAATTTCTGAACTTATTAGTTCTGGTTTCTTTGTATGTATGGATTACTTGGGTTGTTACCAACATCTGGTGAAACTTTCATGTCAATAGCACCTTTGGAAATATATTTACTGAGAAAAATGGTGACGTGTTCAATACTTATTTCACCCGCTGTATGTGCATTTTCCCACCAGAGGTTTGTTTCCATCAAACTGACTTGTTGTGGACAAAAGGCTGTGTGTGATGCACAATCTAGTTTTGCTGCAGGCAATACGTGGCTAATGAAGTGGACAGGGGGTTATATGATGAGACATTGATAAGAGCAAGATCATTTTATTTCATCATTATGTCACCAGTATTAACATAATAGCCTACCCACGATATTTAGCCTATTGGATATTTGCATGATCACCATGCACTTAACCACCATGTTAAGTTCATCGTCAACTTTAAATGATTCCACGTTTTTTTCTCCATATGATGGTTATTATATCAATATTTGCGCATAAAGGTGTTTCCAATGCCATTTCTCGTATAATTAATTTTACCGACACAGTAAGATCCCACCTTGTCGAACAAACAAGTGGTCAAATTTAGCAAAATGTACCGAAATTACTTTTGTTTTAATACGTCAGGTAATTCATCAGCACAAAATGGTTAGATGGAAACCTGGTTAGTGTGTCTGTGTGTCTGTTTGGATGCATTTTACAGGAAATCATCTGGAAATACACACACACACACACACACACACACACACACACACACGTGTTCAAATAATAGCCTATAGTGAGCTGCAGGATATAATGGGTATGATAAGCCGAGGGGACAGGGCCTTGAGGTGAGAACCTGTTGTAGACCAGGGTGACAGACTGTATCACACACTCATACCCTCACACAAACACACACACACACACAATGTTGCATTAGCCTTTTACTGTAGTGGCTGAATCAGGGTCACACAGTGTTTCTTCTAGTCTTAAACAGATCTACTTTGAAACAAAATTATACACCTCACACACATGGTTATGGGCAACAACAAAAAAACACCTGTACCATTTAAATTGTATTTTATTTCACCTTTATTTAACTAGGCAAGTCAGTTAAGAACACATTCTTATTTACAATGACGGCCTAGCTACAGGGTCAGCCCCTGGAGCAAATTAGGGTTAAGTGCCTTGCTCAAGGACACATCGACAGGATTTTTCACCTTGTCAGCTCGGGTATTCAAACCAGCGACCTTTTGGTTACTGGCCCAACACCCTAACCGCTAAGCTACCTTTTCAATTTAGATTTTGCATCCCAATATTACATTTTATAGAGGACTGAAATATAACAAAATAGTTTGACATAGAAACACCTGATTTTCGTCTGGTTAAAAAAAAAAAATGGCCTCCCATGAGGCCAAAGAGGGTGCTTTTGGTCATTGACTGCAGGAAAGGACTACTAATCAGCTTTGACTGGCTGGACTCGAGGGATGGTATCAGGTTCTGACTGTGGCATGTCTCTGGCTCCCTCTAGTGGGGAGTTGAAGGGCCGTGGTTAGAGCTTGGCAGTTTCACCGGGTGTCTTTTGTGTTTGTTAATTTCTATCCCCATTTAGAGACAGCTGTCTCGTGTTGTCTCAAATTGGGGATTTAAGTTCCTGTGTTTGTCACCTGGGTGTGGGTTCTTGTATGTGTATGTTCACGTCAGTTCACGTTTTGTTACGCTCCTTGTTTATTTTTGGTACTTGTTAGATGAACAAGTTAAATAAAAAGGAATGTCTCTCCACCAACGCTCTGCTTCTCGTTCCGTCTCTTCGAATCGTGACAGATGGATGGCGAGCAGGTGTTTGAATATTAATGCAATAATGTCCCTCACACACACATACACAAACACTCCCTCTCTCTGTGCCCACCCGAGTTGGTTGTCATAAACCCAGCTGCTAGTCCAGTCAATGATAGATGACTCCTATACTATCCCTAGTGTATTCACTTCTACACCAACCACATTGTAGTGTAGGAGAGTAACCCACCGGAGTAGACCAGATGAAGGTTAACCCCTGTCCTTTATCATACCACGTCATTGATAACAACATTAAACCCTGTCTGCCTGTCTGTCTGCCTACCAAGCACGATCATTAATAATCTCAGTTTAAAGGGCATCTCTGCAGTCTGCTGCATCATAGTGATAATGTCAAGACAATCTTTGTAATCAGTGTTAAATATCACCTATTTTTAATTAATCTTTGCTTTTAATATCACAGGGAGATTATTGAGTGTGACTCATAGAATGTAATTGCAGGGGAATGTGATAGGGAGAATTAAGATTGTAATGTCAGAGAGAGAATGCTGTGGTGGCTGGGCTGAGGGGTTTGGGTGTGATGCTGTGTTATGGTAACAGGATGGGTACTTAATGATGTGTAACGTAGACCCTCCCTGTAAAGCCATCCCTGTACAGAATTAGATTTCTGATATTTACCTCTTTGTCTCCCCTTCTCACTCCATGCAGGCTTCAAGTGCCCTGTCTGTTCCAAGTTTGTCTCCACAGATGAGATGGACCTTCACCTCGTCATGTGCTTGACCAAACCCAGAGTGACGTATAACGGTAAGACTGCTTACTTTACTTCCCAACACTTAGACTGTTCTCGTTTGCTGAACTGGTGCTTGGGAAGGGGAAGGGCTTAGTGTGTGTTCATGTGTGTGTGGCCAGACAAGACTTTGCCGTGGCTGTCTGCGAGTTAAATGACAAGGTCATTTATTGCAAAATGGTTGCTGTCAGCCATTGTCTGAATGTGCTGCAGTTCAATTCAAACACAATCTCCCCCCCTCCCTCCCTCTCTCTCTCTCTCTCTCTCTCTCTCTCTCTCTCTCTTTCATTTGCCTCCCATTGTGTTGGCGCTTTAATACCTTAATCAATCTTGTTTTTACAACATTTTGACACGTTTTCAGGCATTGCCAGTCAGTATTTGGGCTCCTGAGTGGCGCAGTGGTCTAAGGCACTGCATCTCAGTGCAAGAGGCGTCACTGCAGTCCCTGGTTCGTATCCAGGCTGCATCACATCTGGACGTGATTGGGAGTCCCATAGGGCGGCGCACAATTGGCCTAGTGTTGTCCAGGTTTGGCCGGGGTAGGTCGTCATTGTAAATAAGAATTTGTTCTTAACTGACTTGCCTAGTTAAATAAAATTAAAAAATATATATATAAACACAGTAGAATGACTATGGTGCTATAACAGGCTGGGTAGGGGCTCAATGGAAGAACAAGTCATATTACTATGGTTATGAGTGATCTACTCCATAAATACATCGTAATCTAAGGTTCCTAAACAATTGCATCTCCCCCTGGTTTCTTATTCTCTTTCTGACGACTGGTCCAATTGATTTATTGACCATATCTTCATTTACAAACCGGGCAGGTTGTAGGTCTTAAGTGGACGGTGTTTATGTGAAGGACAGTGGAAACATGTATTGTATTTGATACTGTAATCTCTGCAGGAGAGATGTAAACTAGGATACAACAGTGAGAAGGGAAAGTTGGAGCCCCACAGCTTTATTTTAGCCCTGTTTACATGCCTGGTTGAGAAAAAGCAGAGTTCAACACACACACACACACACACACACACACACACACACACACACACACACACACACACACACACACACACACACACACACACACACACACAGAGTTCAACACACACTCAGCCCTCCATCTTATATTAAGAAAGGCCTCCAAGCCCCAGTGGCATTTGTTTTTATTAAGAGCTATCTTATCAGTCTTAAAGGGCTGGCTAATTTCCTTTTGCTTCCTCAAGGGGATATGACCTCATTTGTGTTTCTGGAGCACAGAGTAGCACACGCACGCACACACACTCACACACACACACACACACACACACACACACACACACACACACACACACACACACACACACACACACACACACACACACACACACACACACACACACACACTCACACACAGGGCTCAGGAGACATTTCTGCAGAGCCTCACACACTTGTATCTCCCTGACTCCAGTTTTCCACTCCAACTCTATGGGAAAATACGTACTACGATGAGCCCAGGCTCTGGAAGTCATCGCCTAACCCCCTAATGATCAAACTCTACGGGGAAATACTTCCTACGAGGGGCCCAGGCTCTGGAAGTCATCGCCTAACACCCTAATGATCCAACTCTACGGGGAAATACTTCCTACGAGGGGCCCAGGCTCTGGAAGTCATCGCCTAACACCCTAATGATCCAACTCTACGGGGAAATACTTCCTACGAGGGGCCCAGGCTCTGGAAGTCATCGCCTAACACCCTAATGAGGAGTTTGTGGTGGCCCCTTCTAAGCACTAAGTCAACATGTAGGATTCAGTTGGTCAGAAAACAAATGACTGCATGTTGTGTGCATCCCAAATAGCACCTTATTCACTATATAGTGCACTACCTTTGACTAGAGCCCTATGTGCCCTGGGCAAAAGTAGTGCACTATATAGGAAATAGAGTGCCAAATGGGATTATGTTTAGTGATAAGATTAATAGTAATCACACAAATGTATTGTTTGCTCTTGTATACTCCACGACATCCTCAACATCAACAATATAGCCCAGTGTGCATTCAACACTGAGCGATAGTGACTTCTGATGCAATAAAATGTGTCTGTTTCTCTTCTCTGAGCCGTCCTCTCACATGCCTCTGGCAGCTCATCTGGCCAATATTGTTTTTTTCAGCAGAGGTCAAATTTTGGACCCTTCTATGACACTGTTATATTATTGGATCATGGAGCTTCATTCCACAGTGACTTGCTGTAAAAGCCTAGTCAAACAGGCCTTCATCTTGGCTCAGGAGTGGGTACGGGTGGCAGCAGCAGTTTCTCTGTCTCTGCTTGGTTTTTAGTGTGACTGTGATATAGCAGCATTGGGCGGATGATGGGTGAAGGTCAGTAGACCTGGCTTCTCATACATCAACAGGACTGAGGGAAAGTCATCCATCATCAAACACAGTGGGGGGATGAATATCTGTGACACAATCTCTCCCCTGCCTGCCTACATCACAGGGGATGGGTCAAGCATGTGGACTTTAAACCACTTGTTTTGTCTCCCTCAGCCTGAAGAAGGGCTTTTTAAACATACCCAGTTGACAGAGAGGACAAGCGCTGCTGTTTTAAGATAATCCACATGTTTTAAACAGCCCAACAGTGTTTTAATCAGAGATAACCCATTTTACTGGGTAAATAGACCTTAGAGAAGACTGGCTGGGGCATGAGTGATGAGTCATGACTTTACTCTGTCCCCCCATCCTACTCTGAATAGGTTTCTCCCCCTGTCCTGGCCTGCCCTGGTACCCCTGTAGACAGACTCTTTTCAGCCAGTCATTCTCTTCCTGAGCACTGTGTCCTACGCTGTCCTCCAGGCTTTCTGCACTCATCTCTGTGTCAGGAGAGAGAGGAAGTGCATGAGAGAGACAGGGATAGAGAGGGAGTGCATGAGAGAGACAGGGATAGAGAGGGAGTGCATGAGAGAGACAGGGATAGAGAGGGAGTGCATGAGAGATACAGGGATAGAGAAGGAAAAGAGAGGGAGAGAGAAGGAGAGTGAGAGAGACACTTTACTTTAGAGTCTTAGAATGTGTTTGTGTTCCCTGTGTAGGTCTGGCCTTGCTCATCAGTCATGTGGGGAGGAGTGTAATGGAGGTGGACAGGAGAGATTATCACTGAGCCTTCTCCTCTCCTCCTCTCTCAACACCACTCTGACAGCCAGCTCTGTGTTTCTATTACTCTGCAGTACGGGACAGGAGAGAGAGAGAGAGGGAGATAGAAAGAGAGAGGGAGAGAGAAAGAGAGAAAGCTTATTTTTCACTCCTGTCTCTACTCCCCAAGGGAATCCCATTACCTCTCTCACTTACCCTACACCCTCCCTCCCTCTCTTTCCCTCTCTCCGTCTCTGTACTTTCTCTCTCTTACCCTCCCGTTTATACAGTCGTGGTCAAAAGTTTTGAGAATGACACAAGTATTGGTCTCCACAAAGTTTGCTGCCTCAGTGTTGATGATGGCAATTTGAATATACTCCAGAATGTCAGGAAGAGTGACCAGATGAATTGCAATTAATTGCAAAGTCCCTCTTTGCCATGAAAATGAACTTTATCCCAAATAAAAATTTCCACTGCATTTCAGCCCTGCCACAAAAGGACCAGCTGCCATCATGTCAGTGATTGTCTCGTTAACACAGGTGAGAGTGTTGACGAGGACAAGGCTGGAGATCACTCTGTCATGCTGATTGAGTCAGAATAACAGACTGGAAGCTTTAAAAGGAGGGTGGTGCTTGAAATCATTGTTCTTCCTCTGTCAACCATGGTTACCTGCAAGGAAACACGTGCCGTCATCATTGCTTTGCACAAAAAGGGCTTCACAGGCAAGGATATTGCTGCTGGTAAGATTGCACCTAAATCAACCATTTATCGGATCATCAAGAACTTCAAGGAGAGAGGTTCAATTGTTGTGAAGAAGGCGTCAGGGCGCCCAAGAAAGTACAGCAAGCGCCAGGACCGTCTCCTAAAGTTGATTCAGCTGCGGGATCGAGGCACCACCAGTGCAGAGCTTGCTCATGAATGGCAGCAGGCAGGTGTGAGTGCATCTGCACGCACAGTGAGGCGAAGACTTTTGGAGGATGGCCTGGTGTCAAGAAGGGCAGCAAAGAAGCCACTTCTCTCCAAGAAAAACATCAGGAACAGACTGATATTCTGCAAAAGGTACAGGGATTGTACTGCTGAGGACTGGGGTAGAGTCATTTTCTCTGATGAATATCCTTTCTGATTGTTTGGGCCATCTTGAAAACACCTTGTCCGGAGAAGACAAGGTCAGCGCTACCATCAGTCCTGTGTCATGCCAACAGTAAAGCATCCTGAGACCATTTATGTGTGGGGTTGCTTCTCAGCCAAGGGAGTGGGCTCACTCACAATTTTGCCTAAGAACACAGCCATGAATAATGAATGGTACCAACACATCCTCCAAGAGCAACTTCTCCCAACCATCCAAGAACAGTTTGGTGACGACCAATGCCTTTTCCAGCATGATGGAGCACCTTGCCATAAGGCAAAAGTGATAACTAAGTGGCTCGGGGAACAAAACATCGACATTTTGGGTCCATGGCCAGGAAACTCCCCACACCTTAATCCCATTGAGAACTTGTGGTCGATCCTCAAGAGGCGGGTGGACAAACAAAACCCCACAACTTCTGACAAACTCCAAGCATTGATTATGCAAGAATGGCCTGCCATCAGTCAGGATGTGGCCCAGAAGTTAATTGACAGCATGCCAGGGCGGATTGCAGAGGTCTTGAAAAAGAAGGGTCAACACTGCAAATATTGACTGTTTGCATAAGCTGAATGTCATTGTCAATGAAAGCCTTTGATACTTATGGAATACTTGTAATTATACTTCAGTGTACCATAGTAACTACTGACATAAAGATCTAAGAACACTGAAGCAGCACACTTTGTGGAGACCAATACTTGTGTCATTCTCAAAACTTTTGACCACAACTGTACATACCCAATGTGATGCTGTTGCATACTCTATGCCCCCCACTGTACTGCATACAGAAGAGGACCTAGCTGCATTCTGTTTGCACTCAAACACACGCACTGAGCCCTTAATGGGAGTGACGTGCTAGGAGAGGGATATGCTCAGACTGCAGGGCTGCAGCAGGACATCCTACGGACCACTATACAGCCCTGTCACACTCTGAGACGTGACACTATTTCCCTAGGAAGTACCTACCTAAACGGTCCTGTTCCTGAGACACTCTGATTGGACCAGGAAAGGAAGTAGCAGTAGGACTGAGCAACCAATGATAGTGAGATAGTGGACTCTCCCTCCATAGTCCAGGGGTTTAAGCTGGATACTCCAGACACTGCAGCTATTGTCCAGCCCCCTCACTGTATCACAGTCCTGTGTTGTGTGACACTGTCCTAATGACTGGGTCCTCAGGGAGAGCACAGCACAAACACTCACATAGACACATACAGTACAGCCTGTCAGATGTAGTGATACAGGGAGGTGTTGGTGTTGAACTCTGAGAACACTGCTGTACGGCTGTTAGTGCTGGAGACTGGTGTTGTGACTGTCTGTCTGCCTGTCTGTCTGTCTCACTGTCTGTCTGTCTGTCTGTCTGTAGAGAATGTCTGGGCTTTTATGAGGGAGGGCAAGGGGATATGTAGTGTTTGTGTCTACCTAAGAGGGAAACGAAGGTGTAGCCTAGCTAGAATTAGTGTGTTAGGGAATAGTGTGTAAGTGTACTGTAGTAGTGTACTCTAGTGTGAGACAGTTCTGGGAAACTAGTGAGCACAGAACTGTTAGACGTCTTCTCTGCAGGGGATTTCTATAGTCATGGAAATGCATTTTTCATTAGCAAAGATCAAAACACAGGTTCTCACGCCCTTTTGTAACTTTTTTTTCCCACCATGTGGGTGGGAGGTGTCAATCATGATTCAATATTACCATTAATCAAACAGTGAAACCCTATTCTAACAAACCATAGAAAATATGGCCTATCTATATCTATCTGTCAGAACAACAGACTCTCTGACCATAGCTAAGAGAAGGCTGTCTCCAGTCTCCAGCCTCCACGCTCCAGCCCTGTGGTTCTTTGCAGGCTGTGACTAGGACTGTTTTCAGGCTTTGAGAGGTCTGTGGAGGGGGAAAGTGCAGCTGGCTTTGACCTGGTTGAATAAATGGGCAGTCTGGCTCTTTCTCTGTTTCACTCACTCACTCACTCACTCACTCACTCACTCACTCACTCACTCACTCACTCACTCACTCACTCACTCACTCACTCACTCACTCACTCACACTCTCTCTCTCTCTCTCTCTCTCTCTCCTCTCTCTCTCGCCTCTTTCTCTATTGTTTTATCCCTCTCTGGGTATGCCTGCCTACCTCCTGCCCTGCATGTTAAGAGACTCTGCTGGGACTCTCTCCACACTCCAACTGACTGACAACTTCCTTTTCAGCGAAAACACCACAGAAGAGTCCGAAAAGCAGGGACTAATCGATACCTGTCCACACTGACTTATCATGGCTTTACCTCTCTGCCCTTACTTTAATTAGCCTACAGGGGCTGCCTGCCCAGCCCGTGCCACACAGAGAGAGGACTTCTGTGTGTGTGTGTGTGTGCGTGGCCTTCCAGGTCTAAAAGGAGTCCTTGTGGCTTTAGAGTTGCCCAGGCTCTGTGTTGTTGGATCAGACTCAGGACTCTGGTGTGTTGTGTTCACTGTTTAGAATGAGAGGAGGCAGGGAATGTATTGTACTAGATAGGATTCTTTATGTAGCCCTAATACAGTCACATTGGTCTAAATAATATGTTTTTTGAGAGTAGAATACATTATGAACACAATATTGATGATGATTTTGATCTTGGTGGTGTTCATCACTTCTTTCGGCCACATAAGAGTCCATTCAGGTTAATAATACACTGTATTAATATGCCATTCTTTCTCTTGGTCAGTGCTCATTATTTAAATTAGGCCTAGTCCCAAATGGGCCCTGGTCAAAAGTAGTGCACTAAATAGAGAATAAGCTGCCATTTGGGGCAGACATTTATTGTCACATTTCCTTCTCCAGTTTCTAGCTAGAGAGCCAGTTTTTCCTGTGATTGTTTTGCTAATCAGCCATTCTGTGTCTGTCTGACCCATGACACACACTAACTTCACCGACCCCATTACCACAGTAATATGGTCCTCAGTCACGACACAGGCCTCTGACCTGTCTATAGACTTGAAGATGGTGGATCAGCTGCGCATGTTAACGAGGGTTAGTGTGTGTGTGTGTGTGTGTGTGTGTGTGTGTGTGTGTGTGTGTGTGTGTGTGTGTGTGTGTGTGTGTGTGTGTGTGTGTGTGTGTGTGTGTGTGTGTGTGTGTGTGTGTGTGTGTGTGTGCATGCGTGCGTGTGTGTGTGTGTTTAATGAAGTGATTGAAATGAGTGGCCAGTGGTCTGTGTTGAGGGAGATGCTAATGATGTCTTTATGTGTAGTCTAATGTTGATCAAGCCTTTTCACTGGGTCCCTAACTCTTCCTGTCTGTGTGTCCTGAGGCTATGACTAGCTGAGCTCAGTCCAGACAACACACACTAACAGAGTTTAGAAGGAATCATCTATGACTTTTAGCACATGCTCACTCATGCATGCACACACCACACCCACACACACACACGTGTACACACTCTCTCTTTCTATCTTTCTCTCTCACACACACACACACACACTCACACACCCCTTACACAAAACAACACACTCACTCACAAATACACACACACACCATACACCCTGAAGGTGTTTAATCAGCATGTTCATGTGCATCTGAGCTGTTTGCTTTGTGCACCTCAAGGACAGTCTCCACCAGCCCCCACCCCACCTCCTCCTTACTCTATCCTCCTCATCCCCATGCTCCCATACCATCCCCTAGCAATTTGCACTATTGGAGTTTCAACACGACTGCCACAATGTCTGGGGGGCGGTATGTGCGTGTGTGGGGGGGGAGCCCATTTCAATATGTTTCAATGATTAGCTCTGCATGAAAAGCTTTCACCCTCCCCATACAGACCCCACCCTCCCCCATACAGACCCCACCCTCCCCATACAGACCCCACCCTCCCCCGTACAGACCCCACCCTCCCCGTACAGACCCCACCCTCCCCCGTACAGACCCCACCCTCCCCAGTATACTGAACAAAAATATAAACGTAACATGTAAAGTGTTGGTCCCATGTTTCATGAGCTGAAAAAAAGGATCCCAGTAATGTTTCATGTGCACAAAAAGCTTATTTCTCTAAACTTTTGTGCACAAATTTGTTTACATCCCTGTTAGTGAGCATTTATCCTTTGCCAAGATAATCCATCCACCTGACAGGTGTGGCATATCAAGAAGCTGATTAAACAGCATGATCATAACACAGGCGCACCTTGTGCTGGGGACAATAAAAGGCCAGTCTAAAATGTGCAGTTTTGTCACACAACACAATGCCACAGATGTCTCAAGTTTTAAGGAAGCGTGCAATTGACATACTGACTGCAGGAATGTCCACCAGAGCTGCCAGATAATTTTATGTTAATTTCTCTACCATAAGCCACCTCCAACGGCATTTTTGAGAATTTGGCAGTAGGTCCAACGACCTCACAACCACAGACCATGCATAACCAGTCCAGGACGTCCACATCCGGCTTCTTCACCTGTGGGATCGTCTGAGACCAGCCACGCGGACAGCTGATGACACTGAGGAGTATATCTGTCTGTAATAAAGCCCTTTTCAATTGACTGATTTCCTTATATGAACTGTAACTCAGTAAAATCATTGAAATTGTTTCATGTTGCATTTATATTTTTGTTCAGTATACGTATACATGGGGGGGCTGGGCTTTGGGCTGTAGTCTGGGCAGAGGAGAGAGAGAGAAGCACTCTATGTTATCATAAAAGGGAGGAGGACAGATGGAGGAGGAAACAGGTGGAGGAAAAAGGGGATACCCTGCGCACTCCCACCCTTCTACAGAGGTCCCCTACTGAGGGAACCAGAGCAGGAAGGGAGCAGAGGAAGTCTTGACCTGGGTTGGGTTGGAATGGAAAGTGTCAGCGGTCATGTTTAGATATTGTCTGATACCCTGCTGGTGCTTTGGTCTGATCACTCTCTGGTCCTGCACTGGCTAGCCCGTTTCAAATCAAATCAAATGTTATGTGTCACATGCTTCATAAACCACACAATGAGTAACGATTACTTGGCTATATACATGGGTTACCAGTACCAACAAGCTCTCACAGTCTCATGTCAGAATTAGAAATTCATCCTTGTTTCTCAAACATCAAATTTCAAAGTGTTTGGTTACTTCTCTGTATCGTTCCAAGGTTAAGTTTAGGCATTAACTCAGAATTCTTAAGGTTAGGCATTAACGCTGAATGATTAAGGTAAAGGTTAAGGTTTGGGATAGGCTTAAAACTAAAATATCGCTGTATTTGAACATGCAACCTTTGGAACCTTAGGCAGACGCTTACATCTATACGCCATCCCCGTCCACAGCGACCTAGCAAAACTGAAACCTACTTGAAGGTAACAGCGATCACTGTTGCCCTTAGTGGCCGGTTTCCATGTCATCTCCCGACGTCCTCAGACATGGATGGATGTCGAATACTGACTTGTATCATGGGTGACCTGCCTGACCAGTACCGAGTCCTTGTGCAGGGGTAAGAGGTAATTGAGGTAGGTAGGGATAAAGTGACTAGGCAACAGGATATATAATAAGCAGTAGCAGCAGCGTATGTAATGAGTCAAAAGAGTTAGTGAAAAGAGGTTCAATGCAGATAGTCCGGGTAGCTATTTGTTAACTATTTAACGAACTATTTAATAGTCTTATGGCTTGGGGTTAGAAGCTGTTCAGGGTCCTGTTGGTTCCAGACTTGGTGCATCGGTACTTCTTGCCGTGCGGTAGCAGAGAGAACAATCTATGACTTGGGTGGCTGGAGCGTTGACCATTTTTTTGCCTTCCCCCTACACCGCCTGGTATAGAGGTCCTGGATGGCAGGTAGCTCAGCCCCAGTGATGTACGGGGCCATACACACTACTCTCTGTAGCGCCTTGCGGTCGGATGCCAAGCAGTTGCCACACCAAGCGGTGGTGCAGCCGGTCAAGATACTGATAGCTATATATCGTCTCGTGCGTGGTGAAATGTTTATGCGTTATCATGTGATGCTGCCTTCGAATCCCATCTCAAATTAGATTCCTTTTCAGTTACCTTCTGGCAAAAATGCTACCGACAAAGGTAGGTGCCTTTTTAAGCCGATAGGCTTGGACTGGGACACAGCTATGATGTATGCTGTTGCTGCATATATGCTTATGATATACAGGTAACTGCCAAAATAATGGCCTGCACAGCATTTTTATACATGACCCTAAGCATGATGGGATGTTTATTGCTTAATTAACTCAGGAACCACACCTGTGTGGAAGCACCTGCTTTCAATATACTTTGTATCCTTCATCTACACAGGTGTTTCAATTATTTTGGCAGTTAACTGTACTTATAATGTGTATGTGCGGTTATGTGTGTGTGTGGTGCTGTGCACGGTGTGTTTTGTTCCTCCCTCTATCTATCAAGGTCACTGAGAGGATGTCATAAATCCAGTCTAAAGCACTGACTATCTCAGCCTCAGCTCTGAGCAGCCTGCTGCCTGCAGCCCAACACATACCCACCGCTCCAATGTCATGTACACCAGAAACACTGCTGCTTAGCTCTGTTTACCATGCATGTACACACACACACACACACACGTGCACACACACACACAGCATCCAATTTTTCTCACATACACACACACACTCATGCCGCTCTCACATGCACACACACAATCAATACACCCAGCCTCATAAACAATGTTATTCAGAAATGTTCAACCCAAGGTAGAAACATACACGCACACACACACACACACACACACACACACACACACACACACACACACACAAACACACTGCTGGTCTCCGGAGCTATGCAGCCCTGGTCTATTCCTGTAGCAGTGGAAACAGAGTCCAGGCTAAGCTGAACACATACACACCACAGCAGCTGCCCTGTCACTGATCCCCTATTGGTTGGAGTCTAGAACCCAACTGTTAGCAGCTCCAGCAGGCTGGGGCTTAAAGGTTACATCACACACAGCTCTTGT